>JAKSZT010054012.1:1629889-1944999 GCA_026826555.1 Tolypeutes matacus
AAAAAAAAAAAAAAAAAAAAAAAAAAACTAAAAAAAAAAAAAAAAGAAAAATAGATGGTTCTACATTAATAGGAGACTTTAATACACAAATTTCAATAATAGGTAGAACATCTAGACAGAAGATCAGTAAGGAAATACAAGACTTGAATGATGCTCTAAGCCAACTAAACATAACAGACATATATAGAACACTACACCCAATAGCAGCAGAATACACATTCTTCTCCAGTACACATGGATCATTCTCCAGAATAGGCCATATAGTAGGCCACAAAATAGTCTGCAATAAATTTTAAAATATTGAAATCATACAATGTATCTTCTCCAACCACAATGGAATGAAGCTAGAAATCAATAACAGAAAGAAATAAAAATTCCAAAAATATGTGGAAATTAAACATACTCAAACAACCAATGGGTTAAAGAGGAAATCGCACAGAAATTTGGAACTATCTTGAGGTGAACAAAAATGAAAATACCATGCACCAAAACTTATGGGATGCAGCAAAAGCAAGGCTGAGAAGGAAATTTATAGCTCTAAATGCTTACATTTAAAAAGAAGAAAGGTTTCAAATCAGAGACCTAGCCTCAAAACTGGAAGAACTAGAAATAGAAGAGCAAATTAAACCCAAAGTGAGCAGAAGGATAGGAAATAAAAATTATAGTGGAGATAAATGAAATAGAAAATAAAAATAGATAGCATTATAAAAACAAAAGTTGGTTTTTTGAAAAGATCAGTAAAATTGAGAAATCTTTGGCTAGTCTAAGAAACAAAGAGGGAGGAAACAAATAACAAAAATCAGAAATGAAAAAGGGGACATTACTACTGACCCCATCGAAATTAAAAAGACTATTAGAGGATACTATGAACAACTGTACACAAACAAATGAGAGAACCTAGATAAAATGAACAAATTCCTACAAACACACATATTACCTACACTGACTGTGGAAAAAATATATCTCAGCAAACCATTAACTAGTAAAGAGACTGAATTGGTCCTCAAAAATCTCCCAACAAAGAAAAGCCAAAGACCAGATGTCTTCACTGAGTAATTGACCAAACATTCCAAGAAGAATTAACACTAATCCTGCTCAAGCTCTTCCAAAAAATGTAAAAGGAGGGAACAATCTCTAATGCATTCTATAAGGCCAACGTCACTCTCACACCAAATCCAGATAAAGATACCACAAGAAAAGAAAATTACAGAACAATATCTATTATGAATATAGATGCAAAAATCCCCAATAAAATACTAGCAAACTAAATCCAACAGCACATTAAAAGAATTATTGACCATGATCAAGTGGGATTTATCCCAGGTATGCAAGGGTGGTTCAATGTAAGAAAATCAGTTAATATAATACACCACATTAAAAGAACAAAAGGAAAAAACACAGTTGATACAGAAAAGGTACTTGATAAAACCCATCATTCTTTCTTGATTAAAACACTTAGAAAAAATAGGAATAGAAGAAAACTTCCTCAGCATGATAAAGGACACATATGAAAACGCAAAGCTAACATATTTAATGGTGAAAGACTGAAAACTTTCTCTCTAAGATCAGGAACAAGACAAGGATGCCTAATTTAAACAATGGACTATAGATAATAATACCACTATAAAAACGTGCTTTCCTCAATTGTAATAAATGTTCCACATCAATGCAAGGTGTTAATAATAGGGTGGTATATGGGAATCCTGTTTTTTATACATGATTGGTCCATAACACATAACTTCTCTAGTTTATTTAAAAATTACAGGAGCAAAGCAGATGTGGCTCCAGCAGTTGCATGCCTGCCTCCCACATGGGAGGTCCCAGCCTCCTTTAAAAAAATTAAAAAAAAATTAGAGGAGAGCAATGGCATATAGTTATAACCACAAGATAGTCACTGTGGATATGTTTATAATAGAAAATGTAAACAAGCAATATCAATTAAGATGAGAATTGAGCAAATAAACAAGGAATGTCTGTACAATGAATTGCTATCCACACAGTGAAGATGATAATGTAGTTCTATTTTTATTTATTGGTATGGAAAAGATGTCCACAGTCTACTGCATAAAACAGTACAGTTACAAGACAGCAGGGAAATTGTGGTCCTGTTTTTCTCATTTTGACATATATCCATATTTATACATTTGGGGAAAAAAATCTGAAAGGATATTCACCACAAATATCGACAATGATTATCTGAGTGGTCGAGTTTTGGCCGATAATCACATCTTCATTGTTTTTATTTTTCACAGAGAAATATTATAACCAGAAAAAATAGCTGTTAAAAATCATTACTCCTAAGGAATAATTCAATAATAATAAAATATCATCTTCCAATAAAAATAACTTGTCAGAAGATATTAGTGATTCATAAAAGAAGTTTAAATCACATACAAACATATGGAAACATATTCAGTTTTATTAGTAAGCAAAGAAGTAAATTTAAATATTGATACCTTTCAATTTAGTAAAGATATTTCTTTTTAATTTAGAACACACAGTGCTGGCAAGGGGCAGTTAAACAAGCATACTCAGTTGCTGTTAATAGAAATGCAAAGTGGTACTACCCTTTTGGAAAGCAATTTTGCAGTATTTAAAAAAAAAAAACCTTTGAACTTATTAATACACTTTGATGCAACAGTCTTACTTTGGGGAGTATTTTTAAACAACCAAATCTAAATACAGATATATATATATATGTATGTGTGTGTGTATATATATATAACAATATTTAGTAAATCATGTTAATTTTATTTGAAAACAAAATAAATATCTACCAACAGGTGAATGGTTCAGAAAATACTAGATATTATATTTATCATGAAATAGTAGATATATTTATGAACAGTTTTTTCAGATGGAGAGACAGTCTCAAGGTCAGCATCTTACCCAAGGTTGCATACCTCAAAAGGATCAGGTCCAGATGTAGAACCTCTGCCTGCAAAGCCTGCTATCTTTCCACCCTCCACACCCACTGTAACTATTTTTTTTTTAGATTTATTTATTTCTCCCTTCACCCTGTCCACCCCGTTGTTTTTGTGCCCGCTGTCTGTTTTTGCTTTCTGTGTCCATTCGCTGCATGTTCTTCTGTGTCTGCTTGTCTTCTCTTTAGGCAGTACCAGGAACTGAACCCAGGACTTTCCAGAGTGGGAGAGAGGCACTTAATCTCTTGTGCCACCTCAGCTCCCTGGTCTGCTGTGTCTCTTATTGTCTCTCTTCTGTGTCTCTTTTTATTTCATCATCTTTCTGTGCCAGCTCTCCACACAGGCCAGTACTCCTGTGCGGACCAGCATGCCGTGCAGGCCAGTTCACCACACAGCCCAGCTTGCCTCCACCAGGAGACCCCGGGAATCGAACCCCTGACTCCCATATGGTGATGGGAGCCCAATCGCTTGAGCCACATCCTCTTCCCTGTAATGTGTTATTGACCATTAGAATCAAATCTTTCTTTATGTCTAAGCTAATTCCTTTATGCTACAAGCTTCAGGCCCTTTCCTCCTGTTCTGTTGTTAGCAGAACTAGTCCCCAGGCTTTGAAATAATTGCTCTTCTGCCAAGATTGTTAAATCACCTCTTGGCCATCTTTCAGGCTGAATCATTCTATGTCTTCCCAGGTCTGATTGCTGGAGTCATTAATCATTTCCATTCTGTTGTCCCAAACATTCTTCTCATTCTCTGCAGCCCTCTGACATGCACTCTCTATTTTAAAAGATACTTAATTTCCAGGGTGGTTTTTTTTTTTGGTGGGTGGATGGGAAGGCCACATGACAGGAAGAGGTAGGGAACTTTTCCATCTATCCAAATAGAAGGCCTTTTTTCTGAGGGAAGCGATATTAGAGGGAAGCTCAGAGGGCTGGGGCCAAGGAAATAGCTTAGAGAACAAAAATAGATGAGTTCAAATGAAGATGAATCAGAAACACCGGATTAGATTTCCCTGAGGCCTTCAATCTGACCAGGAAATGTGCTAGATAAAACAAATTTGGATTGATCAAATGCAGAATTTTTCTTTTAAAAAATGGGCAAGATGCTGAGTACACTCCAAGCATCTTCCCAGAGACTTCTCGCTAACAGAATTAAGCATCACAAAGGCAGCCACTGCCCCTGAATGGAAGACAGGGCCAGGTTGGTGCCTGCCTGAGTGCCATCAGAGCTGGGATTTTATGGCAAGGTGGCCCAATAGTTATTAGATATTAATTAATACAGTAATAGATTTTAATTAATAGCTATTTATTAATATATTAGCAAATGGATATTAACATCATTAATAGGTATTAATCAGTAAAAGTAGCAGCAAGGATGTAGAGGTAAGAACACCAGGCTGAGAACCAAGAGACCATGGTACCAGCCTTTCACAAACATTTGTTTGTGGCTCTTCCACAAACAGATCTGATGACCTTGAAAAGTCCTTTCAGACATATACCCCCACCCTGGGCCTCAAATTTCCCCAAATTTAAAACCAAGGGTTTCACACTATGTCACCTCCAAGGTCCTTCCCATCTCCCATATTTTTTTAATTCTCCAATGAATACCAGCAGTTTCCTAAACAGGTTTCACAGAACACTGATCCTCTGTGAAAAGGCAGGTTGTGGTCCCAAACGTTTGGGAAATGTTGCATTTATGATCCCCCCATGAAGATTCACAATGGATATTAGCATATTAAAGATTCTGGGAGATCTAAAGCATGAAAAAGAAGTGTTTAGCTCAACTTTATATTTCCCTATGGTTACATCCCAGAACTCTTTATTTTATGCATTGTCTAGCACCCCATGGGATGTATTTTGGCAACATAGACATGTAAAAGCCTTCCCATCTCAACTCTGGGGTTTGAGCATCACACGTGCCTCTCGTCCATGAATCAAGTCAGCACTTGGACAGCTCCATGCAGGCTCTGGAGACTCCCAGCGATTGGTGGCCTTTAAAGGAGCTAGGAGGACAGTGTGCAGTCAGACCAGGATATCTGCGTGTTTGCAACCCCAGCCAGTGTTGAGGTGGCAGGATAATGAATTAGCTATTTATCTGCACTTTGCTTTTAGTGCTATAAGAAGATGCTTCCCTATTCCTGAACATCACCTGAAGGGAGCCTTGCAATTGAGCTCCCTTTTCTCAGGGGGCTTGGGTGTTTCTGCAAAAAGAAAGAGCGGAGTCATCAGAAGAACAACTCCTCCCAGAACTTCAGTTTTAGAAAAGCCTAATCTCACCGAGCATGTTACAGAGAGGGAGGAGAACGGGAAGTAGGGAATTTAGGAAGCAGAATCAGAGGAAATGCATTCCAGGGCTAAGGGCTAAGTGGATTGAGGCCCCTCACAGGACCCCTGGGAAGTGCTAGGATGTCAAAGGGGGTGGCTTGAGAGGCTGTGCCCGAGCACCACACATGATCCCCTGGGCCATTTGCACAGAAGCTGCAGGACCACCTGCCTTGAAGGTCTCCTGGGCTTGGACATCAAGGGTATCAGCAGTGACCATGGGCACAAGGTCTGAGCCCTGCACAAAACCCCAGGACAGGTCCCTGCACTTGCACACAAGGAAGAGCCCAATAATAACTGAAGTTGCATTCACCCAGAACTGTGGGGTCTTATAGCAGACTAAATTTATTTTAGAGAAATAAATATGGCATCCACTTTGTGGTTTAGAGTAAATTTCTTATGTGACACTCTGATGGACAAGGATAGAATCCACATTTAGCAGGTGGGAGGCAAACCCCTGCTCCAGAGGCTCTTGGGGACTCTATTCTCTTCCTCTTTCAGCTTCTGGTGCTCCAGGTGTCCTTGGCTTAAGGCCACATCACTCCAATCTCTGACCCCATCTTCACATCACCTTTTCCTCTGTATCTTTCTCTCAAAATTCCAGCCACCTCTCCCTTACAAGGATATATGTGATGGCATTTAAGGCCCAACAGGAAATTCAAGGATAAACTCCTCTTCTCAAGATCTTAACATAATCACACCTTTTGCCATTTAGGGTAACAATCACAAGTTCCAGGGATTTGATGTGGATATCTTTCTGAAGGGCCATTTTTTTACCTACCACAGGAGGGTCATGGCCTTGGGAAGCTTGGCCACCTGTGACCCATCCCACAGCTCCTGCTACAGGGCCTGGCCACAGCGGACGGGGAGTGCCTGCAGCCTCTTCCTACAGCACCAAAGCTCCTGGCCCATAGGGCCTGGCACACAGTGTGCTCTGCATACTGGTCGAATGGAGAGTTTATTGAATAAAGGCCAAAAAGGTGAGAAATAAAGCCATGAACTGGGGTCACCCTGGAGTGGACTTAGACAGCAAACCCAAACTTTTTAATTTACTGACTACATAACCTCACACACAAGCACAAAAGTGGGGGAGGAGGGGCACGCATAGGAAAGTATCCATCTAGAACTTCCAGCTTTTTAAATTGCCAAGTGAGGAGGGTGAAAGAAAATGCCATTTACTTTCACCATCATTTCATAAAAGAAAGAACAGCTTAACACCAAAAGGAAGGTCATTCTCTCAGAATACAGGAAAGTCCTTAAAACTGAATAAATTTAGCTTCATTAAAAATTCACTTCAAAGTCCTTTTTTTTTATTATTCTCAGTTTGACACAGACAAATGAAAATTCCATCATAGACCTGAAACAGTTTGCAAGTGGACATTTGGAAGCAACTGTGGAGACAAAATGTTGGAAGGGGAAAAGGCCCTGGGTTCTGGGAATGAGGGAATTAGCATCTGTTGTTCAGAGAGTCTCCCCCTCCCCAATATGCCCAAAACTGGCCTTCAGAGTGCCCAGACACCAGCCTAACTGTGCCCCTTTCCCTGTTCCATGGAGCAGAAGCTGAGGCCTCCTGTCAGGATCCCCTGAGAGGGAACACACGGAGCCATGTGGGAGCCCACCTATGGCATTAGATGTGCTGCTCTCTCACCCAGCATGGACCCCCTCCCTCCAGCCCCTGCCCTTCAGGCTTCTTCCCTCTCACTGACAAACTTTACCTCTGCCCACTCCTGCTTCTCACAAGTGCTGCCCCTTCCACAAGGCCCACGGCACTGAGTCGGTGCCTTCGCCATTTCAGTGCCTGTCAGCCCTCACCTGGCCAGCCTATGGCACATGTGTCCAAGCTCCCATCTCCCATGCACATGCTTACACCCTGCAAGGCCCTCTCCCTCACCAAGTTGCCACCACAGGGCTGGGCCAAAAGCATCAGCTTACTAAGGACCTAAGGCATCTCTGTGCCCCATCTCTAGGCCCAGAAAAGCCAAGCTCCGCAGTGCTGCTGCTGGGGAAGCGGGCCAAGGACGCAGGATGCTCCACCTGTGCTGCAGAACCCATGGATTTCACTGCTGGGCTCCAAGCAGCTTCCAGGGCACCACGCAGAGAGGAGACCACTTCTGCCAAACCCCAAAGCCAAGACTGACAAAGATCCTAGAGCTAGACAAAAGGCCCCCCTCTTACCCATAAGAAGAACTCAGGACTCTTGTATATTGCTCATTGGCATTCCTACAACAGTTCTGGAGGACAAAAAAGACCAAACACCAGACAAATCTGTCAGACCCTTGGATCTTGTATCTCACTTCTAGCAATTCTCCTAAGAAAATCACCAGAGACCCAGTCACATTTTAGGTACAAGAATATTTGCTACAGTTATATGTGATAGCAAAGAATGGGAAAACTGGAAATATTCACATATTTGAATATCTTGCAGCTAATAAATGCTGCCTTGTAAAAGAATTTGTAATGACATTTTTTTAAATGTTCACTGTACAATAATAAACTGAGATATTAACTGGTGTTTGTTTCCACTGTGTAAAAGAGTCAGGGAGAATAGGAACTACTGTATTTTGTTCCCCTATTGGTTTTTATTCTCCCATACAAGCAAAGACTTTGGGTTCACTGAACTCAGGAGAGATTTGCAATGCAGAGCAACCTTCCTTCTGGGTTTTTGCTCAAATTCTAAATTCACTGGGGCCATTTTACTGGAGAAAGGGAGAAGTAGTTGATAGGGAGAGACAGGTGAGAGAAGAGAGAGGAGGGAGAAAGGTTTGCAGGAACTCACACATACACACACAGAGTACACCAGGCATATGATGAGCCTAAGGGTAATGGCAGTCCTGTGTCCAGGGGGACTCTGCTGTAAATTCCAGTGGCCCCATCCCAATCTTGAAAAAAAATTCTCTTGCCAAATCTGGCACAGAATCTGCAATATGACTGCCTTCATGGGACCTCACACATTTGACAATGGACCCACACACTCAGGTCCCAAGGTAAGACTTTCATTTTTGCCAAGCCAGGGTTCATCTCTAGGAGATCCAAAGGGTGGGTGTGGAGACTAAGAAAAGATTTGATTTAAAGAACTAGTCTACCTTTTCTTATATGCCCAGATTTGTGGAATAAAATTCATAGACTATAGGGGCAAAATGAAAAAAGCAGGTAGCAAAATGGTATGGTCTGTATCATCTCAATTTTGCATTTTAAAAAATGGATGTGGGGGAGGCAGCTGTGGCTCAATCAGTAGGGCTTCCGTTTACCATATGGGAGGCCCCGGGTTCGGTTCCCGGGGCCTCCTGGTGAAGGCAAGCCCGCCCGCATGGCGTGGTTAGCTGACCCAGCGAGCACAAGCAGCAAGAGGGGGATAAATGAATAAAATAAATAAAATCTTTAAAAAAAAGGGTACTTTACAAAAAAAAAAAAAATGGATATGTATGGATGTAGATTTGCTATGCACACACGTAGCTAAGATGCATTAAGTGTTTACAAGGTGCCAAGCAGAATGCCACACACCCAATTCTGAGGATAGCCCTGTTAGGAAGGTAATGCCACTATCCTCATTTTACATGTCAGGAAACTATGGCACAAAGAAACCAACTCACTCATGGCCACACAGCCAGCAAGCATCAGGACCAGGTTTTGAATGCAGGCCATCCAATTCCAGGGTCTCCCTTACCTTCTACTGCCCCATGGTCGATGTGTACCCCCAAGTGAATGCACCTCTGCAGAGAGAAAAGCCCAGAAGCACATATACAAAAAAGCTAACCTGGGTGGTAGAATTATGGGTAATGTTCCTTTTTCTCTGTGTTCTTGTCTATATTTTCTGTAACAAACATGCATTTTTTTTTTTAAATAAAAAAAAAATAAATTGTACTTAGAACAGAACAGAAAGGACTCTGTTCCCAGAGGCCCCAAGAAGCTCCCAAAGCTCAGAACAACCTCAAGAGGGAGCAAGCCCCACTGCATCATGCCCCAGCCAAGGAGATCCCTGCCAAGACCAGAGCTGGGGAAGGAGGCTAAGACTCTGCTGGGTGAGGACAGTTTGCTGAGAGCTCCCTCAAGAGGGTAGGGTAGAAATTTTATCTGCTGGTCAGAAACAGGTGTGGGCAGTACTGAGAAACTGCCCAGCCACACCAGAAGATTCAGGTCAGCTTCAGGGCAGAGAGCCTAAGGAGACCATTAGCTGCCCATCCAAGCCCATCCCATACTTCCTTCCATAGCTCTCTAAGCCCCTCTTCTCACCTCTGATAGGCATACACAGTGGGTTCCCCCTGGTTGCCCTATCCCTGCCCTGGCTGGAATATCTTTCTAACTTGTCCTGACAGGTTTTCACTCCTCTTTCCAATGTGTAGTCTATCTTGAAAACCTCATTCCAGGAATTGCAGGAGCACAGAAAGCCCCTTCCTGCCTCAGGGCCTTTGCACTTGCTGTGTCCTCTACCTAGAACACCATCATAGGGCAGGCTCAGCCCTCAGTGCCAGAACTTGAAGTCACCTCCTCTAGCGTGAGCCCTAAGAAGGGAGCTAGGTCCTGAACACGGCATCCCCAGGCCAAAGGTCATAAACTCAGAAGGAAAGTGGCCCAGTGAAGGTGGTAAAAGGCTATTGGCACTAGGTTTCTGGGCTGGTTGATACAAGGAGTTGTGGGGACTGTTTCATACGGGAGACGGCACCGTCCAAAGCTACAGCCACTGCGCAGCCCCAGCCAGGGTGTTCCCTTGTGGGAATGGAGGTTGTGCTGATGGTTTCTTTTCCAAGAGATCAGAGACCTGGAATTCCACATGAACTCTTTTAAGAGTTTTCACGCTCTACCCAGGCATCTGTGCAGATTGCCCAGGTTGAGCTCCACCCACCTCAGTCCCTGCCCATCCCCTCGCTCCGCCCCCACGCTGAGGTCAAGCCTCGCCTCAGTTCACACCCGCACCCAGTTCCGTGTCCCACCCCTGGATATGCACATGTCTCTGCCCGGCCTTGATGATCCCATGGCCCCAGGAGATAAGGTGGTGGCCCCACCTCTGGCCCGACAAAAGGAGAGAGTCTGGGGATTGGCAGGATTTTTCAAAGGTTGCCAACCCCATGTTAGGGCCCGGCAGGCTCCGTTGCCAAATCACCAGGGAACACAGACAAATACCACCCCCGCCACTCGCTTGGTACTGTTTCCCACCACATCCTGTCCTCCCACCCACAATCTGCAGCCAGCATGTGTGCCTCCATTTCACTAATTACAGGCTGACTGATGGGGCTGGAGCAGCCTTCTGGCTTCTGGGTACCCATAATCAGAAGCCACACTGGAGCCTTGGAAAGCTACTACCTGGAGCAGAGAGGGTGGAGGAGGAGCCGACCATTCCCCAGTTCCCTGAGCCCCAGGGCCCTTCATCTGCTAGTCTAGATCTCACCCCAACATTTTCCCCAGCTCTTGAGCTCATCTCCTGTATCCTGCAGGAAGGGACTGCCAAGTAGAATAAGACTGACAACCCCACAGTGTGGCACTATCATCTCTTTTTTTCAGGCAAGGAAACTGAGGCACAGAGAGCTCAAGTAACTTTCCCACAGTCACATAGCTAATAAGTGGCACAATTTGTATTTAAACCCAGCTGAGGGGTCGGATGTGGCTCAACTGGTTGGGCGACCGTCTCCCATATGGAGGGACCCGGGTTCGATCCCCGGGACCTCCTGGTAAAATAAATAAATAAATAAATAAATAAATAAATAAATAAACCCAGCTGATCTGTCTGGAAAGCCCAAACTCTTAACTGCTACCCTGTACTTCCCAAGAATCTATTGTGGCTATTGTGGATGTATATTTATACACATGGAATCATGTTTCCCCTTTATTATTTAGTGACATGAAAAGTGGCAAAAGAACATATAGAGTATGATCCCTTTGGAAGAAATAATTATATATGAGCAAACAGTTGCAGAGGCTGGCAACTGAAGCATCAATGACAATGAGAGTCAAACCCTGGCTGAAATTGGGCTACTTTGCTCCCCAGCTGTGTGACTACTTCAAGTCACTGAACCTCAATAAACCTCAACTTCCTGTAACTGAGAAGACACCCCTGAGAGCATCAGTGTACAGATTTAACACAAAGGACCACATGCTGTATTATTCCATTGACATGAAATGTCCAAAAAACTCAACACTATTGAGACAGAAGGTAGATTTAGAGGTTGGCTGGAGGTGGGAACAGGGATTAACTGGAAAGAAGACTGAGGGAAATATACTGGGGTGATGGAAATGTCCCAAAACTGGATTATGGTGATAGTTGCACAACCCAATAAATTTACTAAAACCTTTTGAATTAAAATTAATTAAAATAGGTGAACTTTATAGTATATAAATTATATTTCAAGTAAGTAAAAAAAATATGTAAGGCTCCTATTACATAGTAGGCCCTCAACAAATAGAATGATTATTATTATTAATAGAATTATTAATGCACTCATGAAGTAGTATTCCCAGTGACAATTTTTTTGGCTGATCTGTATTTTGTATGTTTGTACAATATATATAGTAAAAAGAGAAAGGGAAAAACTAAATTCCATTAAGATATCATTGAAGAAAATAATATGATTCTTATGGGATTTCAACTTTCTTCTTTTGGCTTATCCTATTTTCTGTTTTTTAACAGCAAATACATTGTACTTGGAGAAAACAATAGGTGGTTGTTTCCCCAAAGAGCTTATTTATATTCACCCTTTTGCCAGACTCCCTGAAGCACATACAGCAGCATAAGAGGTTGCCCCCTGGGTCTGGAGTGGGGGCAGGACAGATACAGGGTGGATCTAGAAACTGAAAGAACAAGCGGGTGGTCTAGCTAAGCGTCTTAGTTTGCCTGAGCTGCTATGACAAATATACAGAGGGTTGGCTTAAACCATGGGAATTCGTTGGCTCACCGTTTCAGAGGCCAGAAGGCTTGCTTCCTCCTGGGGTCAGCTCTGGCTGGCAGGCAGTGCTTACGTTCCTTGCTTTCTCATCACATGGCAACGTCCTCTCCTTTCTCTTCCAGGTTCCGGCTCTTCCCCGTGGCTTTTCTTCTGCCTATAGAAGACTCCAGTACCCTCTTTAAGGCCCACCCTCATTCAGTTAGGCCACACCCTAACAAAACAGCATCTTCATGAGATCCTAATTATGGGCGTTCACACTCCCAGGAATGCAGGCTAAGACCAAGAATGTGTTTTTGTTTTTGTTTTTTGTTGTTTCTTTTTTTTGGGGGTGGCACATAATTCAACTTACTACACTAAGAGACCAAATGCATGCCCCCAATAAGGCTAGAGGACTCCCAGAAGGAAACTCCTGCTGCAGCAGGCTCAGAGCAGAGCCTGAGAAGACAGTAAAAGAGGAGGCATGTCCATTGATTCCAAAAATAATGAGCATGGACTATACCCCAAACCATGCCAGGAAGCTGGGATGCAGTGATAGTGCTGACAAGGTTTCTGCTCACACTCCTGGGACAGGGAGGGGTCTCCAGACCCTGGCACCTTCGGGCTGGCTTAGTGCCAGGCTGAGCATGGGTTGATACAACCAGCCCTGAGGACAACACCCTCCAACCATCCTGCTTCCATCGGGTCCCCTGGGGGTGGGGAATAGAGGGGACACACACACCCTCATTCCCCGCAGACTCCCTGCTGCCCAGGTCCTTATCCACAGTGGGATGAGTGCAAGAGCTCTGGCTTGGGATTACGAGGAGGTCTGGGTTCTCATCCCAGCACTGCCGCTCATCCCCAGGGGTAAATCACTTCCTCCTGCAAGCCATTTGTATAAATGACCATCTGTATAAATGAGAGCATAATGGCACGCAGCTCTGAAATCAGAAACTCCTAAGTTCAAGCCCAGCTAGCCTCTTGGAATGCTCTTGAAAAAAAAACAGGTGAAATAATAGCACCTAACTCAAAGAGGTTTTGTGTGTGTGTGTGGAGTGGGGAGGGAAGATTAAACAAGGCAATTATAGAAAACACTTAACAGGCACCAGAGATACACTTGGCAAGTGTAAATTCCAGCTGCAGCTCACTTCCAAGTCAATTACTGGTTGTCTCTAGGAAATTTGGAATTCCTGGGTTGTCCCAACCTTGGAAGGCCACAAGGTAACAGCACCAACTATGCAGAATGTGGGAGGGAGAGGGTCTATAAACCAGGAAGAAAAACAAAAGATTATATTTCTCCAATTAACATGCGAGCACCTTACATATATTCAGTCCAGTGCTGCCACCTGCTGGCAGCAAAGGACTTTTTGCAAGAAAAGACCTTTCCCACTGGCTGGGTGAATCTGAAACAAACTTTTAACCCCAGGGAGAAAAGATAGGGTGGAAGCATTAGAATGAGAATGTGACAGCATGGTGATGATTTCATTAGAATGTTTGGGTGGAAGGGATATGGACTCTGGAGCTATAAGACCAGAGTTCAAATGCCAGCTCTTCTAACTACCAGCTGTGAGACCTTGGATAAACTGTTAAACCTTCCTGGGGCTCCGTTTTCTCATCTATGCGACAGTAATACTAATGTCTTATTCTAGGGTGATAATACATTCATAATATCTGGCATGGTTGAAGGATTCAATAAAAGTTACTTTCGCTCTGGAACTTTCCTCCACAACTCACACTGGGATTTAAGGTGAGGGGCAGTGCAGGGGCCCTCAAGTTCTGGGTCATATCGTGGCCCTGGAGTGCTTGTCAAAAATACAGATGCTCAGGCACCACTGCCATTACCCTGAATCGCAACTAGCGGTGATGTCCTAGGAGTCTGCATTTTAGCAAATCCCTGTGTGATTTTATGCCCCTTCAAATTCGAAAGCCTAGGGAATGATGAAGAGAGCCCAGGCCAGGGTCTTAGCCCTGGCTCTGCCAGAGCACGCATCCCTTGGACTGTCTCGATTTCCCATGCAGGAAGTGAGGCCAAGCGTCCAGGCAGGAAGCATATTACACTGTGACACCAGCGTGAATGTGAGAAGAAGGAGATGCAGGCAAAGTAGACTACTTTTCCCTTCAGGGGCTCTCTCCTTGTGAATGAGGGGCCTGGGGCACACAAGAAGCTTCTGGAGTCAGGGTGGGGATGGGGCGGGGTGCTGCTTCCTCAGGACCCTCTGCAAAAGGCCAGCCATGGAGTTCTGGGGGTAAAGAGGGTATGCAGGGGAGCTGGTCACCCTTGAGCAGTGTAGCCCATCCAGCAAGAAGGAGGGTCCTGGCACAGTCAGGAAGCGGAGAGAGAGCTCCAGCTCTGAGACCCACAGCAGCCACCATAGCGGGCTAGACCTTCCTGAGAAGCCAGTGGCCCTGGGGGGTGGTGGGCAGGAGTCCTGTTTATGCCTGGAGGAACAGTGCCTCCACCCCCACGCCCAAAGGGCCCGCCCTTCCTCTCCCCTCCTGGGTGCCAATATCCTAGCTGGACTCTCAGCTCCCTACTCACTGGAGACAGATGGGGTCTCCCTTAAACTATAAAATCAAGGCTCAGAGAGGAGAAGTGAGTCCTTTGCCGAGTATCTCTATGTGAATCCTCAGCCCAAGGCTCACGAAATCTTCATGACAGAGTAGGCAGCAAATGGATTATGATTTCCATCACACAGAGGTGAAATCCAGATCAGAGATGATATGTAATTTGTCCAAGAACACACAGCAGAGTTGAGCCTCACGTGCAGCATAATTCCTACCAAGTCATGGGTGCTTTTCCCTGATTCAGGTCAGAGATTAGGCCAGATGACCACTTGGGTCCCTTCCAAGTCTATCTTTTGTGATTCCAGGGCCCCAGCCTGTATACTTTCAGGTTTATCTTCCTCCAGCCCCTTTCATGAACCCCACCCTAACCCTAGAAGCTTCATGTGTGCCCAGGCTCAAGCCAAAATAGCCTCCTCTCTATTCCCTGAGCAAACTTGAGACTTCCCATTTCCTTTCCTACATTCCAAACCTCCCCCCACCCCATCCAATCTTATCCTCACTCTCCCATGTAAACTTTACCATTCCTTCAAAGCCCAGCTCAATTCTCACCTGCTCAAGGAAGCCTTCTCTAACACCCTTCCTCCCCCTCGGTGAGAAATAATATCAACTCAGTTTGGAGCAGGACTAAAGGATCAGAACACCAGCCATTTAATGAGTGTCTGTGCCAGGCACTGAGCTATATCAGATACCGCCTCAGATCTACCCTATGGAACAGGTCCAGATAGTACACCCACCATCTTACAGATGCAGAAAACAAGTCTCCAAGAACTGCTAAAACACTATGAAAGGCTCTCATATTGAAGAGAAAAAACCTGTATCTATGTGGCTCAGGAGGAAAAACTAAAACCCAGTGTAAGGTGGAGGAGAGTGCTACAGGGAGGCAAGTTTCAGAGCAACCTAAAAAATGTGGAAGGAAGCAAGGAAATAAAACCCTGGGAGAACCTGTGTTCAAAAGGACCTGGCTCCAGAATGCCATAGGGGTGGTCTTTTCCCTCCTGTGACAGCAACACGATAACTCACACAAAACTTTCACAAGCTGGGTCTCATTCAATACAGTAATCTTTTAAGATAGACAATATCATCATTCTAAGGAAAAGGAATCAAAGGCTCTGGTAAATCTTAGCCAAGCTCACGCAGGCAAAAAGGAATGGAACTGGTACTTGAACCGAGCTTGATTCCAGAAACTGTGCCCTTCCTAATATATTACTGATATTATTTACAATTTCTTTTAGAAATATGGACATGGAAGTCTCTCTCCACTTCTGGGCTGTCCCTTTGTCTGTCGTGGTGCCTCACATGCCACTATTCTGGATATGAATACATTCACTGTTCTCAATATGCCCTGTCAACACTCATTCAATTCTGATGTCCCACAACTCTTTTGAGTCTATGAAAATCAGGGTAAGGATCTTCAAGAGCTCCATGTGAAAATAAAAATATCTCACCCTTCAGTAGATTCATGGCTATGAAGACCCTGGAGAAACAGGAAGCAGAGAGGGGGAAAAGGGCTCGGAAGCCAGAATGAATGTCCATTCATTCAGCGAATGTGTGTTGGTCCCTCTGCAAGGGCTGGGGCTACAGTGAGAACAAGACAAACACAGCCCCTGCCCTCCTGGAGCCCTAAACACAAATGTCTCCTCCCTCACAGCTTTTCTGAGGATTAGCCGTGGAGGGGAGGGCAGATGGGGCGCCTCCTCCCCTGGGACGCTGATGGTCAAAGACGTGGGCACATCCCAGACCTGAGAGTATCAGCTGGGTACCTCGAGCCCCATCCCTGCAGCTGCTGTGGGCTCAACCACTCTCCACAGCCAGGGGGCCAGGGACAAACGTCAGTGGGAAAAGCAGCCCTTGTCTGGGCTGACCTATTGCTGCCACCACCAAAAGTTCTACCCACTCCCAGTCACAAGCTCCACTTGTTACCTCTTTCCCCCCCTCCAGGCTCAGCTCTGAGTGGCCATCTCCCAGGCAGCCTCTCAGATTCCACTCCTCTCCCCACACCTGGAAGACAGCTCTCCCTTCTCTGAAGTCCCATCATCTTCTGTCCATTCCCCATTCCCAGTGTGACGGTCAGATCCACCCATACAGACTATGACTGCCTCAATGCCAAGGGCAGGTTCTGATTCCCTTAGAAATCCTTCAAGGGCCTCACATATTATAGATGCTCATAACACTTTCTAAAAGAACAAGTAAGTGTGGTCATGCAAGGAAGGGCTGACCACATGGTCCTGTCCCTGTAAATGAGCTGGTGGGTGACAGGGCACCCAAGCAGAAGGATACAGATAGTTTGGGCAGCCCCTCTTGTCCATTAGAGAAACCACTTGACATGCAAGCCCCACAAATGCTAAGGAGGGACAGTCAGTTCTATTTCTGTCTTAGTTTGCCAGGGCTGCTATGATGAGTACCATACAATGCATTGGCTTAAACAGCAGGTATATGTTTCCTCATGGTTTTGGAGGCGAGAAGTCCAACATCAAGGTATTAGCAAGATTTGCTTTCTCCCAGAGTCTATAGCATTCTAGCAATCCTTTTCCACCTGATGATCTGTCTCTCCTTGTGTCTGCTCCTCTGGTTTCCACTTACATCTGGCTCCTTCTGCTATGTCCCATTTCCTTTGCTTATAAGGACTTCAGTCATATGGGCTAAAGCCCACCCTGATTCTATTTGGCCTCATCTAAATAGGATTTTTGATTATCCTATTCACAAATGAGTCCACACCTTTACTAATAATAACGCCTTCAAAGATGGATTCACACCTACCAGACTAGGGATTAGGACTTGAACATGTCTTTATGGGGGACACGATTCAATCCCCAACAATTTCCACAGGAAGCACAAAAAACACTGAGTAATTGTGGGCAGTGATGACTTGGTTATACAAAGAAGATTCCATAAAAGCCTAACTTTGAGAGATGATCTGTAAGAAAGGAGTTCTGTGGTCAAATTTGTTTGGTGAATACTGCACATTTCTTTCCTTCTTATAGACCCACAGTGCACACCAGCATATTAAAGGCTCTGAGGGGAAGCAGATGTGGCTCAAGCAGCTGGGTGCCTGCCTACCACATGGGAGGTCCTGGGTTCAGTTCAACCTTTAGCAAGTTACTGCACTTTTCCATGCCCCAATTCCCTGTTCTGTAAGTGGATATTGTGGGGATTAAATGAGTTCCTAGATAACAAGCACCAGGAAGATTCTAAACATCCAAATAGCTGTCTATATTATCAGTAGCAATTATTATCTGAAATAATACTAACTTAGTGATTTCCTTTTCCTTATAAATCAGAAATATAGCCCTTTATATTTGACATAAATATGGAACAATGTGTAACAAAAGGACAAAAAAGAACCAGTAAGTACTATGAAGGTTTAGAAAAGGAAAGGATTGATATGTGCTACAGGGTCACTGGGGAAGGCCTCCTGGAGGAGCGGACATGGGAGCTGGGCTTGGCATGAGCGAGGGGAACGGGCAGGGCCATCCTGGCAAAGGAGGGGCATCAGGTCAGCAGACGCGTGGAGGCACCAATGAGCACAGCGTGAGCCTTATTACCTTGGCTCCATGTGAGCAGGAGTTTGCTCAGAGGAAGATTGCTGCTGACAAGAGACCAAGCCAGCCCCTGGGAGTTGGCGGCTTTGTTGATGTTTTGCTGAGGAATAGAGTCATCACCAGGTCTTGGAGGTAAGGAGAATCGACAGGTGGTCTGTTGAACAGAATGGAGCGTTTGCCTCCCCAACTTGGAACATTTGCATCCTAGGCAGATCTGTGGGGGGCTTCCGCAAAGTCCCCTCCAGGGCTGGCTTAGTTGGGAATCACATCATCACAAGAATCAGAATCCCACTGAAGCTCAGTGGCACTTCATGAAGGTCACTGCTGAGAAGATTCAGGAGTATCTCCGGGCATCCAAGGACAGGAAGGTCAGTGGGACCTCTGGAAAAACTAGGAAAACACAAAGTGCCAAGGCAGGGGCTGGTCTCTGTCTCTGACTTTCTCTCCTTCAAACTCTCTCTCCCTCTCTCTGATTCAGTCTCCCTCTGTATTTGTCTCTCTCTTTCTTCTGCCTCTATCTCTCTGGCTGGCTATCTCTATTTATGATCTCTACTCCAATCTCTTTTTCTGTGTACCTCTGTCTCTCTCTCTCTTTCTACCTCTGTCTCTCTCCCTTTCTCTGGGACTCTCTCTGTCTCTCTAATCTCCTTCTCCCTCTGTGTCTCTTTCTATCTCTCGCTCTCACTCCCCATCCCCCACCCTCCCTCTAAAATTTCAGAGTTTCCTACGCCCGCCTGTTTCTCTCTGCAGGCCCTCTCTCTCTGCCTGCTCCTCAGCATACATGGGCCAGAAATCACCACCTCAGCTGTCTCTCCTTGGCCTCTTTGCTCCCATGCCCAACGCAGAGGTCAGATGACCACTCCAGGTCCAATCAGTTTTTACTAGGAAGAGAAATATGACACCAACATGGCTTCAGGGGCCTGTTTCTTCATCTAAGAAGGGGTCTGGGATAGGCATTCACCCTAATATGGGACATTTACAACAGGACAGAATTGCATGGTGGAAAGAACACTAAATTCAGAATCAGGTGGTTGGGTCTCATCTCAGCTCTCTCAAGGAACAGCTGTGTGACTGAGACAAGCCATGTCCCCTCTCTGGGCCTCAAAAACTCCATCTATAAAATGAGGAGTTTCCTACCCTACAGCTCAATGGACTCATCCAAGTCACCTGGCGAGGAGACGACGCTGGGCAACGGTCATCCCAGGGAATGGAGAGGGCCTGCGGCTGCAGGTAGGATAATCCCATCCACCGTATCTATGGGATATAAGCCCTCTCTCACTTGGAGGTGGAGTGGACATCACCATCCCAGTCCCTTCAGGATTGGGGGAAGAGCTATGGACTAGAGTGGACTTACTGGTATTCTGTTGTAGACATATTGTGATTCAAGCAATGGAAGAAATTATAACAGTGAGGTGGAGCCGGTGGCCACTGGACGCTTTCGGGGCAGGGAAGGGAAGGGCAGTTGAAATACAGGGGCTTTTTGGGGACTTAGGGGTTGTCCTGAGTGGCGTTGTGGCGATGGATGTAGGCCATTTTACATCAGCATATACCATGCAGAACTGTGTGGGACAGAGTGTGGTCTACGATGTGAACTGTGGTCTATGCTTGGTGGCAAGGCCTCAGGATGTGTATATCCATTGAGGGTGATGTGCCACACTAATGAAGGATGTTTGTGTGGGATGTTGTGGGAGGTGTGGGAGGTGGGGAACAGGGGAATCCCTGTAATTTCTGTGTAATATTTAGGTGATCTAAGCACCTTTTAAAATATATATATATATATAAAATTTATGTAAGCAAATGCACATATATTCATATATATTTATATATCATTTTACAAATTAAAAATTTTTTTAAATATTTCAAAAATATGTGTTAAATACAAAATACAATTAATGAAATAATGACCAATAATCATGTCTAAAGAACTTAATAGTTCATAATTATAAAATATGTTGTCAGTAAGCTTATTTTTACATGTTATGTACTGTGTAAGTATTTTATGCCTTAATAAAATTAATGTAATATTGCAAAAATAAAATAAAATGAGGAGTTGGACTAGGTGTTCTGCTAAGAATACTTCAAAGCCCCAAATTCTATGTTGTTCTATTTAGAGAATATAGACAGAACCCAGGAGAAAGAAAGAACATAAAAAATGACAAAAGGAGCAGACAACAACCATGCCCTGGAGAAAACAGCTGATAAAACTGTATCTGAGTCAAGAGGTGAGAGAAGGGGGCTGCTATTCCTGGGTACAACAGAGAGGGACCGATGATTCCTAAAGTTCAACATGCCTCACTTGCGGAGGCTATTTTAGACGCTGATTCCCAGCCCATTCCCAGACAGTCTGATTCAGGAAGTCACCCCAAGGTGATTTCAGTGCAAGTGATCTCAGAACCACTCTCTAGAAATGCTGAGTAAGACTTTCCACAGAATTCGAGCTGCCTGGGGAGGACCTGGTCTTCCTGGGGAAGAATAGAGGTCTCCCTACCTTTTGAGAAGCATGAAAGGAAGGCAGGCCTGCACTGGATGACTTCCAGCCCCTTACTTCCCCAGTTCTCTAAAGTTCAAGCAGAATCAAGTCTGCACTGGGAGCTCAAGGCCTAAGCTGGGAAAGATTTCAATCTCTTCCTCAAGCTGCTTGAGGATCTTATGTCCAGCAAGGTGGGGGGAAGGGGGATATGAGGATGAACTCTTTCCCCTCTGACTCTTCTATTAAGGCTCCTGAATTCTGCGTCAATGGAAGTGTCTCCAAGACACTTTCTTGGACTTTTCCTCACTATCTGCAGAAAGGAGATCTGGGGAGGAGGGGAACTTGAATCCTAAACTCTGCCAGGGAGCTGAGGATTCTGAGGCCAGAAGATCAGAAGAATGGCTACCTCTGGCCCTCCCCTGTTAAGGCTGCCTCCTCTATGAAGCCTGTGCTAGGGTTCCAAAACCCTTAGGCCTGCATTCAGTACCTGGGGTTCTATGTGGCTTGGGACAGACACACTTTAAAAGAGAGCTCAAGAATTCACAAAACACCTCACAACAACCATCCATTTAATCCTCCTAACAATCTTGTGGGGCTGACTGGTTGTGTATCAGATGGGGAGGTTGAGGCTTGGAAAGGCTGGGCTGGAGGAGGGGCAGGGCTGGAGATGTCGTTCTCTGCCTTCTTCTTCTTCCACATCCCATTTCACCAGGAAAGCTCTGTCTTGGAGAGATGAAGGGATCACCATCCCCAAATGGGGCAGGAGCTGGGACCAGAAGGGGGTCAGTTGTCATGGTAGCAAGTGGACGGTGCAGTCCAGGCTCATCTCATCACTTATTGTGCAGATGTCCCTGTCTCAGGAGAAAGGGGAGAAGTGATTAACTGGGATAGAAGCCTTGGAGAAAGAGGAGGCAGCAGGTCAGAGGGGAGGACAGTATGGATTTAGGTGTCAGGAGACCTGGGGCCTATGTGTGTGTCCTGGAGAGAGTCCCTGCTTCTCCCCCAAGCCTCAGTTCCCCACCTGGACATTGGAGGATTAGACTCCAAGGTTACCAATGTCCATTCCTACTTTGGCATTTCAGGCTTCTCCCGGGTTGACTGCCTCCTGGGTCTCTGCCCAGCCACTAGGAGCAGAGGGCCAAATAATAAGCACCAATGAAGTTCAGAGTTCACAGCAAGTCCCTGAATTTTCAGAACAGCTCTTCTTCCCCATCCCCTGGGCCCCGCAGTTGTGCGGTTGCCAGTGGACTGCAACACTGCAAATAGCTGCCATGATCAGAGATGACCAGAAGATGGAGCCAAATGCCCATGGAATCCAAAACAGTTTCATTATCTGTTTTTATTTCCAGGGCTACAGTCATAGAAACTAAGCCACAGAGGTACTAGGAGGTGTACTCCAGGTCTCCCACCTACTAAGAGGCAGGGCTGGGAACACAACCCTATTTCCTGCATCTCAGAACAAGAAGTATCCTTCTACCCCATTCTCAGCTTATGCCACAGGATTCAAACTGAGTTCATTCCATAATGCTCCAGTCTAGTTATATCTCATTTATGTTAGGTTGATGGGGACCAAGGAAGGGGTCACTGGTCAGGGGAGCCAGATTATCCAATCAGAACACCTGGACTCCATAACCCGGCTTTGCACACCCCAAACCCCTCCCCTGTTCTTCATCTTCACCTATGAGATGATGCTCAAAAACATTTGCCTGCAATCAAGGGTCCTGAGTGAAACACCATAAATCTTTGGGGGGCGGGGGGTAGGGGGCTTCATTGTTGGGGAGGGGTGCAGATACAGTGTAGTACAAGGGGAAAGGGACTTTAAGGCCAAACACCAATATCTGAAACTCTTCCCCCTCCCTCCCCCCACTCCCCACCTCACCCTATCACCCACCTCCACAGCTGTGTTGACTTTAAGCAGGTCTCTTAAGCTCTCCAGACCTGTTTTCTCACTTTTAATTTAGAGTGATGATACTACAGATTTATTGGCTTATTTTAAGGATTAGAGTCAATAATTTATAGTAAAGCTCTGTGAACACAATGATCATTGCATAGTAAGTGCTCAATAAATATTGGAATTTTGTTGTGAGGACACTGTCTTAGTTTGACACAGGGCTGCTGATGCAAAGTACCAAAAATGGGTCGGCCTGACATCCTTGGTGAGTTCTTACATTTATTCTCTCGTCACACAGAATCAGGAGGTGATACAAAGAAAAAGAAGAAATGCCTTAATTAAATGCAAGAACCAGTGGCATGAGAATGGAGCTGGGGGCAGTGGGTGTGGGGTGGGGTGAGGGGTTGGAGAAGGGGCAGCTGGAGGAGGTAAGGAGAAATGGTTCCACAATAAACTTGTCCACATACACTTGCCAAACTTTGGGTGTTCACATTTGTTTGCTCATTTTGTTTAGATCATTTTTGACATAAGTCAGACAGTCTGAATTTGGTGAATCCCCCCCAAAAAAAAGATTGTATTCTTGAGCTAATCATTCCTGTGGGTGTGGGGTCCTCAGGTTGGGTCTCCACCCTCTTACTGGAGTTTTATATAAACAGAGTCACAAAGAGACACAGAGAAAGGAAGCCACCATTTTTTTACTCTGCCATGTGAGAAAGGACTCAAAGGTCGCTAGCAAACAAAGCATAAGCAAGAAGCCCCCAAGCGGCTGGGCTTTATCACCTGCATCCTCACTCTGAGAAGCAGATATTAGTATTTGTTTTGCAAAGGAGGAACCAGTCTTGGTGGTACTCATTTATTCAAGAATATTTTTTAACATTTTAGACCTTATGGTGCTTTACTCACCTTAAAGTGCCTTTATAGGCATTATCTTAAGAGCAAGTGTCATTCCCATTTTATGGGTGAGAAAACAGATTCAGAAAGAAAAGTTAAAGGACTAAGGCAGGAAGCCAAGTTTCTCCTCTCTCAGCTTCAGTAAGGTCTCAGAGCCACACAATGAAGACTGCAACAAATCTGGCTTCAGAATATCAGGAAGCATGTTGGGCCTCATCCTCTGATATCTTTAGTCATGGTCATCACAGCCTATAGGGATGGAGTGATTACTGGGTGCCAGTCACTGTGCCAAGCACATGTGTGCTTCATCGTACCTATGAAGCAGGTACTACCCCCATCATACAGATAATGAAACTGAGGGCAAAGAGTGTTTGAATGACTTCCCAGGTCACACACCCAGGGAGAGGAGGGACCAGGACTTGAACTGACACTGACAGGCTCCAGAGCTCACCCTCACTCTTAAACATTTTGCCATCCTGCCTCCTAAGGGGAAATGAGTTGGGAGAGGATTGCAAACTGGTGGCGTTTCAATGACTGTTACAGACTGCTGATCTGGCCTATATACACTAGGTGGCAATGGTCCCTCACCCAACTCCATTAAAGTAGCCCTTTCTTTAAGCCATGCCAATCCTGAAGATGCAGGAAATGAAAACCAAGAACCACGCAAAGGTCTCCTCAAATCTAAAAGAACCATGAGATGCAGAAGAAAAACCCTCAGCCCTGTTTATCTGAGGTTTTTGTTTGCCTGTGCTATTTTGCTTTCTCTCTCCTCTCACATGGGATCTTGGCATCTCTCTCCCACGTGGCCTTCAGTGCAGTCTGTCCTGGTTTCCTTTCTGTGGTTTAACAGCACCAGTTGCTTTTCCAGGTAGGCTTTATGCAAACTTGCATGAGCCCACACACAGATATTTTATCTTTCCTCTGCCTCTACTTTAGGTAATCAAAAGAGACAAGCTGTGATAGGAATTTAACCAAGAGGAATCTTTAGGGACCCTAACTCTATCAGAGAAAAAAGGCTTATTTTTCACATTCAACCAGGTTATAACAGGAAGTCTTAAGTGAGTCACATCCCTTCAAAGGGTGAAAAATTGCTCCGTCCTCCTCTGTGTGTGGCTCCATTTCTCCTGCAAACCTACCCAAGCTTATCTTCTTCCCTGCAGGGCAAGACTGGCAGTTCTTAAATTATTTCTTTACTGCACCCTGTTAAGTTCAGGTCAGAATTATCTAATTGACTCAGTATGTATTCCAGCCATGGAGAATCTAAACCCCTTGGCCCAATCTCCTCTTTTCATGGCTGAGAACTATGGGTTACCAGCATAGCCAGACAGGGCTTGAAACCCCATTCCACCTCTGTGACCTTGGGCTAATTTCTTAACCTCTGAGGGCCTTGTAGAAGAATGGGATCAGTATTTAAAACCTTTCAGCACTTTAGCCTGGCACATAGTATCTACTTGGTTAGTATTAACTATTATCATTATTAAGATTAATAGATTGAAAGTGCTTCAGTATAGATCCTGAGAGTTAGGGGCTGAGCCAGAATTGGAATCCAGCTCTCCTGACACCTGGTACATTAGCTGCTGTCAAACCCTTGCTTTTATAAATGACTTTGTCGAGTTTTCTTCACCTAATTGATTCAGGATATGGCTTGAGTGATGCTGGAAACAGAATTCTGTAAACATCTTTTCCACTAAATCAGTAAATTTTGATGAAGGATGATGGATCAGAATCCCCCAGGAAACCTTCCCAAAGCCCACACACCTCCTCTCACTTGGCTTGCTGTGACCAAAGCACCTGCTTAAGAGGAGCCAGATCTGGTCATACTTTCCACCATTCCTGCTTCCAAGTACCTGTGGCAAGGAAGTTCAAATAGGTAATAGGACCTACCTGATTTTTGTTAAATCTTCACAGGGAATGAGCAGGATTTCCTGAGTCTTGCTCTACTGGCTCAAAGCTTTCATCCTTTTTTAAATATATTGAGATAAGTAGATTCACAGTTATAAGAAATAATACAATTATAACAACATAAGAGAGATCCTGTGTACCCTTTAGCCAGTTTCCCCAAAAGGTAACATTGTCCAAAACAAAAGCATAATTTCACAACCAGGATATTGACATTGATACAATCTGCCCAATCTTATTCAGATTTCTCCAGTTTTACTTGTACTCATTTGAGTGTGTGTATGAGTGTGCATTTAGTTCAACACAATTTATCACGTTTAGGTTTGTGTACCCACCACCACAGTCAGGATATAGAACAGTTCCATCAACATAAGGATCCCTGTATCGGTCTTTTAAAATCACACCAACCTCCTAACCTCCCTCACCTCCATCCCAAACTCCTGACAAGCACTAATCTGTTCTCCATGTCTACAATTTTGTCATTTCAAGAATGTTAAGAAATGGAATTATATTGTGTTGTAACTCCTTGGAATTGGATTTTTTCACTCACCAGAATTCCCTTGAAATTTATGCAAGTTTTTGCATGTATCAGTAGTTTGTTCCTTTTAATTTCCAACTAGTGATCCATAGCGTGGAGGTACCAGTTTGTTGAACTATCCACCCATTAAAGGACATCTGCTGGTTTCCAGCTTTTGGCCATTGCAAATAAAGCTGCTATGAACAACAGTGTATCCCCCTTCCTTTTGATCAATAATTGATACAGATGCTCTTACTTCACTGAAGTCTTTGTTCCTGCTGTGGCAAACACGACCTGTCACCACACCCCCTTTCTATGCCAACTCCTAGTGACTCTGGAAAATTTGCTCAGATGCTCCCCTACAGATATTTATCACTAGACAGACACCTCCAGGCATTTCTCCTTAAAGGAATAAAGTAGAACAAACATGGGTTTGGGATCCAGAGAGCCTGGGCTCACACTGATGGAGCTCTGTCTATAAAGAATTTATAGTTATGAAATCTTGAGCATGTTGTTCTACTCTTGGAATTTGTTCACAAGCATCCTAATAAAGTAACTAATAGTTGTTGAGGTTTCTTTACCAAGGGCTTACCATGGCCATATAAAGTAATAGTTAAAAGTAGGAACCCTGGTACCAAGCTCCATGGGTTTGCATCCTGGCTCTACCACTTGTTGGCTATGTAACCTCAGACAAGTTACTTAACCTCTCTGTTCCTCACTTTTTCCATCTGTAAATAGGTAAGCTAATAGTTCGTATCTTGTGGGGTTGTTATGAGGATTAATTACATGGAAGATATTCAGAACAGTGCCTTGCACATAGTGCACACTAAGAATTAGCTCATATTATGTGACAGGCACTGTTCTAAGCACTTCACACGGATTATTTTACTTAATCCCATCAAAGACTTTATAATACAGGTTCTGTTAGGAAATCAATTTAACAGATGACAAAACTGCAATTTAAGGGGCCAAGTCACTTGCTCATGGTCTTAAGGCTAGAAAATGAGGAAGCTGAGATTCATTTTAAGTCTATCTTTGCCCCTAACTTCTACACCATCCTATAGCCCATAAACTGGAATGCCATTGCCGTGCCTCACAGAAGGAGATGTGAGGATTACAGAGAAAGGTAAATTCCAAGGTACGTCGTTCTCAAGCTGCTCCTCAAGCATTAGCTTCCCCTTTTAACTATTGGTGGTTGATGAATAATAGATGATTCTGTAGTTCTATATACAGCAGAGATTGGCCTTTTGAGGCAAGACACAAACCACTAAAGCAAAAGTAGCAACTGAAGCTATTGGTGGTTCCATCTGCAACAATTTGCAATGCTGACCTGACTCTACAATCACAAAAGTTTTGGGACAAGTCCATCCATCTCAGCCACTTTCTTTCTCAGAAGGCTTTATAGCTACAACGCAGTAAGCTTGCTCAGCCAGTTGGCACCAGCGTGAGCTCCTATGGAACAAGGGTCACCTTCTGCATCTTGTCCCCAAAGCACTTAATCCACTGTCTGCATGGGAGTAGCCTCTCAGTAAGTATATGCAGAACCCCAGTAAGGCTCTGGGTGTAAGAGAGAGCCCTGTGTCAGGAATCAAAAGACCTGGGTTCAGGTCCCAGCTAAGCCTCCTAACCAGCTATGTGACTTTGGGGGAGCCACATTCTTTTTCACTGTCCCTACTTGTGAAATGAGGGCTTTCAACCACGTGCTCTAGAATCCTTCCAGTTCTATATTCTCTACTGGTAGCAGGGCACTGGGTCACCCTTTTTTTCTTTTCCTTTCCTTCCTTCCCTAGTTCCTTTTCTTCTTCCTTCCTTCTTTTTTTTTCTTTCAGCCAACCAACAAGTACTTCCTACTATATGCCAGACCCTATATCAGAAGCTGGGAACTCAATGGTGAGCAAGCTAAATATAGGGAAAAAACGGTAGTTATGCTGATTCACTGAATACTATAAAAGAGTAGGAATATTCAATTCTTATTTTGAAACTTTTGCTTCAACATACAAACCAACATGGTTTTTAATACTACCAATGATATACATGGAAGAGGTATTAAACACTTAGGATAAATATATCAATTCTGACATAAACAGCTACAATTATTATGTAGACAATTCATGTTTAAACAGGTTTGGACTGAATTTGCCGACGTTATCGCTCAGGTTACCCAAGTAAGATTAGCAGGTAGAAACTGTGAAAAACTCTGCCTGCATCCCAACTTACAAATAGTGCTTTAAAAATTTAAGCACATTGATGTATTCACAGTAAAGTTGGGAAAATAATTTCCTCTTTAGAACTAGCATAACAGTATAGTAATGGCCAATGTGTGCAGAAAGAGACAAATGTGGGGTTGCCAAGTAGAAACAAGTAATGATTTCATTTTATTTTCCATCTCTGTTCTGCCTCTTATAATGGTAGGCCAGCCACAAACTCAAATGACTGGAAAGTTCAACAGTGATGTGTGAGGTAAAGGGATTTCTGTAGTCTTCCTTTACTTTTAGCTCAAAGGACAAGTTGAGAGGATCATCAGATTTTTAAAAATTTCCTGAAAAGCTTACTGGGGAAGTGACAGACAGGAAGGGACTTAAGGATTTGGTCAGATGATGAAATAACAAGCAAGGATGGGGCTGATAGTGAAAACAGGGAGAAACAAGTGGACAGGTGCTGGAGGAACATCAGAATGTGATCAGAAAATGACATCAATGGGCAAGTTCTTAAAATTCTCCTTATATATTTTGCCACCCTTGATAACATACTAATTACAAGGCTCAATATTTTTAGAATCTATTTCACAAATGCTTAATTTTAAAACCCTTAAAATTAAAGGTGAAAATGGACATCACATTATTTTGTCAAGACATAAGAGAGTTCTGCCTTTGACATATGGACTACTATGCTTATTGAGTGCCCCCCATATAATCAATTTTATTCTAGGACTTTCCAACCTGAAGAACATTTACTTTTAACATTCAGAACACATCTGAAAATAGGGAAAAGTGTTTATTTCTCAAATGGTGACATCAAGAGCAACTACCTATAAAATATCTCTCCCTCAAATACGACTTTAGATAAAAAGTGCAAAACAAGAGTTCTCATGCAGCAGCAGGAACCCACAAGATCTTGTCCTGATTTCAGGACTGGAAATTCACATTTATGCATTAGCACAATTTCAGATTCTTGGTAATGCCACCTGCATGAATTACAGTTTCATATTTCAGGTTTGTCAACTTGGATATCTATACTTAAAAAAATAAACTGTATCAAAAGCAAGTAAGAAAAATATTGCTTATATTTAACACATGTCCAAGGTAATGTATAAAACAAGAATTAGTTCATCAAGTTTATGATTTCTTTAGATAAAATTAATGAAGTGCCTTTTAATCACAGCCTTTAAAGATCTCAATAGTCTGAAGAGAACCATTTACTCCAGTATTAACCTAACATTGTACCTATTAATGTGTTAAGTGAATTGGGTAGGGAAGTGGCTTATATTAGAAATTAGAAACAACCGAAACTTAAAAGGGAAAACAGCAGGTAGGCATCACCAAGGAACTACATCATCTACTCAACCCAAAAGGAATAGTGAAAGAAGCGCCATTCAAAATCATCTCCATAATCCAACAGTTTCCAAAATGACCCTTGAACTTACCTATATACCTATCAATGATGTTTATGCTCTTATTTCACTATCACTACTGAATCAAGGAACTTTAATTCTTTTTCATTATATTCTAGATAAAGGTAGGTAATTGTTGCTAAGAATTAATTGGTCCTTTCATATTTCATTAGTGGCCCACAACTCCACTAAAAAACACTTGTGGGGGAGGGACTGAAAAGAGAGATGAGGAAGAAAGAAAAGAGGCAGTGAGTCACATTCACCTTTTGTAAGGTCTAACTAAAATTGGCTAAATTAAGGGCAGCAATCTGCATAGGCACAGAAAAGTCACTGCTCTGTCCTCCATATCTATATCCCACCTTTTGAAATAAAAACCTTAGATAATGTTTCTTGATCAAAGAGTAAAAGGGCCAAATAGGCAGCATGACCACTTTTTAAACCTTGCTCAAGAAAACACACTGTTCAGGGGATACAAATTCAGCAGTTGAAATTGAGGTAACAGATCAGGACTGGGGACTCCAGCCTTAAAAACCAGAAGGCAACTATTTTTCTGATATTTCAGAATTATTCAAGTTTTTAGGTAAGGAAGGGAAGGGTGGAATTTTTCTCTAAAAACAATAACATTTTAGTGCTATTATACCTTTTTAACTCAAATATATTTATTTTCATCCTTGCTTACAAACCATCCCCTATCCCAAATATGGACCAAATAAGGAGATTACATTAATATCAATCTATGTTACAGCTCTACTTTGTTTTTTGTTTTGTTTTGTTTTTTGGTAGGTGAAAGCATTGGGATTCATGTTTTGAAGAGTAAATGAAAGGAACAATTGGTACAATTATTAAATTTTATTTTAACATTTTTAGAAGATGAATGGTGGGGCTTGCAAAAGTTACCTGAATCATTAAAAACAAGAAAGTTGGGGAACTTTTTACAAAGAGTGGATACTAAAATAGCTTTTTTGAAGGTAATACCTTAATAGTCTCTTAAGTTGTTAAAGAAAGCAAAAGAAGGCTTAAGATCTTAAGGGTAAAAGTTATATCTGAAAAGAAAAACATGCAAGAATACATTAAAACAAAAAAGGAGGAGGAAAAATATATATTGTGTTTTATAGGTTAAATCCTGTTATAAATGAACATCATTTTTATGGGACTCTACCATCCACTTCAACAACATTCAAACAATAAAAACCCCATTACAAAAACAACTTTAATACTCCTTTGGAGTTGGCTGTTAATGAATTTATCCTGCATATAGGTTACACATGAAAAATATTCTGGAGGGAGACTCAGAATATCGGTAAACATGAAACCATTTCTCTATGTTGCACTTACTGGTCTTGAATCCAATTAAATGTGGGCCAGTTATAACTTGATGCTTGTCATCCTGGGGTGGGGGTGGAGAAGCAATTTGAAGCCAAAGGGCACTCTGCTATAGTTAATTCATGTGGCCACAAGTATAATGCACTTTCTCTCCAATGAAATACCAGATACAACTTCCTAACCATTTCTAAGAATTTACAGGATAAAGGGTTATCATTACAGTTTATATATAACTCAGTTTTGTTAAAGTCATAGATTTTATTCTAGAAAGGAGAAAATACCTGGCATTAATAGATGAAACATATGAATTCTGGGATACTAAATTAAATTCTTTCTCTCTTGGTTAACAAACAATTATATACATGGCTGGGATTTATATCCATGGCAAAGTTGTTAATGTTTTGCATCATGCCAAAGAAAGACCGGTATTTTTACCTGAGTGTTCCCTAACCTTTCTCTAGAGCTATTATTTTTGGAGCTCTACAAAAATTACTTTTCAAATAATTTATTAATTATAATAATTGGGAACAGTTATGTGAGGATCTGAATACTTCAGCCAAGCAGAAAAGGTAACAAACTTCCTCTTAAAACTTGCTCTCCTGTCTGAATATTTAGATATTAAAATAACTCCTCCTCCTTCATGTCTGCGGGAATACCCAGAAGAATGAGGCATTTCTTGGTCATCACCACAAGTTCCAGGTCGAATCTTCTCTGTTCTTCAATGTTCTAACAAACACCTCTGGACCTGTCGCTCATGCCTGCGGTAATTCAGTCTTGTTCTCAATGAAAGAGAGCTCCAGTACAGGTAAGAGGAGCTGAAAGGCATCCTGGATATAGGAAGCACTGTTTGACGCCTGCAACGATTGAAAAAATAAGAAAAAGAAAGTATCACAGTCACTTAGAAGAAGAAATATACTATAATTCAGTGAAAGAACAGATTGATTTTCTTGCAACTGAACTGAATTCGTAGCCTGGCAAATTAAAAACACAGATTTGACCATTTCAGTAAAGTTTATTATAGGGGAGAAAAGATCTAATCTTAAGATACAAAAGCACTAAAAAGACTATCAGCATTTTTGTCCAACTTGCCCATCAGAAATGGTAACTCAAATTCAGAATTCAAGGCTTATTTATTCCCTGATTGAGTGGGTAGATTCTGTCACAACCTCTTGGCAGGGAAGGGGGAGAGAGAAAACAGGCAAGTTTTATTATCAATTGTAACAATTCTACAAAAACTCAATAGTATTGTAGAGAGTATTACCGTCTATTTTAAAGTCTTTCAAAGCTTTAGGCAGACAGCATTTTAAGACATCAAAAATTTTTTTTCTGATCTTAAGTGCCGGTTATCACCAACTTTCACACAAAAATTTTTTTTCTACTGCAGTTAAAGGACTATTATTGGTCAGTCAAATGGGAAATGTTTGGCTTTCCATTCAAGGTAACATGTTAATGAAAGTAATGCAAAGTAAATAAATATAGCCACATAAATCTTCATGGCACTGCATCCAAGCAAAGGAAAACAGAGTAACTTAAAGAAATATGTGCATTTAGTTAATTCCTATTTTCTGCTTTAGAATTACATGAGGCAGCAGTACTGGCTAGTATCTAATATTGCACTTTTGTAGCAGAAACACAGCTAAACCCATAGTGCTAAACACTGACAGCATCAGTACCTGATCAGTGTTTACTTCTCAGTCTAGCATGCAGATTATATAGTCTAATGTTTTTAAAAGTTTTAATTAATTGACAGTTAAGGCATTAGGAGGAAAGGTTTCAGTCTATCTTAATATATACAAGCATTCATTTCAGTTCAGTTAGTATATTGCTTTCTAGAATTCAATGTTCAAATATTCTCATTTCTGCATCATTAAAAACTATGGAATTTCTCTTAAAGTCCAAACCATCAATAATGAAAAAAGTACAATTATAAAATAATACATGATGTTACACTTACAATTCAAACTAGAAATTAATAACTATATGTAGCTGCTTCATTTTTGGTTTTGCATTTTGGTCCCAATTTCATTCTTATTTACAACTGGTCCCTCAAGAAAAAGAGTTTCAATTACTTAACTATGTATGTTTTGTGGGGAGTACACCATGTTTCTAATTCATCACAAGGTGTTTTAAGAAAAATAATTTTAATTGGTTTATAACTATAAGACATGATAATGGCCAAGAAACTGGGAAATACTGATGTTTTATTTTATTCTTTTTCTTAAGTTTGTGCTTTAAGTATTCTAAGACCTTATTCATGAATTACATACTTTGCAAAAGGGCATGGTTGTACAGAAGACAGGGAGAATTAATAAGTGGGAATACACAAAAATAAAGTTTCCATGACAGAGTTCATGGTGGAGAGGGTCAGCTCTAGTGGAATATTTTTTCCCCAAGACTTAAATAAAGCACCTATGGTGCCACTTAAGCTAGAAGTAATGAAGACATCTGATTTCAAATTCACATTTTAAATGCCTACTTTCAATCAACAAGCAAGGAGCCATGTATGTATGCTGCATGTTGCTTGCTAGGATTTGGCTTCATTGGCTCAAATTTTTCACTCCACCAAAGGACAGGGCACAGACCCCCTGTCCAATCATGTTACTGCAGCCTGAGTAAAGACAAACTTCACCTGAAGTTGCCAGAAGTTTTCTTCTGACAGTTTCAGGATCACTATTCATCTTTCAAACCCTTCTTTCCTGAGGATGGTCAAATTGCTGGGGCCCTTAAATACAAACCCATTCTTTGGGTAGAGTCCTGACCTGGTCATTTGTGTGTTCAAGTCCATCCTCAGGTGCATACTGGTAACCTTGGAAGAAGTTAAGAATTTCCTTAATCCAGTATTGTAGGCCAGACCCTGCATTCTGACCACCGTGCCAGGTTGTGGAGGGATACCGCTAAGATTAGCAGCTATAGGAAAGTAGCCAAGACTATTAGGTGAAGCTGGGGGCCTGGGATAGTATGCTGTGTAGTTCATGAAGAACGAGTGCCAGGTGGATAGTATACTATGGAGGGCTGCAGTACTCATAGATTCAAAAGAACAGAGGGCTGATAAATAGCAGCTTCAGTAGGAATAACAGCTACAGGGACTGGAAATGTATAGGAGGAAGGAGACAAGCATGGTAATTTACATCACAGTGGGGATAAAGCATTTTGATTTAAAGTGACCCCCATTAACATAAAGTTCATCTCCTCAGTTGAACACTGAGAGACTTCAACATATTTGTCCTTCACGGGTTTTGTTTTTTTTTTTTTTTTTTTTAAATATATGTTTTTTTTTTTTTTTTTTTTAAAGATTTATTTATTTACTTTATCCATTTTAAACTCCCCCTTCCCCATTTGCTGTTTTGTGTCCATTTGCTGGGCAATTCTCTGTGTCTGTTTCCTGCCATCTCTTCTCATCCTCCTTCTCCAGTCTTCACCAGGATTCAATCCTGGAGACCTCCGATGTAGGAGAGCAGTATTCTGCCGCCTACGCCACCTCAGCTCCTGGCTTCTGGAGCTTTCGGAGCATCTCATCTTGTCTCTCCCCTGTTACATCATCATCCTGCTGCATGGCTCCCGGGGCCCGATGGCTCACCGGCACACAGAGCCTGGCAGCCCATGTGCCTTCTATATATATATATATATATATATATATTTTTTTTTTTTTTTACCGGGAGGTCCCAGGGATCGAACCCAGGTCCCTCCATATGGCAGACGGACGCCCAACCATTTGAGCCACATCCGCCCCCTTCATGGGTTTTTTTTAATGACACTTCTGTGCAGCCATAAATGCTGTCCACAGACTTCATCGGGATAAAGGCTTCTCCTGATGGGCGGCCCTGGTGATTCAATAGCATGTGAACCCCATGAGTTTGAATATCTGTGGAGAGCTTCCCCAGGAAATCTAGGATGTCCTCAATTGTGGCTGCATTAGGAAGACCTTGAAGGTATATACAGTCTCTTAACATTTGTAGGTGGCACAAAGTGCTGAGGTAATACTGGAATAATAGGAGGGGTTGGAAGTGGAATAAGAGGAGCTGAGGAAAATCGATTCAGCACCTACTGAACTTCAGCTCCCATGCTCCTGAAGAGTTCAATATGTCTTTTACCCAACAAGTTCTTATGCCTCCTCTGTGCATTCTGTGCATATTCCTCAAAAACAAATAAGACAAAAACATCCCCTGTTGGCCTACCAACTGGGCAGGTGACTAAAAGGATGCCTTCCTTTCCCCCAGTGATGGGGCCATGTTGTCCAAAGAAGGCCACCACTTCTTGTGCTGTGGCTGTGAAAGACAGCCCCTGCATGCAGACAAGAACTTGATTTTCCTTGGAAAGAAACTGGGCTACCTCATTAGATGTACCACCAGCAATTTTAAGAAAATCTTCACCTCTTGCTTTGTAAACCTCAATGTATCTGGTCCCCATGTGATGTTTGTGCCTCTGCAGTGCTAGGTATCTGTGCTCTTCACTACAAACCTAACCAGAGGTTCTCCGTTCCTTCAACCCTGAGCATTCAGACAAAGTGCAGCACCTCCCTTGGCAATATTGAGTCCTTTGAAGAATCTTGCAATATCTTGATCCAAAGACTGCTATGGTAAACCCCATGCCCTGACTATGGTGTTATCATCAATTAATTCCATCCTGCTGCAAGTGCCACTTTCAAAGTTGTAATTTATCTGGATCTGAAAACCTGTGATTATAAGGCTCTGAAATCATTTCTAAAATTATATTCCCCATATCTTCAACTTGAGAGGCTCCATATTTGGAGTCTGAATTATTCTTGTCAAAATTCAAACACTATCATTGCAGCAACATCCAGTTTGTCAATATCAGGTGAACCAGGGCAATACTCCTTGAACCCTTTTCAAAGAGCAAAAAAGGAATAGAAGCATTCAGACAATAACACATTCTTGGAAGCCTCAAGGTGCAGGATTTGCCTGACATGAAGCTGCCCTTCAGTACAAAGACAGAAGGAAGTCCCTACCCCAATATTCAGTTCATTGCCCACTGACTGATTATACTATCAAGGGTTTGGTCCAGCTGTGGCGCCGATGACAGGCTTTTGTTATCGATCTTAGTTTCTTCTTTGCAATTCGTTGCCAGTTTCAACTGCTCCTGACTAACTAGTACTTCATGCAACTGTCCCACCTTGATGGCCAGATATACCATGTTCCATAAAAGCAGGATCAGCTCCTTCTCATCCAAGCCTAGATTGGCCTGGGTGGCCCCAAGCAGCGATCCCAAAAGCACCACCAAGTAATCCAGAGAAGCCATCATAAGGATAAATGGGAAGAGAGAGAAGGCGGGATCAGGAAGCAGTGAGGTAGGGTGGAAGTGAGAACGGGAAAACCTGTGCTAAAGCCTCTTTTAAGAGTCAGAGTGCCCACCCCCTCTCCTCACCACCACCTGTGCAAAAGGTGGTAACTAGACACTCAAGCCCACACCTGGCCCATGCTCCACACCCAGGGGTAGGAATGTCACAGCATTTTACAGTCAAGTTACTCAGATGGATTTCAGTAGGCTGTGAATCTTGCACCTATAGGATTTCCAGGCCAAAGCAATCAGAGAACATGAGATGGCTGCTCACTGACATAAACAAGGAACACTGCTTTCAGAGATGACACAGTATAGATATATTTCTATCTGGCACAAAAGACATATTTATGAAAAGTGCTATGGAATCATTATGCTCAGTGTTTGCCTGGCTTTCATTTATACCTGACAAGCTCTCACCTTCCAGAAGAAGAATAACAGCGATTCACTACATTAAGATAAAAATTTATAATTTCAAGGACAAGAGTGTTTCATATCTACAAGGAAAAACAACTCAAAATACCAATAGGGAGTCCCTATTAAGTGAGATTACCTTTTCTTAGATTTATCAGTTCCAAGTATTCACTTCTATTTAAAGTTCAGTGTGACATTTGATACCAAATTTTCCAGCCTAAAGAGATCTCAGAGATCTGGTTAAATCTCTTATTTTAAGCATGAAGATAACGAGACAGTCAAGAAGGTAGACGCCCGATCCAGGACAGGACTGGACTCCTGGTTTGGTATGCAAACCTCTTTCAACTATACCACTCTGCCATCTACTAAATCATAAGCTTTAAAACAACAAAAACAAAAACAGGGGGCGGATGTGGCTCAAATGGTTGGGCATCCGTCTGCCATATGGAGGGACCTGGGTTCGATCCCCGGGACCTCCCGGTAAAATAAAAAAATATATATATATATAGAAGGCGCATGGGCTGCCAGGCTCTACGTGCTGCTGAGCTGTCGGGCCCCGGGAGCCATGCAGCAGGATGATGACGTAACAGAGGAGAGACAAGACGAGATGCTCCGAAAGCTCCAGAAGCCAGGAGCTGAGGTGGCACAGGCAGCAGAATACCTCTCTCCTACATCGGAGGTCTCCAGGATCGAATCCTGGTGAAGACTGGAGGAGGAGAATGAGAAGAGATGGCAGGAAACACACACAGAGAATTGCCCAGCAAATGGACACAAAAACAGCAAATGGGGAAGGGGGGGTTTAAAATGGATAAAGTAAATAAATAAAATCTTTAAAAAAAAAAAAAAAAAAAAACCTGTTCAAACGATCAAAAGAATTTTTCTGACAACTCAAGGAAAACCATATAGTTAAGGAATTAAAAGCACTTCCTTGATGGTAATTTTAAAAGCATTTAAAACTAAAGAAATAACTGGCAAGTAGTAAAAAAAGTTTTTCAATTCATATTTAAAACCTAACCAATTATCAAATATATATTTCTTCCCCTAGATTTACATAAATATGTTTTATACAGATCATCAAAATCCTAAATTGTTTGGAATAATTAAGTTACATTATAGAGTTTTTAAAATATGGAATCCAGAAAGTACCACACAGGGACACAATCAGTCATGGTATCCTCTCATACCTCCTTCTTCTGTGGACTTACATCTTCCACCTCCTTAAATCTAATGAACTGATGTAAACACAGGTGTCTCTCTTACAAGATAAAGTAAGATTTCTTGGTAAGGAAATAACTAAAGGTTTTGTTTTTAAACAAATTCCCAAAGGTAAAACTCAGTCCTTTAGGAAGCAGTGTCTGCCTATTTGTAATTTTCAGCCCCTGTTTACCAGCTGGTCTCCAGAAAGTGTTTCATTACTGAGAATTGTCCAATAAGCTGCCAAGGGGTGGTACTAAGTAATGATAGCCTACTGCTTCTTCCTTTCCACTTTACCCTGTAGCTTCAAGTCTTTGCTTTGTAATTAATGAACAAGGGCATCCATCAAATACATGCCATTTTGGCTAGATCTCTATCAACATGGCTAAACTATCAAGGGGGTAAAAAAAAAAATAAAAAAAAAAAAAAAAGCCGACTAAAGACTTAAGAAGAGTTAATTAATATACAATGCCTTAAGAGTCAGAGACTTAAAAACAATTACCACTAACCTCTAGAAATACTGCTGTGATTAACGGGTTGAGGTTGTCTGCCTTTTCTTTGGCCTAGAACAAAGGATACAGTGTTAAGTGAGCAGGTTGAAAAAACAGTAGGTCAAATATGATCCCACTTTGAAATACACACTCCCCCATACATAAATATAAACGTAGAAAAAGTCTAGACTGAGAGAAAGCACAATGCCATCTCTGGAAGGTGAAATTTTAAGTGCTTTAAACTTCCTTCTTTATATCTTTTTGTGCTATCTGAATTGAAAGTGTTCATTTCATGCAGGGCTGAAGGTACCTTTGACCAGAAAACCTGAGAACAATTTTAAAACAAACTATGCAGCTATGGAACACAATGGTTTTTTAAGAGGCATTATTTGGAGAAGTCTCCTTTCGTGGAAATACATAATCCAAATTTAATATTCTTACATGTTAGCACCTTATAACTGATTTGCTGGGTTAAAGTATCTTTATGGAACATGTGGAAAGATTTGGCTTCAGAAGATTAACTTCAGGAAACCCAGGATCTTTTAAAGAAAATACAAAGGAAAAGAGAAACAATATCATAGGATTATCCCTTACATGAATAATCTAAATTCAAAGTAAGAAAAATTAATTTAAGCCATGGTCTTAATTAAAACAAATTTAAGAGCCCATAATAATTTTATTGCCATACCAGTATAAAGCAATTTCATTTGCTTGTTTAAATATCCTTGATTTTATCCTAATTGATGATTACTGGTTCCTGAATCATCTTCCACTGTTCACACACCTTCAGTAAATTACTACAATTTCATTTTTTTTTTTTTTTTTTAAGATTTATTTATTTGTTTTATCCAACACCCCCTTCCCCATTTGCTGTTTTGTGTCCATTCGCTGAGCAATTCTCTGTGTCCGTTTCCTGCCATCTCTTCTCATCCTCCAGTCTTCCCCAGGATTCGATCCTGGAGACTTCCGATGCAGGAGACAGTTATTCTGCTGCCTGAGCCACCTCGGCTCCTGGCTTCTGCAGCTTTCGGAGCATCTCGTCTTGTCTCTCCCTTGTTACGTCATCATCCTGCTGCATGGCTCCCGGGGCCCGACGGCTCAGCAGCACACAGAGCCTGGCGGCCCATGTGCCTTCTATATATATATATATATATATATATATATTTTTTACCAGGAGGTCCCGGGGATCGAACCCAGGTCCCTCCATATGGCAGACGGACGCCCAACCATTTGAGCCACATCCACCCCCTACAATTTCATTTTTTTATAGAAACTTTTAGCTTTAAGTATAGCTCTCCCACTGGCTGCATAATATGAGAGTCACCTCAGTCTAAGAAAAGAGCTGCACTTTAAAGTCAGAGTCAAAATCAGGGGATTTTATCTTATCAAGAAGTCTACTACATTTCCAGTAAAGGTCTCAAAGGGAAGCACAAAGCATACTGCAGACTTCATAAAAAGAGAATAAAAATGAGTTGAAAAAAACACTTAGACTTTTCATTTAGAAAAGCTGAAGATGCTTTATAGCCAAAACAATCTTTAAAAAGAAGGCTGAAGGACTCATACTTCCTGATTGAAAAATTTATTAAAAAGCTACAGTAAAAAATATTTATTACTGTAGTGTGGTACTGGCTTTAGGTTAGATATATACACCAATGGAATAGAATAAGATTCCGGAAATAAACACATATATCTATGGTCAATTGATTTTTTACAAAAAGGTAAAGAATTCAATGAGGGAAAGAACAGTCTTTTTAATAAGCAGTGCTGGGACAACTGGATATCCACAGGTAAAAGAACGAAGTTGAACACCTACCTCACACCATGTACAATAATCAACTAAAAATTGATCATAGGAGGGAGTAGTTGTACAGTTGATGGACATAACAGTGGAGCAGTGAAGCTATTGGATTGGGTGGTGCTGGTCTGTGAGGGGGGTAGGGTGGGCAGGGTGCACTCGACTGTCCAAGGAATTGGGGTGAGGGTTGGGGGAGGACGCAGGTGAAATATGGGGATTTGCAGGTATGTGGTTGAAACTACAATGTTGGGAATGTTCTTTTGGCAAATATGGCAGGGGAGGGTTCCTGGTTTAAGGTGTTGGATGTGTTGGGCATGCGGGACAGGGCGCACCTGGGGCAGGCTTCTAGAGAGTGTGTACTGTTCATCTTGTCATAGAGTGTTGTATCAGTGGGTACAAACTCACATAATGAACGGGAAGGTGTTGGATTCCCATCCTGGAGAGTCTTGCTATGATCTCAAATAGAGGGGTTAGAGTCTCTTGAGCACATAGGCAGTGCCTAATAGGGGAGGACAGGCCAGTATGTTAAGCCCTCAATGTTGTTGCAAGTAACTATGAATCTTGTCCTTCAATGAGTTCATCTTGGTGGTTACTGTGGGTCCCGAGGGGAAGGAGAGGGAGGAATAGAAGGAACACGGGACATTTTTGGTGCAATGGAATTGTTCTACATGATCTTGCAATGATGGATACAGACCATGTTAAACTTCATCAAAATCTATAAAAGTGTACGGCCCAAAATATAAACCATAATGTAAATCACTGGCCACCGTTGGCCACCGTTAGCAGCGATGTTTCAATATCTGTACATCAACTATAACAAATGTATCACCCACATATAAAATGTTATTAATAGGGGAAAGGGGAAAAGGGGGAGGATGTTGGGTATATGGGAATCACCTATATTCTGTACAGGACTTTTCTGTAACCTAAAGCTTCTTTGAAGATAAAATGAACAAAATAAAGATACTGGGGTAATAAATGGAAGAAAATGTCACTGTACATACAAGACAACAGATCTTACAGTGATGAAAGACATAATGTCAAAAAATTTGTTTTCAATTTTATGTTCTATTTCAAACTTTTAAAAAAAATTTTGTATTTTGTTATTTTTAAAAGTATCATTATTATATCATTTTCCTATTAACTGTATTCGGTTATTTTGTTGGCTTCAATTTTGAAGAAGTTTTAGATCACAGAAGGGTTACAACTGTGGCAGGGGAGGATCGTTGGTGCGGGGTGTCAGAGATGGGGGATGCATAGGAGGATATATATAAGGCATATGAATGTGTTCAAGAGTTCACGGGGCATTGTCACAGTGGGTGGAGAGTCACACAATAACCAAAAGAATATCGAATTCCCATCCTGGGGAACTTTGCCACATTCTCTAATGGAACAGCAAGAATCCCCCGAGTAGAGGGGCAGTGACTACTGAAGGAGGATGGACCATTGATGGGACCTTAATAGTGATGACTGTACTTATGAATCTTTACTTTTGAAATTGAAACTTAGCCTATTATTATAGTGTACTTAAGAGTTACTTCCTGAGAGCCTCCTTGTTGCTCAAATGTGGCCTCTCTCTAAGCCAAACTCAGCATATAAATGCATTACCTTCCCCCCAGCACAGGACATGACTCCCGGTAATGGGCGTCCCTGGCACTGAGGGATTTCTACCAAGCACCAACTAGCAATGCAACTGGAAAAAGACCTTGACCAAAAGAGGGAAAGGGTAAAGACAAATGAGTTTACATGGCTAAGAGACTTCAAAGTGAGTCAGGAGGTCATTCCAGAGGTTATGCTTATGTACGTCTCAGTAGGAACTCACTGACTGCCAAAGTAAATATTGCCTCAAATAGTGGGGCTCCTGAGGGGTCTGGAGACTCCAGACACTATAGGCAGGACGGACAGCTCAGGAGTTTGGCACCCTGCCAGTGGGCCCTACTTTGGAATTTATGCTCCCCAGTGTGAGAGTTGAACTCAGTTGTGGTTTCCCTACACATGGCTCTTCTGCCCCTTCTATTTGAACCTATAGTTAGTATTAGAGTTGATAGGTGTATGTCCAAGAGTCTTAAACCTTTAGGCTGTCCATGTACTAGCTGGGCCCTGAATCTCAACAGATTTGCAACACCTACTCTCCAGTTCATTGGACTCACCCAGGACAACTAATAAGGAGACGATGATTGACAACGACCATCTCAAGGAAAAGAGAGAGTCTGCAGGTACAACCATCTGCCCCATGGGATCTAAGCCTCCTCTCAATTAGAAGCAGAGTGGCAATCACCATTCCAGAATCCTCAGGACTGGGGAATGAATGATGGACTACAGTAGACTTATTGTTATTCTGCTATAGACTTATTGTGATTCTAGCAATAGAACTTTTATCACTGATGTGGAGGCAGTGGCCACTGGAGGTTCTAAGGGAAGGTAGAGGGAAAAATAGGTATAATTTGGGGGCATTTTCAGGACTTTGGAATTGTCCTAAATGACACTGCAATGACAGATACATGCCATTATCTATCTTATAATAATTTACAAAAATGTACGGGAGAGAGTGTAAACTACAATGTAAACTGTAATCCACGCTTAATGACAATGCTCCAAAATGTGTTCATCGGTTGTAACAAATACACCACACTAATGAAGGATGTTGTTAATGTGGGAAAATGTGGGAGGGCTAGGGAGTGGGGCATATGGAAATCCCCTTTATTTTTTATGTAACATTTATGTAATCTAAGTTTCTTTTGAAAAAAAATTAGAAGGTATATTTAAAAAATTCATCATAGGTATAAATGTAAGAACTAAAACTATAAAATTCTTAGAAGAAAACACTGGAGTAAATCTTCATAATCTTAGGTTAAATGATGATTTCTTAGATACAACACTAAAAGCCAAGTGATAAACAAGATGAATGGATAAATTAAAGGTGGTATATCCACACAATGACATATTATTTGGTAATAAAAAGCAGCGATACATGCTACATGGATGAACCTTAAAAAAGTTATGCTAGGTAAAAGAAGACAGACACAAAATACCACATATTGTATGATCTCACTTCTATGAAATGCCTAGAATAGTCAAATCTACAGACAGAGAGCAGATTAGTGTTGCCTAGGGATAGGCGAATAGTGGGGGGAGGGAGGGGGAACTGGGGAGTGACTTGTCATGGTATGAGATTTTCAGAGGGATGATGAAAATGCTGCACAACTCTGTAAATATACTAAAAACCTATTAACTGTACACTGCAAACAGGTGAATTTATGATAATGTAAACTCTATCTCAATAAACTTGTTTAAAAAAAAAAAAAAAGACCAGTACAGAGTATGAATTCCTACCCCAGCAGTTGTTAGGCAGGTGGTGAACTCTTTAGATAGAGAGGACAATTCTTTACACAGCACAACTGTCATCCTACAAAAGAAGAGAGAAAAGTCAAGAGGATTCCTTCTTCATTTTTCTTTTTTTTAAAAATTTAGCTTTATTTAACAACTGTTAGAATAAAGGGAGTAAATATACCCAAATCAGCTACCTAATATATTTGGGACTCATTTGAGCAGGCATTCATGCTACAAGGAAGGGGAGGTTCAGTCCTTAAGAAAATATTTTTCCTCAAAATCCTCTAGAAAGCACTATACTGTCAAGTTAAATCAAAGGAAATAACCAAAATGCATTTTAAGGAAACAATGCAGTATTTAAAAGCCGTTAAATACCATTTAAAAATATATTTAAAATAAATATGTACTCACTCATTCATTCACTCAAAAAATATTTATAGAAAGTCTTCTATGTACCAGGCACTACGGATATATCAGTGAACAAGCAAAGTCTCAGTTTTCATGGATTCTAACTTACTTCTAATTAAGGAGGAAACTAAATATATACAAATAAAATTAAATATATATTGTTATACATACAAGTCTATAAACATATACACATATACACATATAAATACACACATACTAGGTGGTGTTAAAAGAAGGTAGAGTAAAGAATTAAAGAAGGGTAGGAGATATTATTTTAGATTTGGCAATGAGAGCAGGCTTCTCCAAGAAGGTGGCATTTGAATTGAGATCTGAATTCAGTAAGGAAGTGAGCCAAGCCTGGAAGAGCATTCAAAGCAGTAGGACGAGCCTACTTTTCCAGAGGACAGGCTGCTTTGGGGTTGTAAGTCCCTCATCCTTAAGGATGTGCTAGATAAAAACAGGTCTCCCTTGTGGTATGTTGTAAAGGAGGCAGCTTAGCTGCAGATGAAAAGGAGGTCTGGATAATATCAAGGTGCCCTTCCAATCCTAACATACTGGACACTCTCACACATATTTTTTCAATGAAAACTCTATTTAATCAGAAGACTTATTCAGGAACTACTGGGAGTTTTTTTTTTTCCTCCTGTGATTAACCACAGTCCACTATTTTTGAATATTTTTGTTCAAAATCAGCAATATGATGAGGGAAAAAAGTGGGTCTGAGACTCAGTCAAACTGGCTTTATATCCTGATCTATACAACATGGGCAGATTACTTAACTTCTTTGAGTCTGTTTCCTCATTTTAAAAATGAGAGTAATCACCTACCTTTAGGTATAAAATTAGAAATTGTATATGTAAATCCCTTAGTATGTTGCTTGGCACATAATTAGCACTTAATAACTAATAATTATTATTAAGAACTGAGGTTCTTACAACTGTTTTCTGTTTTTACTTATGCCAAATTCCATTCCTAATAACTAATAACCTCAGAAAAGCTAATTTTTAGAGCATGAGTTGATTAATAGAAAAGGGCAGATTTATCCATGTAGACTTATCATGGCTCAATGAAAAGAAACACCACCCTTGGCTACTTACTAACTAAAAGCCAAAATGAACAAACCCTTAATATGTGAATAGGTTCAATGTGAATAGCATGTTGTTGAGAGGGAAGTTTCTAAAACTCTGGAAATAACTGGGAAAACTCTTTCAGCAATTTGAGTCACTTAGAGGGATACTCATTACTTACTGGGAAAGGGTTCTGCTCCTTTCTATGGCTGTCACTTCCTGCTTCTGGCCATGCAGAACCAATGCTGCTGTTTTATGGAACAGTTCAATTGAGCAGGCAGTCAGTTCTGCTAGGCTCCGAATTGCAAATGCATGGATATCCTGGAAGGAAAAACAAAACATTGTGTTTTGTATCCTCTAGGAAATGATACCACCTTGCTTCTCACACACTGAAAATACTGAAGATTAAATTTCTTAAAAGTAGCAGAAACTAATAGTTGCCCTCAATAAACATTCTCCTCTTCCTCCACAGCAGTTAATAGCTGGGCTCATAGCTCTAAAAACGTGTGCCTAAGTTTTGGCCAAAAAGATTTAGATAGAGTGCCCTATGGCAGCTTCTAGGAAACTTCCTCATGACAACACACATGTACCCTTTGTATCTTTTCCTTCACTCCTACTTTCATCCTATAGCCTGAAACTAAGATGCTGTAATCGCAGATCAAAGGTTGAACCTGTGCATAGCAGTGCAACAATATATACGGAGCATAGTCCCTGACTGCTATACTCATATCTCAGATCTACTTTTTTAAAAAAGAAATAAAGGCATAGTTGCTTTGGTTACCTCTACTGAATTTTTATTGACTTGCTTAGTACTTTCTCCTTCTAACTGTTTTTCTCCTCCTTCCTGTGCTAATGGCTTGGTTAAAGATGTCCTGATCCATTCACAGGTGGTATTTCTTGCCTATAAGAGAAAAAGATTATTGTCCATCAACAAATCGATTCATCTTATCTCGTATTATTGAGCACACCCAGTGCCTGGCCCACTGAAGAGAACATCTACTGTTTTCACCTGGCCAGCATCCATATCTTTTTTCTTTTGGTAGTAGGTTCTAGATTTTTCTCAGTCCATGTGGTTTGGGTGGGGCTGCCTCCATCCTCTCATTCTCTGGCTCCAAGAATTGGCAAAGGACTCACGTTTAGCTACTAACACTATTTTATCTCCCTGTCAACACAGTGATTGGTTCATTGATAGGATATTGACCCAATCCAAGCCAATGGATATTAGCCCCAAGACATCTAGTAAAATTACTAGGAAAGGGAAGCCTCTTTCTGTTGAAGTTACTTGGCTAGGAAAAGTCACCCTGAAGCTCTGGTGGTCATCTAACCACCAGATAGAAAAGCATCTCTAAGAATGAAGCCAAAGCAGAAGAAAGCAGAGCCTAGAGATGGAGAGGGGCAAGCTCTTGGGTAGAGCCATATCTGAAGCTAGTCATGCCCTTATATTTTATAATTTCTTGAGCTCATGAATTCCCCTTTTTTCTTAACCCAGTCTGACTTGAGTCTCTGACATTTGCAACTAATAAGAGTCCTAGGTTCTCAGGAAATGCTTATTGCAATAAGCAATTTTATATGAAACAATATGTTCAAAGCTGTAACCAGGCAATAGGAGTCCAGACAAGACCTAAAGAGACATTTCACTGAGAAGACACAGTTTTTATTACAGATATGGCATTGGAGTTGGATCCTTAAGGATCAACAGATAGGGCTACACTCAAGGCTAGAACATGAATGAGCCAGAGCAGGACCTATGTTCCCAGACATTCACTTCACAGTTCTTCCCCTATTACAGATTATAGCACAAAAACCCTCAAGAACCCTGGTTCTGATCTTTAATCTTCCTACTACTTAAGCATTAACATATCAAATTCCAAAAAATTCAAACAAATAGAATGAACTATATAAAAGTACAGAAGCAGGAAAATACAAGATGTGCTGAGGAAACTGAGATATCTGGCAAGACCAGAGTACAGAGTACAGGCATTTGTTAATTCATTCATTTATTGTAAATATTTACTCCATACTGTGCTAGGTACTGGGGATATGGTGGTGAATAATACAAACTAGGGCCCTGCTCTGAGGAAAGACAATTAACAAGAAAACAAATAAATAAATATGTAAAGGAAATGAAATGGAGTGATGAAGAGTGTGGCCTGGGTGGGCAGAGGGTAGGTTTAGTTTGAATGATCAGGAAGGGTCTCAGAGGAGAGATATTTGAGCTGAAATCAGAAGGATAAAAAGGAATTAGAGGGAGCAGATGTGGCTCAAGCAGTTGAGCTCCTGCCTCCCATATGGGAGGTCCCAGGTTCAGTTCCCAGTGCCTCCTGAAAAACATAAAAACAAACAACAAGCAAAACAGACAAAAAACAACAACTCAGGGAAGCCGATATAGCTCGGTGGCTGAGTGCCAGGTTCCCACATATGAGGTCCCAGTCGGGTTTAATCCCCAGCCCCCAGGACCTCAAAAAAAAAAAAAAAAAAGAAGTTAGACATACACATATTTAGAAAAGAAAGTTGTAAGCAGAGGGAAATCAGTTTGGTGTATTTGAGGAAAAAAGCAAAAGTCAGTATAGGAAGAATACAGAAGGTGGGGGAACATAATTGGCAAAGAGGTTGGAGTGGTGAGAGTTTATAGAAAAGGACCGTGAGAGATGAAGTTGGAAAGAATCACAACAGTTGACCATAGTTCAAACAGTATGTAAAACTTTTTGCAATTCCTTTGAAGACATAAAAATGAGAGGGAAAAAAACAGATTATCTGAGATTTAAAAAAGAAAAGAAAGATGGAGAAAGATAAGGCCACATAAAAGAAAAAGTAAACTGATACCATAAACTTAAAATACTTGAGACATTTTAGTAGATATAGTGCATACCCAAAGTGACCTTTCTTTTAATAAATACACTAAATGAAGTCACCATAAACAACTGTGCCACCTCAAGGCAATTTATCATCTCTTTCCAAAATTGTTCACATCAACTCCACCAACTTGCCCCAGATGATTCAGCCTGCAACTTCGCACTGGTGGAATATGGAGGCCTGGAGATGGAATGGGATTTACCCAAGGTCACACCACATGTGCATGTCAGAATAAGAATCAGAGCTGTGTGCCCAGACTCCTGCTTTAGTGCTCTTTCCCCTACATAATTCATCCTCCCATATAAATCCATGGGGACAATCAGGCCCTGGTCCTTAACGATTCTACATGTTAAGCCTTAATGCCCCAAATTTAAACAATCTGAAGATTGCTTTCAGAGGATTACCAGAACTACCATGTAAAGTTAGTGGCCTTTTAAAAATAGTTTATTTATTAACACGATCTCCTTAAGCACAGAACCTGTCTTTCTCATTATTGTTTTTCCTTAGCACCTATAAAAGTATCTAGCATAATAAAGGGTTGTTGAATATATGTATATTATTGAAGACCTAAATACATAGGGCATTGGGCTAGTTTCTGTAGGGCCATCACTAATGAACACTTACTATATGCGAGGCACTTTGTAAGAGCTTTGTGTGTATTGACACATTTAATCCTCAAAGAAACTCTACATTATCCCCAGCTCAGAGAGAGAAGAAACTGAGGTTAAGCAACAGACAGGTTAAGCAACTTGTTCAAGGCCACACAGGTAGTAGAGCTGGTATTTAAAAGACCGATCAGGCATAGAACCTGTCTTCAAGAAACTTAAGGTTTAGGATGGGAGGTAAGATACACACATTTAAATAAAAATAAAAAATAAACTATGATACATTTATGAAAAGACATATGAACAAGATTAAGTGTATATAACAAGTTTTATATATATAAAACATATGTAATCTATTAACTTTTGTATAAGAAAAAGATAAGAAAATGTAGCTTCCTATCTTTATAAAAAGAAACACAGAAAGGATAAATCAGGAAACAATGAAGTTAGATACCTAAAAGGAGAGGGGAATACGTCTCAGAGTAAATTTTTTTTACAGTTTTGACTTTTGGAAATATAAATTAAATTAACACAGCAAGAGGGGCACAGCAAAAAAATCATAAATTCTTTTTAGTAAATTGGTTTTATGGTAGTACAGGCAAAGCAATCAAATTATATCAGATGTATTACAGGATTGAGCAAATAAGGAAATATGCTAATGTTGCTGGGAGACGATTCTTACTGTGGAATAAGGAAGATATAAATGAGTAATGTGGAAAGGCAAGGTAGAACCCTGTGGGGACTGACTGAAATTGGGGGTATCTGTGTACTTGTGTTTTCTAACTGTGTATACCTTTGTGCGCACATGTGTGTGTATGTAGATGTACACATATACATGCGTGTGTACATATATGTGTGTGTGTGTGTGTATACCTGAATCTATATTCTAGCTCTACTGATCTAGAAGCAAAGACCCTTCAGTAACAATGAACACACTTAGCACCCAGGTCTTGGTCTGTAATACCAAATAGGAAACAGGGTTTCTCAAAGAAATGTCTGATTCTAGAGCTGGGGCAGGAAAGGTACAAGATTATCTGGAATATCTTGAATATCTAGTTATGCCAGAAAATAAGAAACTGCTTCAAAAAGTACATGAGCATGTTACAAGGATATAAGAGCTAGCTTGAAGGACAATTTGAACACCAAAATATTAAGGACCTTGATGAATTATAAACCATTGGGAAAAAAACAGAAATCCATGAGGCCATATCAAAAACAAATAGATAAAGAAAGAAAGAAATGGGGTAGAAAAGAGATCTCCTGACCACAACAGAATGCTGAAAGCTAAATGTAAATGTGGATAGAGAGCTGAGGTTGAAAAAATCATTTTGCAGCCATCACAGTAAAGAATGGTTCAGCAACAATCAATAGATGTCTAATCTCAAGAGAGAAATTATGAGGAGTAGGTGTATGTATGGTCTGAAGGTGTATCTCCATGGAATGCTTATCAGTAGCGCAGGAAAAAAAGTAACTATACAATAAGAAATCAAATAACACATCGCCAGTGAGCGGCATATGGACCCAGGGCAGGACACCACATCACTTATGGAGTATCTTGGTCAGGAATGCACAACTGACTCTAATCCTGAGAAAACATCAGACTCACTCAAAATGAGAAATGTTCTATTTTTACAAAAGGAGGGGAGGGCACTGTATTTTCAAAAATGGATCAATGTCATAAAAGACAAAGAGGAGCCATTCCAAATTAAAGGAGACTAAAACAACCTGACAACCAAATACAATTCATGATCATATCCAGGCTCTGGTGCTAAAAGAAAAAAGTTGGTATAAAAATTATTGAGGGAAGCAGATGTGGCTCAAGCAGTTGGGCAACTGCCTACCACATGGGAGGTCCCAGGTTCTGTTCCTGGTACCTCCTAAAAAAGACAAGCAAGAGGGAATGGGCTGGCGTAGTGAAATGACGCAACAAGATGATGCAACAAAATGACTCAATGAAGAAACATAATGAGAGACACCACAAGGGAAAGCGGAGGTGGCGCAAACCATTGGGCACCTCCCTCCCACATGGGAGGTCCCAGGTTTGGTTCCCGGTGCCTCCTAAAAAAACAAGATGAGGAGCACACAATGAACAGATACAGAGAGCAGACAGCAAGCGCAAACAATGAAGGGGTGGGGAGAAGTAAATTAAATAAATCTTTAAAAAATATATTTCTTTAACAATTATTGGGTCAATTGACAAAAGTGGAATATGGCAACAGATTAAGTAAAAGGATGGTATAAATGCTAAATTTACTGAAGTTGATTACTGTAATTATGCAAGGAAATCTCAATATTCTTAGGAGATACATATTGAAGTATTTAGGGGTAAAGGGCTATCATGTTTGCAACTTACTCTCAAATGGTTCCAAAAACAATAATATGTATATGTATTTTACATAGAGAGAGAGAGAGAACATATGCAAGCACAGGTGATTACACAAATGAGGTAAAATATTAACAATAGATGAATCTGCATAAAGGATACATGGGTATTGTTTTTTTTGTTTGTTTGTTTGTTTTTAGGAGGTACGGGGGATTGAACCCAGGACCTTGTACATGGGAAGCAGGTGCTCAAACAATTGAGTTACATCCGCTCCCCATGGGTATTGTTTTGACTATTCTTGCAACATTTCTATAAGTTTGAAATATTTTCAAAATTAAAAAAAACAAAACAAAATAGGAAGTGCTGTGGTAAAATGCTATGGTTCAGGTGAGGGAAATGAGCTGCTGGGGGGTGATCCAAAAAGCTTTCTTGGAGAATGGTGCATTTTCACTGGGCATGGGAGAATGGGACAACAAAACAAGCATAATGTCCGTTACATTGGGGAATGGGGGAGAATAAGGTAACTGTGCTGACTATATTCAACGGTTACTGGTTCTCCGTAGCCATGGGATGATGTGTGCCTGCTGCTGATTCTGGTCCTGAAATGTTTCTTGATACTGGGAAAGGAGGATGGAGAGGCCTCAAGCAGCCCATGACCCAGTGAATAGTATCCCATGTGCTAGAGCTGACATACATGCTATTGGGTACTACTCTGGAAACAGGCCCTCCCTACCCACTCTAAGCTTTGACTAAAGTCCCTCCATGTTCCAGATGTGTGAAGACAGCTCAGAAATTATCACCAAAGATCAAGGCTGGGGCCATGGGACTCTCTCATTTCCACATGCTAAATTGTCATTATCTAGGTCATTGGGCTCTGGGAAATGGCAATCTCTAGCTCCCTAAGGCCAAAAGCCGCATCCCATCATCTCTGAATTGCTCAGAGCCCTGAAGACCATGAGACCTCAGTAGAAGCTTGCCCTTTGGTGTCATGAAGCACTGCCAATTTTAACTGACCAAAACTGTGGCCTAAATTAAGCTTTCAGACAAGCAAACAATTCCCAGTGAAAAGAGGTGAGAATGGGAGACATGCTGGGGGGGCAAATGTGAGATCAGTATGCTAACCTGGAGGAGCAAGAGGCAAGCAGAAGGTGGGGAATTCAGAATATACCCATGATATTGGCTAGGAATTTAGAATCTTATGCTCTATATCCACTAAATCCATACTAGTAAATTAATGAAAATCACCAAGAAGTAATAACTTACCTTGGTCAGTTTCTCTGGTTTGGAGGAGATGTTCAGCTGGGAAAACAGGCCTGTTATCTCTTTGGTAAAGTCTTCATCCCCTGAAAAGCCAAGTTCCATGTAAAACACCATAGAAAGGAGGAAAAGGAGGAGGGGGAATGGTGGTAGCGGTAGTAATAATAATAGAAACAGCAGCAGCAATTTACATGAGCATGGTACATTAGTGCTTACAGAATCCTTTTAAGTCCATTATATCAAGGAATTCTTTCAACGGTCCTGTAATAAAAGTGGTTTTATTCCATTCTAGAGATAAAGAAACTAGGGCTTAAGAAGGTTAGGTGATTTCCCTGAGATCTCATAGCAAAGACTAAGCCTAAGAGTCAAACCTTGGCCTTCCCACCACTGTCTAAGTCCAAGGTTCTCTGCATTACATCCCAGAGCATGAATGGAGAACTGGTAAAAGCAGAGTACCAAAAAGGTACTGTGTACATGTTCCCACGTAAATGGAATTGAAGTCAGAACTTAAAAGATGAGTACAAGTTAGTCAGAAAAATAGGAAGAGACTTTCATGCAGAGGAAACAAGTGCCAAGATCCAGAGGTAAAAGAATATGGTAAGAAGTTTAATACAGTAGGAGTGTCTAGTGCAATGGGAAGAAGGAGGTGGAGTAAAGCTAGAAAGGTAAGTAGGATTCAGATAATAAAGGGTCTTATACACCACAGAGAGGAATTGAAACTTTATCCTGAGGAAATGGGGAGCCACTGGTTGACTTTCAGCTGAGACTGATACCATCAAATTTGAATTTTAGAAAGATCACTTTGGCTGCTGAGTGAGGAATGGATCAGAAGGGATGAAAACAGGAGGCAGGAAGGCTGAGGCAATAATCCAGTATCCAGTTAAGAGATAATGGTGGATAGAAAAAAGGAGAGGAAAAGGGGATGGTAAGGAAACTGTTAGAGTAAGTGTGGTGAGAATGACAGGGAACACGAAACATCTATACTTAGGAAACATGCAAGCAAATGGATGAGTTAGCACCAAAAAACAATCAACACATACACAAAGAGCAGGAAATGCTCTCTTTCCCTTTCTGCTCATCTAAATGCTATCCAATCACCCTTTTGAGACCTAGCCCAAGGCTTCTTTTCACCCTAGAATATAGAAGAAAACTCTTGTACACAGAAATTTTTTTAGCACTCACCACCATCTATATAACTATTTCTCAATCGCCAGTCCATGGCTTACCAGGACAAATTATTACTACTTCATACCTGCTTCCTCCCCAAAATCCCCAGAAGGAAATAATTGTACCTTGGCTCCTTTTTCTCCCTCTGCTATCCTTTCGTCCCTCCTTCCTGGCACTTGAGCAGAAAATTAAAAGTTTCCTGATCAGAGGTATAATATGGTTTCGGAAAAGCTAATCTAACTGATGCAACTCATTTAAACAACTCATCTAAACAACTCCTTACCATATCCTACCACCTAAAATCTAAAACCTGACTCTTAGGCAGGCATTTTATCTTCCCAACTAAGCTCTAAATTATTTGAGCAAAGGGGATGAATCCAAATCCATAGTGAAAAGTATGTACTCTAGGAGTTCACAAAATGATCCAATAGAGTACAGGAAAAAATTACAGAACTTTTATTTATAGACACTTATTCTTTAAATAAATTCTCTATTAGGGTATATTTTAGAATTTACATAATATATTATTACAGTAGTATACGTGTATAGTTTATAAATATTCAAAAATACAGAGTAGGTCTGCGTGCGCCAAAGCTTTTACTAAGTTTGTGATTTAAAAAAATGTCTGGAGAGCACCTCTCCACAGTACTGAGTACAAAAAGTAGTTGTTGCATTAAAATAAAAGGGTGTAAGGAAGGAAAAGGTAGGGTTAGTGCTTTGAAGGGTGTATTAATAAGTCAAAGGGATGCTGATGCAAGGTACCAGAAATCTTTTGACTTTTCTAAAGGGTATTTATTTGGGGTAAAAGCTTACAGTTGGGAAACGGATGTGGCTCAAGAGGTTCGGCGTCCGTCTACCATATGGAGAGACCAGGGTTCGATCCCCGGTACCTCCCGGTAAAAAAAAAAAAAAAAAAAAAAAAGAGCTTACAGATAAAACACCCTAAAGAGTCCAACTCAAGGTACCATAAGAGGTACTTCCTCACCCAAAGTCTGTTGCCAACGTGTTGAAGCAAGACGGTGGGCAACGTTCTGCAAGGTTTCAGCCTTCCTCTGCCCTCTTAAGGCTCCAGCTTCTTCCGATCTCAGCTATAGGCTCGCACAGGGCTCGTCTCTCTTCCTCTGGGGCTCATTTCTTTCTGGGCTCAGCTGCTCTGTTCTCTTCACAAGGTCAGCTGTAAACTATCAAGCGAATGGCTCATTTCTCCTCCTGGGGCCTCTGCCGTGTCTATCTATGGAGCTATCTCTCTTTTCTTGAGTATCTGCTTCTGTGTTCTTGATTGAGCATCTATTTACATAGCCCACCAAGAGGGTAGGGACTCAAACTGGGTCCCCTAATGACATGGTCAAATCAAAGCCCTAATCTCAACATAATTTAATCAAAGGCATCTCAGCTGAATCTAATACAATCAAAGGGCATCACACCCAGAGGAATAGATTAATTTACAAACATAATCGCTTTTTGGAATTCATAAATAATATCAAACTGCCACAGAGGGGCTCTGCAGAAAGGCTGGAATCTCCAAGCAAGACATCTCCTATGGAGGCCAAGGGACCAGGTGCACAAGACCAAGAAGCAGGGGCTAAGGATGTTGATGGAAAACGAAGGTGACCATCCCCAGAACCAGTTTCTCTCCCCTCTGCTACCTCTCCTTTTTTGTAACAGCTTTATTGATATATAATTAAACACCCAAGGTCACTGTTACATTCTCAACAGAAATCACTGGGAGAGATATATAGGGACACCCCGTGCTATCTTTTTGGAGTCCTAATCTCTAATAGGTAGGGGAGAAAAAAAACATAGTCACAAATCCATCTGCTTGGAAAACCCCTGGGAGTCCTCCAAATGGTATTTAAATATTGGGATTTCTGATTACTTATGCATAGTCAGATGATGACTAAATTAAATACTGTTAATGCCACCATGCACAAATAAATAAAGTTTATAAATAACTGAGGAATGTCACACCAGGGGTTGGTTAGGAACAATGGAACAACATAAGCAAATCAAAATTAATGTATGGATTTCCTTCTAAGCAAGATATTCTAAATTAAAGTATCTATTTACTTATGCCTAATAATTAAAATAATAATAGCCACATCTGTTGAGTGCTTACTATGTGCCACACATTAAATACTATTTCATTTATTCCTTATAACATCTTGAGAGAATTATTATCCTCTTCTTACAGAAAAGAAAACAGAAACTCAGTAACTTCCCCAGGTCACATGACTAGTAAATTGCAGAGCTTGATTTTGAACCCAATTCTAACTCCAAAATCCATGCTATACCACTTTCTCATAATCTCAGGAAAGCTTTAAAAACATACATTCAAGAACCATTTTCTAATGATGATCAATACCTTTACATACAGTAAGATTTCATTTAGTGCAATGTTATATATCCTGCCAGTTTGACTTCTTAGAACACAGTATAGAACACAAATAGGAACAAAAAAAAAAAGTCTGTGCAAAATCCATAAAGTTTACATCCTTCTCTTGCAGGAGAGACCCTAACATCCTCACTAAGAGCTCTTTGTTCTTAATATACAACTCAGTAAGGCTAGTTATCTGGTTTCCCACAGTTAGCAGATTGAAAAAAAGAAAACCAAAGAAAGTTCAGGGAATATCAGAAGCAAGCTCACAGACAATAAGAGAAGTAAAAGATAAATGCACAGAAGGAGATAAAGAAGTGCAACACTAAAAAGCAATTGGAGGCGTTTTAAAGGCATAATAGTTTAGGATAATTTAATCAAGCAGTTCATAAACTTTTTGGTCTCAGTACCCCTTTACACTCTTAAAACTTTTTGAAAATCCCAAAGAGCTTTATTTATGTAAGTTACATCTTTTAAAATTTAGTGTACTAAAAATTAAAACTGAAATGTCTGAAGTACTTATTTAACTCATTGAAAAATAACAATAAACCCATTACTTAACATAATTAATATATTTTTTAAGAAAAATAACTATATTTTCTAAAACAAATAAATTTAATGAATTTAGCCATTGTTTTTTTAATATCTTTACAAATCTCTTTAATGTCCAGTTTAATAGAAGACAACAGGGTTCTCTTCACTGCTTTTGCATTCAACCTACTGTGATACATTATTTTGTTCGTGTATATCAAGAAAATCCAGCCTCACAAAAAAAGTAGTTGGAAAAGACAGAAGTGTTTTAATAGTTTTTGGAAATGACATCTTAGTATTATTTTGAAAAGAATTTTGATCTCTCAGACTCCATGAAAGAGTCTTGGGGGCACAGGGATCTGTAGACCACATTTTGAGAACCATTGATTTAATCTACCACTTGGTAACTGAATCTATATATCTTAATGGACACTGAGAGAATTTTTCTATTCACCTTTTTTTTTTTTACTTTAAAAGCAATTTATTCAAGTATATCACACATACATGAACTTACATAAATACTAAGTGTATAGTAAAAGTGTGAACTTACAAAACAAACATGCATAACATCATACAGGGCTCCTATACATCACCCCACCATAAATACCTTGTATTGTTATGAAATATTTGTAACAAATTATGAAAGAACACCATCAAAGTATTACTATGAACTATAGTCTGTATCTTACATTTGGTGTATTTTTCCCCAAACCCACCCTATTATTTTTTTTGTTCATAAATCATATAATTTATCTAATTTGTACAATCAGTGGCATTTGGTATAATAACTACATTGTGCATTCATCATCACTTCAATCAGTATTAGAGCATTTTCATTACTCAAAAAAAAAAAAGAAAAAAAAAAAAAAAACCACTAGCATATCCATATGTTAGCACTACTAATTACAAATCCTTTGGTGTGCTTTCACCATTTCTATTCATTTCCAAAGGTTTGCAAACAACTTTTTACCAATTCTGCACAGAGTAAACCTCAGCTTCCCATTTTCTAACCATTCTTTTCTCTGGTGACTTATATTCTAGCTATTAGCTCCATAAAGTTTGCTCATAATATTTATGTCATAATAGTGAAATCATACAATATTTGTCCTTTTGTGCCTGGATTGCTTCACATAATGTTCTCCAGGTCATCCAGGCTGTCATATGCTTCAAGGCTTCATTTATTCTTACAACTGAATAATATTCCATTGTGTGTACATACCAAAGGTTGTTTATCCACTCATCAGTTGATGGACACCTGGATTGTTTCCATCTTTTGGCAACTGTGAATAATGACACTATGAACATCAGTGTACAGATGTCACTGCTCTCAGTTTTTCTGGGTATATAGTAGTAGAGGTATTGCAGGATCACATGGTAGATCTACATCTAACTTCCTTAGGAACTGCCAAACAGACTTCCACAGTGGTTGTACAATTCTACATTTCTATCAACAATGAATAAGCATTCCTATCTCTCCACATCCTCTCCAACACTTATAGTTTTCTGTTTTATTAATAGTAGCTATTCTAGTAGGTATGAAATGATATCTCAGTGTAGCTTTGATTTGCATTTCCCTAATAGCCAGCAATAAACATTTTTTCATGTGTTTTTTCACCATTTGTATTTCTTCTTTAATTCAGGTCTTTTGCCCATTTTTTAATCGAGTCATTTGTCTTTATTGTTGAGTTGTAGGAACTCATTATATATCATGGCTATTAGACCCTTGTCAGATGCGTGATTTCCAAATACTTTCTCCCATTGACTAGGCTGCCTTTTTACCCTCTTCACAAAGTCCTTTGATTGAGGTACAGAAGTGTTTGATTTTGAGGAGGTCCCATTTATCTATTTTTTCTTTTGTTGCTCATGCTTTGGGTATAAGATTTAAGAGACTCTCACCTACTACAAGGTCTTATAGATGTTTCCCTACTTTATCTTCTAGAAGTTTTATGGCCTTGGCTTTTATGTTTAGGTCTCTGCTCCATTTTGAGTTGATTCTTTTATCAGAAGTAAGATAGGGTTTCTCTTCCATTCTTTTGGTTATGGATAGCCAGTTCTCCCAGCACCATTTGTTGAAGAGATTGTTCTGTCCCAGACAAGTGGACCTGGTAGGCTTATAAAAAATCAGTTGCCCACAGAGGTGGGGTCTATTTCTGAACTCTCAATTCGATTCCATTGATCAATGTGTCTATGTTCAGGCCAAATGCCATGTTGTTTTGACCACTGTAGCTTTATAATACGTGAAAACTTCAAGGTCAGGAAGCATGAGTCCTCCCAACTTCGTTCTTCTTTTTTAGAATGCTTTTGGCTATTCAGGACCCCTTTCCCTTCCAAATAAATCTGGTAACTGACTTTTCTATTTCTGTAAAAGAGGCTGTTGGAATTTTGATTGGCATTACATTGAATCTATAAATCAATTTGGGTAGACCTGACATATTTACAATGTTTAGTATTTCAACCCATGAACACGGAATGTCCTTCCATTTGTTTAGGTCTTCTTTGATTTCTTTTAGCAATGTTTTGCAGTTTTCTAAATACATACCCTTTACATTCCTGGTTAAATTAATTCCAAGATATTTGAGTCTATTTGTTGCTATTGTAATGGAATTTTTTGATTTCCCCCTCAGCTTACTTACTACTAGTGTATAGAAACACTACTGATTTTGTTTTTTTAAGGAGGCATCAGTGATTGAAGCTGGGACCTCATACATGGGAAGCAGATGCTCAACCACTGAGCTATACCTGCTCTCCAACACACTAATGATTTTGGAGGTTTGATCTTGTATCCAGCCACTTTGCTGAATTCACTTATTAGCTCTAATAGCTTTGTTGTAGATATTTCAGGATTTTCTAAATATAAGATTATGTCATCTGCAAATATTAAGAGTTTTACTTCCTGTTTTCCAATCTGTATGTCTTTTATTTCTTTTTTTCTTGCCTAACTGCTATAGTTAGAACTTCTAGCATAATGTTGAATAACAGCAATGACAGTGGTCATCCTTGTCTTATTCCTGATCTTAGAGGGAACACTTTCAACCTCTCCTCATTAAGTATGACGTTGGCTGTGGGATTTTCATATACACACTTTATTATATGTCAAGGAACTTTCCTTCTTTACCTATCTTTTTAAGTGTTTTTTATCAAGAAAGGATGCTGGGTTTTGTTAAATGCCTTCTCTGCATCAATTGAGATGATCATGTGGTTTTTTCCCCCTTCAATTTGTTAATGTTTTAATGTTAACTGATTTTCCTATATTGAACAAGGAATAAAATCCACTTTCAATGCATAACTTTCATATGTTGTTGGATTCTATTTGCAAGTATTTTATTGAGAATATTTGAATCTATGTTCATTAGAGATTGGTCTGCAATTTTCTTTTCTTGTAGTGTCTCTATCTGGCTTTGGAATTAAGGGTGATATTGGCGTCATAAAATGTGTTGGGTAATTTTCCCTCCTTTTCAATTTTTTGGAAGACTTTAAACAGGATTGGTATTAATTCTTCTCAAAATGTTTGGTAGAATTCATCTGTGAAGCCTTCTGGTCCTGGACTTTTCTTTGTTGGAAGATTTTTGATGACTGATTCAATCTCTTTGCTTGTCATTGGCTTGTTGAGTTCCTGTATTTCTTGAACAGTCACTGTAGGTAGGCTGTGCATTTCTAGGAACTTGTCCATTTCATCTAGATTGTCTCTTTTGTTGGCATACAAGATTCTCATAATATCCTCTTATGATCCTTTTTATTTCTATGGGGTCAGTCATAATGTCCCCCTTTCCTACCTGATTTTATTTATTTGTATCTTCTCTTTTTCTTTGTTAGTCTTGCTAAGGGTTTGTCGATTTTATTGATTTTCTTAAAGAATGAGCTTTTGGTTTTGTTGATTTTCTTTTCTTTTCTTTTTTTTTTTTTTTTTTTTTTTTTTTTTCCCTCCATTTCTGCTCTCTTTCTTTCTTTCTGCTTGCTTTGGGATTGGTTTACTGTTCTTTTTCTACTTTCTCCACTTGTCCAGTTAGATCTTTGTTTTACCTCTTTCTTCTTTTTTAATATAGCCATTTAGGGCTATAAATTTCCCTCTCAGGGGAAGCGGCTGTGGCTCAATCAGTAGGGCTCCCGTTTACCATATGGGAGGTCCTGGGTTCGGTTCCCGGGGCCTCCTGGTGAAGGCAAGCCTGCCCGCACGGCGTGGTTAGCTGACCCAGCGAGCACAAGCAGCAGGGGGGGGGTTAAATAAATAAATTAATTAAAAAAAAAAAAAAATTTCCCTCTCAGCACTGCCTTCACTGTATCTCATAAGTTTTTTTGTTGTTTTGGTTTGCTTTGGGTTTTTTTGTTTTTGTGGGTTTTTTTTGTAGTTTTGTTTTTGCCCCATACGTTTTTGATAACTTGTGTTTTCATTTTCATTCGTCTCAAGATATCTAGTAATTTCTCTTGTAATTTCTTCTTTGACCCACCAATTATTTAGGAGTGCTTGGTTTAGCCTTCATATATTTGTAAATTCACCCCTTTCCTACCTATTATTGATTTCCAGCTTCATTCCATTATGATCAGAGAAGGAGCTTTGTATAATTTCAATCTTCTTAAAATTATTGAGTGCTGTGTTTTGGCCCAACATGCAGTCTATCCTGGAGAAAGATCCATGAGCACTTGAGAAGAATGTATAATCTGCTGGTTTGAGGTGTAACATTCTGTATATGTCTGTCAGGTCTAGCTCATTGATCATATTGTTCAAGTTCTCTGTTTCCTTGTTGATCTTCTGTCTAGTTGTTCTATCTATTGGTGTGAGGGGCATGTTGAAGCCTCCCATTATTACTGTAGAGAAGTCTATTTATCCTTCAGTTTTGCCAGAGTTTGCCTCATGTATTTTGGGTCACCCTGATGAGGTGCATAGATATTTATGACTGTTACCCCTTCCTGGTGGATTGTTCATTTTATTAATATATAATGGCTTTCGGCATCTCATCACTTTTTTCCATTTAAAGTCTGTTTTGTCTCACACTAGCAGAGCTACTCCTGCTTTCTTTTGGTTACTATTACTATTTGCATGAAATATCTTTTTCCAATACACTTTCAGTCTATTTGCATCCCTGGGTCTAAACTGAGTCTCCTGCAGACAGCATATGGATGGCACATGTTTTCTTATCCATTCTATCAGTCTATGTCTTTTGAGTGGGGAGTTTAATCCATTAATGTTCAATGTTATTACAGTAAAGGCATTACTTACTACAACCAGTTTATCCTTTGGCTTTCATATGTCATATCTTATTTTTGTCCATTTTTCTACCTCTTTGGTTACCCTTTCTGATAGTCTTCACTTCCACACTCTCCTTCAAGCCTCTCTTTTCTCTCTTCTTTTCTGGCTGCAGAACTTCCTTTAGTGTTTCCTGCAGAGCCACGTTCTTGTTTACAAACTCTTTTAGTTTCTATTTATCGTGAATATTTTAAGCTCACCATCATATCTAAAGGACAGTTTTACTGAATAAAGAATTCTTGGCTGGCAGTTTTTCAGTACCTTAATTATATCATATCACTGCCTTCTTGCATCCATGGTTTCTGAAGAGAAATCCACACTAAGTTGTATCGGATATCCCTTGTATATGATGTTTCACTTTTCCCTTGCTGCTTTCAGAATTTTCTCTTTATCTCTGCATTGGGCATTCTTCATATTGTGTCTTGTGATAGGTCTATTTGGATTTATTCTAATTGGAGTACGCTGTGCTTCCTGGACACATACAATCATGTCTTTCATGAGAGTTGGGAAATTTTCAGCCATTATTTCCTCAAATACTCTTTCTGCCCTTTTCCCTTCTCATCTCCTTCTGGAACTCCTGTAACATGTATGTTGGTGCACTTCATTTTATCATTCAATTCCCTGAGACCCTGCTCAATTTTTTTCATTCTTTTCTCTGTTATTCTCTTTCTCCAATTTCAGTTGTTCTTTCCTCTATGTCACTAATTCTTCCATGATTTCAAATCTGCTGTTGTGTGCCTCTATTGTATTTTTTAATCTCACTTATTGTGTCTTTCATTCCTATAAGTTCTGTTATTTTTCTATGCAGGATTTCAAATTTTTCTTTGTGGGGGCCGGATGTGGCTCAACTGGTTGGGCGTCCGTCTCCCATATGGAGGGCCCTGGGTTCGATCCCCGGGACCTCCCGGTAAAAAAAACAAAACAAAACAAAACAAAAAAAAATTTTTTTTCTTTGTGCTCAGTGTCCTCCTAATGTCTTCTATTTCTTTAGCCATGTTGTCTTTCAACTCCATGATTTGATTTAGGAATTTGTATGAACCTCACTGATTCACTATTTCAAGTCCTATATCTCGTCTGGAGCTTTGATTTGTTCCTTTGCCTAAGTCATACCATCTTTTTTCTTTGTATGGCTTGTAATTTTTTGCTGATGTCTAGGCATCTGGTTCTGATGCTGAGTTTACTCTGATGTTCAGTTTCTCTCTTACCTAGGAATTTACTGTTAAGTAGCTGTGAGCTACCACTGTTCCTTGACTCTCGGTTCAACTTGCTCTAGATATTTAGGATTACCCCTGTTTAACTGCTCAAACCCATTACTGGTTAAGGACCCAGTAATGGGGTGCAGGTGTTTCCAAGGGCCTTGGAAAGGGTGGCAATAAAGGCACATGCTTGCCTTTTAATTATTTATTTATTATTTTTTTGTGCACTTTTATGGTCTTGCCAGAAGATGGTGCTCGTTAGCAGACTGCTCAGCTCAGACCCCAGGTGCTTGATGGGGATGCATTCAAAGTAATGCCTCAGGTGGGTGGGCAGTGCAGATGCAATGTCCTCAGGGCTGGCCAAGCCTCACAAACAAGCTTTCTCAGAAGTTGTTCCCCATCCTTGGCCAGCCACACCTTTCTTCCCTCTTCCTCCTCAGCAACCAGCCTGGAGCAGCAGTAAGGAGGGTGTTTGAGAAAGCAAATTATCATTAGCTCCCTGCAGGCTGTCAGTGCAATGTCATGGTCTCCCACAGCCTAGAAGAGCGGGATCCCCCAAATGCAGCAGACCAGTTCGCTGGTCAATATCTGAATTTTCTGTAGTCTGTGTCCCTCCCTCTCCCCCTTCTTGGGGAAAAAGGCCCTTGCAACCCCCTCAGTCTGCAGCCACTGCAGTCCACAGCTGCTGTAGTCTGCAGATGACAGCTGCTCCTTAGGTGGGGGGATGGGCGCTTACTGCTGTTTTTGCAGCTCTACTCACAGGATTTTTCAGCCAGCTGAGACTCCTTTCCTTTGGCCCTCTCTCTTCTAGGTGGTATCTCACCTTCCCCTGGTGTCCTGAGCCCCACAGCAGCCCTCCTGACAGTCTCTGCCTGTCCTCTATTTTTTTCTGGGAGGTAAGTGATCCCTCCATCTCACTAATCCTCCATCTTCCTGGAAGTCTCTCTATTCACTTTTTTTCAAGCACAATTTTTAAATATAGTCACAAAAGATGGAAAAATCAGCTCAAAAAGGCCAATTACTTCTTTAATAGATCAGTTTTTTGGACATAATAATTCAATATCAGTTTAAAATATTTTCACATATAGCATGGCAGAGAAAAGAAATTTTGCTTCATAATTCGAAAAACTCAGAATAAAACTGTCCAAGAAAAACAAAAAGAAAAAAGTCATTTCGAAAATAAATACAGTCCATGCAAAATAGTATAAAATGAAACCAGAAGTCTCCTTCAAAAGGTAACATTTTTCTTCCCAATATTTCCTCATTTTTTAATGGTTTCCTGAAATTAGTGAGCCTCTCAAGTTCAAGGATTGCTGAGCTGTTCTAATTTGGCTCCTTTACTATCTGTTTTTTTTCACCACTATTGTCCTTAGATTTATCTTCTTCCTTAACAACTGCTTTTTTGTCCTCAGTTTTCTTCTTGTCTTCTTCAATTCTACCTTTTTTTGCTCCCTTCTTATGATAAGCCACATTTCTACAACCTCCTTCTCCTTCATTCTCAGAATCTGAGAATTCTTCATCACAAGCTATGCACCTATCAGATGCTCAAATAGAAATTCTCTTGTCTGGATCTTCTCCATCTTCATCTCCACTGTCTTCATGAACTGTATTTTCTAGAACAGCTTGCATTTGGACACCAGGTGCATGACATAACATGAGCAAATTTTCAAATAAGCGCTGTTTTATCTTTTCCATATATTCTGGAGGGTCCTGGTTTGTCATGTTTGTTGGACCAATATGCAGTTTGAAGTCTGGTCCGAAATACTCAAAGTAATCATTATAAGGCAACTTACTGGGAATCTCACAATCCAGGGCAACTACAGTCTCATATATACAACATCAAGCAACATTATGGACTGTATATCCACTTTCCTCAAGCATCAGTAATGGTAAGTTGAAAGCTTTTACAACTTCTACACACTTAGCATGATCTCTGACTGTTAGATTGAAGCAACCAAGTCTGTTGCCAGATAAAGAGTCTGCACCACACTGTAACACCATAGAACTGGTTTGATACATCCCCGTCACTTTTGAGATAACAGGCTTAAGTATCTACCATCGCACATTGGGAAACTAACAGCATAGTACTTCCCTTTCCCTGCACCAATATTCCTCAAGTTTCCTGTGCCAGGAAAGTATTCTCCATATTTATGGAATGATACAGTCATTACATGATCTGTTGTATAAAAAGCTTCTTCTATACCATCACCATGATGGACACCAATATCAATATATAAGACTCTGATGATACTTTAGCAATTCAAGGATAGCAAGCACAATATCATTAACATGACAGAATCCTGATGCTTCCAATTTCTTAGCATGATTTAATCCTCCAGGCCAGTTAACAGTCATATCAGTTTGTTGTGGGAACAACTTCATGGCCCCAGCAACTGAACCACCAGTTGAGAGCTGACAAAACTCAAAGTCCATCAAACACTAGACAATCCTCTCCAACATTAAATCTCTGTATCTGCTTACTATACTCAGGAATGTCATCTGGTCTTAATGAATATAGAAATTTGATGTACTTGTCACTGTGGTATTTTGTCATTTCTTCAGCAATGTCTATATGGGGACTATAAATTTCCATTTTTCAGTATAAGCCATAAGTTAGCAGCAAATTATGAGTTATGGGGATTTTATGGTTTCACTGTATGACTCTGTCCGTAATTATAATTTCCAATATCACCATCGCAGTAGTAGCAGACTTTCTTCTTGCTGCTTCTCTGACTGTACACCATGGGCACCCCAGCTGTCTCCAGGCTCCAGCTTCTCTTTCTCCCCACTGCTGCTGCTGTCACCGCATTTCAGCAGGGAAAGAAAAGGGCTGGGATGAAGGCAGAGGGTGGCAGTCCTGCAGGGAAGGGCAGGTCAGAGAGAGGAGAGAAAGGGGAATGGGAGGCGTCAATATGGCCCCACTGAAGGACTGAGAGAGCAGAACTGGGGGCAGCAGCACCAACTCATGACTCTATTCACTTTTAATGTTTATAAGTGATTATGTCATCAGAAAAGATAAAGTTATATTCATTAGATCCTACTATTAAAAAAAAAAAAAAAAAAAAAAAAAGAGCCAGCTAGTGTATAATATATCTTAGAATTATTTCTAGCTAAATGTTCAAATAAAACAATACTTGGAGTAGAAAAGTCAGGTACCCAGAAATTATGCTTCATTGAAACCTCCTCATTCCATTTATAATTCTGCAAAAATGAGTAGTTATTATAGTTACATTTTAAATGAGTAATTACTACATGTGTTAGTCAGTCAAAAGGGATGCTGATGCAAAGTACCAAAAATCCATTGGCTTTTATAAAGGGTATTTATTTGGGGTAAAAGTTACAAGGCCCTAAAGAGTCCAATTCAAGGTACCATAAGAGGTACTTTTTCACCCAAAGTCTGTTGCCACGTGTTGAAGCAAAATGGCAGGTGACGCCTGCGAGGGTTCAGCCTTCTTCTTCCCTCTTAAGGCTCCATGGGTCCAGCTTCTTCCGATCTCAGCTGTAGGCTGGCATAGAACTCATCTTTTTTCCCCTGGGGCTTTTCTTTCCAGGGTCAGCTGCTCTGTTCTCTTTACAAGGTCAGCTGTAAACTATCAGGCTCATCTCTCTTCCTGGGGCAGGATCCTCTGGGTATCTTCTGTGTGAGTGTCCACCCACCAAGGGGGTGGGGACTCAAACTGACTCCCCTACTGACAAGGCCAAATCAAAGCCCTAATCTTAATTTAACCAAATAAACATAACCTTTGAATTTAATACAATCAAAGGGTATCATGCCTAGAGAAACCGACCAATTGACAAACATAATCAATATCTCCTTTTGGAATTCATAAATAATATCAAACTGCCACACTACACTTACATTTTCTGAGGGATGCAAATATTGAAATATAGAATAAAAGAACTCTTGAAAATGAAAAAGATAAACCATCACCCACATTTTAATAACTGCCACACTGCATGCTTCAATTCAAGATGGGGTCAAGGGTCACAGGAGTCAGAGAAGCATGGGGGAAGGGTAGGGATATAAAAGCACACCGGGACTATGGGGAACATGGCGTCAGATTAGATAGATAAGGCTCAGCTCTCACAAAAACAATGGAGAAAGAGCTAAAAGCTACCCAAGGGACCTGCTTTGGGAGTCAACAGACCAAAACAGTGCTTCAGAACTCCCAAGAGGGTGAGGGACAGAGAGAAGAAGAAGCTGAAAAAACAAACTGTGAGATACTAAACCTCCCAGCTGCCAGGTAGGGCTCCCCTCCCCCACCAGAGATATTCAGCATGAGTAAAACCCTTGGCTCATTTCAGCTGACTGAAAGGGGAGCAGACATCTTCCTCCCTCCCAGCCTTTACAAGGGAAAAGGGAGGGGGAGTCAGGGGTCTTTTCTTCAGTGAATTTGGCCAGCAGAGCCCACTTTGAATATCGGCTCTGGCCAGACAAAAATAAAGGAAAACCAAGAGAGATACACCTCAGTGGAAAGGTGCACCGAGTGCCATCTGCTGGCAAGTATAGAAATTACATGGACAAAAACTGCTTTTAGAGCTCTCTTTACCCTACCCCTGGAAGAAAGTCTGTGCCTGATTAGTGAGTCCCTGGCACGATTTGGATAACTTTACCTGGGAAATTTTAAAGACTTAGGATAAGATGAACCAAATATCAAAGAGCTATGAAAAAATAATAATAAGCCAGAGAGAGAAATTGGCCATCTACTGAGTAAATTCACAAAACATATCAGATGCCTAGAGATTAGCAAAAAATCACAAGCCATACTAGGAAACAGAAAAGATGGTCCAGCCAAAGGAACAAATCAAATATCCTGAAAAGTTTCAGGATTTAAGACAATTAATCAATGATACTCACACAACTCTCCTAAATCATTTTAAAGAATTGAAAGAAATTATGACTAAAAAGATAAAGGATATTAAGACAACACTGGGTGAGCAAAAAGAATAATTTGAAAGTCTGTAAAGAAAAGTAACTGATCTTATGGGAATGAAAGACACGATGGATAAGATTAAAAATACATTACAGGCACATAAGAGCAAATTTGAACAGCTTGAAGACAGAATTAGCGATTTTGAGGACAGAACATCTGAACTAGAAAAGACTGGAGAACAGAAAGAGAAGAGAATGGAAAAAATGGAACAGGGTCTAAGGAAATTGAATGACAATGTGAAACTCAAAAACATACGTATTATCAATGTCCCAGAAGGAGAAGAAAATGGAAAAGGGGCAGGAAAGAATATTTGAGGAAATAATGACTGAAAACTTCCATACCCTTATGAAAGACATAAATATCAATATCCAAGATGGGCAACGAACCCCAAACAGAATAAACACAAACAGAACTACACCAAGAAACCTATTATTCAGAATGACAAATATCAGAAATGAAGAGAAGATTTTGAAAGCAGCAAGAGAAAAGCAAAGCATCACATACAAGGCAAACTCGATTAGATTAAGTGCCGACCTCTCATCAGAAACCATGGAGGAGAGAACAAAGTGGTATGATGTATTTAAGGTATTGAAAGAAAAAAACTGCCAGCCAAGAATTCTGTATCCAGCAAAGCTGTCCTTCAAAAACGAAGGGGAGTTCAAAGTCTTCAAAGGCAAACAAAAACTAATAGAATATGTAACCAAACCACCAGATTTACAAGAGATACTAAATGGAGTGCTGCAGCCTGAAAGGGAAAAACAGGGGCAAGAGACTTGGAGAAGAGTGTAGAAATGAAGAACACTGGAAAGAGTAAAAAGATAGACTGTATTAGGTTATGACAAAAGAAAGCCAAAGGTCAAAATTGGTGAAGTAAGTAATGCTTTTACAGTTATAACACTGAATGTTAATGGCTTGAACTCCCCAATCAAAAGACATAGACTGATAGAATGGATTAAAAAATATGAGCCATCTATATGTTGTCTACAAGAGACTTATCTCAGACATAAGGACACAATCAAGTTCAAGTGAAGGGTTGGAAAAAGATATTCCATGTAAATAGTAACAAAAAAGAGCTGGAGTAGCGATACTAATATAGTACAAAATAGATTTTAAATGCAAAACTGTTATAAGGGATAAAGAAGGTCATTATATATTAATAAAAGGGGCAATTCAACAAGAAGAAATAACTATTCTAAATATTTATGCACCTAATCTTAGTGCCCCAAGATAAATGAGGCACATACTGGCAAAGCTGAAGGGAGAAATAGATATCTCTACAATAATACACCATTCTCAGTATTGGACAGAACATCTGGATAGAGGATAAAGAAACAGAGAACTTGAATAATATGATAAATGAACTAGACCTAACAGATATCTATAGAGCACTGCACCCCAAAACAGCAAGATATACCTTCTTTTCAAGTGCTCATGGATCCTTCTCTAAGACAGACCATATGTTGGGTCACAAGACAAGTTTCAAGAAATTTAAAAAGACTGAAATTATACAAAACACTTTCTTGGAACATAACAGAATGAAGCTGGAAATCAATAATGGATAGAAAAAGAAAAAATTCATAAACATATGGAGATTAAACAACACACTCTTAAACAATCAGTGGGTCAAAGAAGAAATTGCAAGAGAACTCAGCAAATATCTTGAGATGAATGAAAATGAAAACACAGCATATCAAAACCTATGGGACACCACAAGGCAGTGCAGAGAGGGAAATTTATAGCCCTCAATGCTTACATTAAAAAGAATAAAGAGTTAAAACTGATGATCTAACTGCATACCTGGAAGAACTAGAAAAAGAGCAGCAATCTAATCCCAAACCAAGCTGAAAGAAAGAAATTACTAGTAAAGATCAGAGCAGAAATAAATGAAATCGAGAACAAAAAAACAATAGACTGAACGAAACCACAAGTAGATTGTTTGAGAATAAAATTGACAAACCCTTAGCTAAACTGACAAAGAAAAAAAGACAGAAGACACATATAAATAAAATCAGAAATAAAAGGGGGGACATTACCACTGACCCTGTTGAAATAAGAAAGTTCAGGAGAGGATACTATCAACAAATGTATACCAAAAAACTAGAAAATGTAGACGAGATGGACAAATTCCTGGAAGCATATGAACCACCTATACTGACTTTAGAAGAAATAGAAGACCTCAACAAACCAATCACAAGTGAAAAGATTGAGTATCAAAAACATCCCAAAGGTGAAAAGCTCAGGACCAGATGAATTCACAGGTAAATTCTACCAATCATTCAAAGATGAACTAATACCGATCTTGCTCAAGCTCTTCCAAAGAACCGAATAGGAAGGAATGCTACCAAACTCATTCTATGAAGCCAATATCACCCTAATACCAAAATCAGATAAAGAGAATACAGAAAAAGAAAATTACAGACCAATATCTATAATGATTATAGATGCAAAAATCCTCAACAAAATACTTGCAAAGAGAATCCAAAAGCACATTTATACACAACAATCAAGTGGGTTTTTTCCCAGGTATGCAAGGGTGGTTCAACACAAGAAAATCAATTAGTGTAATAAACCACACTGATAAATTTTAGATGAAAAATCACATCACATTTGACATAATACATCACTCTTTCTTGATAAAAACACTCTAAAAGATAGGAATAGAAGGAAGCTTTCTCAATGTGGTAAAGTGCATGTATAAAAAACCTACAGCTAGCATTGTACTCAATGGTGAAAGACTGAAAGCTTTCCCACTGAGATCAGGAACAAGACAAGGATGTCCACTGTCACCATGATTATTCAATATTGTGCTAGAAGTTCTAGCTAGAGCAATTAGGCTAGACAAAGAAATAAAAGGCACCCAAATAGGAAAAGTAGTAGTAAAACTTTCACTATTCATCAATGACATGATCCTGTATCTAGAAAATCCTGAAAAATCCACAACAAAGCTACTAAAATTAACAGAAAAGTTCAGCAAAGTGGCAGGATACAAGGTTAATGCGCAAAAATCAATAACATTTCGCTACTGATCTGCAATCTGAGCAGGAAATCAGAAAAAAAATTCCATTTATAATAGTGACTAAAACAGTCAAATATTTAGGAATAAACTTAACTAAGGACATAAAAGATCTATATTCAGAAAACTACAAAACATTGTTAAAAGAAGAAGACTTAGGGGTCGGAGTTGGCTCAACTGGTTGGGCGTCCGTCTCCCATATGGAGGGACCCGGGTTCGATCCCCGGGACCTCCTGGTTAAAAAAAAAAAAGAAGAAGAAGAAGACTTAAATAAATGGAAGGAAAATGTAGGAAAACATCTTCAAGATCCTGTGGTAGGTGGTAGTTTCTTAAACATTATGCCCAAAACACGAGCAACAAAAGAAAAAATAGATCAATGGGACCTCCTCAAAATTCAACACTTCTGCACCTCAAAGGACTTTAAAAATCCTTAAAGAATTAAAAAATGGGCAAAAGACAGTTGTCCAAAGAAGAAATACAAATGGCAAAGAAACACATGAAAAAATGTTCAACATCACTAGTGATTAGGGAAATGCAAATCAAAACTACAATGAGATATCATTTCACACTGAGAGCAGTGACACGAATAGATATCTGTACACCGATGTTCATAGCTGTGTTATTCACGATAACCAAAAGTTGGAAACAACTGAGGTGTCCATCAACTGACAAATGGATAAACAAATTGTGGAGTATACACACGATGGAATATTATGCAGCATTAAGAAGAAATGAAGTCATGACACATATGACAACATAGATGGACCTGAAGGACATTGAGTGAAGCAAGCCAGACACAAAAGGACAAATATTGTATGACTGCCCTATTATGAACTAAATATATTATGTGAAATATAAATATATTGTGCAAAATATGAATATGGATAGAACTGCATATATAAGACCATTTTTCTTTGAAGCTGAACAAATATAAGTTAATAGTACAAAATGTTAATATCAGACAAAAAAAAAATTATACTAAGTGAAGGAGACCAGACATAGAGTACTACATATTATATGATTTCATTTATATAAAATGTAAATATAAATCAATTTATAATGATGAAAGGAGATAGTGGTTATATAGGTCTGAGGAAGGAATGCTAAGGCATGTGAAGTCTTTCTTTTGGAGTAATTAAATTGTTCTAAAATTTTTGAGATGAGGAATGTATAACATTGTGATTATACTAAAAGCCATTGATTATATACTTTGGATAGAATAGCCAGAAACAGCAGCTATGTACAGTGGGGGAAGCATAGAAAGATTGAGAGATGAGGAAATTTCTTGATTATTATTATTATTTTTTTTTTTTTTGAAATAATGAAAATACTCTAATAATAACTGAAGTGATGAACACACAACTATGTGATCATAGCAAATATCATTGATTTTGGATGAATTGTATGTTTATTAATATGTATCAATAAAATTAATTTGGAAAAAAAAAAAAAGCACACAGGAATGACCAGCCATATTTGTGCATGAAAATTCTCACTGAAAAAAACTATATTCAAGATAGTGTAATTAGAGAGATCATTTATTTCAAGGGCAATGCACTGCATACAAACACACTGCACCCTCCCCACTCAGATGAATTTTCATATTACCTTTTTTCTCTTCTTCCTCTTCCTCACAGAACTCTCCTAAGGAAAACGCTTCTTTGAGTTGCTCTAATTCAAGTTTTAGAGTCTCTAATTCTTCTCCACTCCATGAATTAAGGACAGAATTTACCTGGATGGATGTAAGATAATAGTAAAAAGTTGTGGGAGTATTAAAAACAAAAGAAAAAAATAGAAAACATTCTCAAATGGAGAAGAGACTGTATATCAAACTGAAATCAAGATTATGAGCTCACCAGCTAATATCAGTTACTCCCTGAAAGAACCTTAACAAGAAGTCGCTTGTTACAGAAAGGGGATAAATAGGGAGAACTTGTACTTCCAAAAATAATAGAAGCCAGAAATGTCTGGAAATTATTAGTGCTTAACAACAGCTTAGAAATTAGGGAGAAATGAAATAGTCTTGAATGAATTAAAAGCTAAGAGGTGCCTGTATCCAAATTGGTAGCTTAACCCAAAGAAACTAAACAAAAAGTCCAATGTGAAGGAAAAATAACAGTTGTGCTATAAAGACCATACTGTTAAACTACCCTTTTTCAGATACAGCACTTGACTCATTCTATTTCTAGCAATTAATTCAAACATTAGATTCTTTTGGTTTCAGTGCGGTATTTCCAGGGCTGGTATTTCCAGCCTTCTAATCTGAAATGCATCTCACATTCCAACTGTACAAAGAGAAAAGAAACTAGGCACCATTCCTTTGCTTGAAGACTTTTTTCCAGTTGAAATGTTTGTTTGGAATTACCTTTATTTCACTTTCTTGGGAAAGCATCTCCAGAGCTTCTAGATGTGAAAGGCCTTGAAATTCATCAAAAAGTAGGCCATAATGAGTCTTCTTGTCCATTTCCATGGTAACCTCATTGGAGGTCCACAGTTCTTCTTTCTCTTTTGCCTCTCGTAAAACCTGAAAAGAGAGGGAGGCATTACAATGAAACAAATAATGAGAGCTCAAGGGTGAGTTTTGAGAGTTGAAGGACACAAAGCTGAGATGAGTTACAATACAGTACGCTGCTCTTTCATTCTTGGCATTGCAATTCAAGGCTCAGGAGCTGCAGGATAAAAATGATCACAAGTAATTTGATCCTGGAAAGTGTAAATAACACCCAAGGAACCAGGTGTTTCTCCAAAAGTGATTTAAACATTAATCTAATAAACAACTCTTACAGGGCTTGGCATCTTGGATGCACTGAAAGGAGGCTTCTGCAGAAAGGAAAAGAAAAGAAAATGGGGCTGGATATTTTTCTAAGCATTAGTGCTCTCACTATAAAAAAATTTTTTTTGTTGTTTTAAAAAGCCTTAATAAATCACTGAAAATTACTCAGAAGGAAATATTAACAAGATCTCAAGCCACCACAGGAAAAATTACATCTCAAAAAAGAAAAAGGAAGTAAACAGGTAAAAACAAACAGTACCTGAGACAGTGTAGAATTCCGATTCATCAGACCCTTGGTTTTTCTAAATCCAGGATCCCCTTCGGCTATTACATCCATGGTCTTTTTCCCAATGAATTCCAAGGCATCCAAACCCCCACTGATGACACTCCTTCCCTAGGAAATATATACAACCTCATTACAATACTGAGAAAACATTTCTGAATGTTTTGATTATACAAAAGTACTGGCTAACAGTACCAAAAGTTGACAAGAACGTGAAACAACTAAAACATTCACATGCTGTTTATAGGAATGTAAAGAAGCACAACCACTTTTTTTTTTTAACTTTATTTTGTATATTTCATAATTGAAAATATAAACTATTAAAAACTAAAAAGTAAACACAGATGAATAAATATATACATTTCTCAATTAAATGTAATGGATACATATAATTTTTTTTTTAATCAAACAATATATTACACAATATATTTGGTTCATAGTAACGCATTCATACAGTATTTGGACTTTTTTGTCTGGCTTGCTTCACTCAACATAATGTCCTCCAGGTTCATCCATGTTGCCATATGCTTTATGACTTCATTTCTTCTTACAGCTGCATAATATTCCATCGTGTGAATAGACCACAGTTTGTTTATCCATTCATCTGTTGATGGACACCTGGGTTGTTTCCAACTTTTGGCAATGGTAAATAATGTAGCTATGAACATCGGTGTGCAGATGTCTGTTCGTGTCACTGCTCTCAGTTCTTCTGGGTATATATATACTCAGTAGTGGTATTGCAGGGTCACATGGCAAGTCTATATTCAACTTCTTTAGGAACTGCCAAACAGCCCTCCATAGTGGTTGTACCATCCTGCATTCCCACCAACAGTGAAGAAGTGTTCCTATCTCTCCACATCCTCTCCAACACTTGTAGTTCTCTGTCTTTTTAATAGTGGCCATTCTGATAGGTGTGAAATGATATCTCATTGTAGTTTTGATTTGCATTTCCCTAATCATGAGTGATGTTGAGCATTTCTTCATGTGTTTTTTTGCCATTTGTATTTCTTCTTTGGAGAAATGTCTACTCAAGTCTTTGGCCCATTTTTTAATTGGGTTATTTGTCTTTTTATTGTTGAGGTGCAACATCTCTTGATATATCCTGGATATTAAACCCTTATCAGATATGTGATTTCCAAATATTTTTTTCCCATTGAGTTGGCTCTCTTTTCATCCTTCTGACAAAGTCCTGTGAGGTGCAAAAGTGTTTAATTTTGAGGAGGTCCCATTTATCTACTTTTTCTTTTGTTGCACGTGCTTTGGGTGTGAGGTCCAAGAAACCACCACCTACTACAAGGTCTTCAAGATGTTTCCCTACATTTTCTTCTAGTAGTTTTATGGTCCTGGCTTTTATATTTAGATCTTTGGTCCATTTTGAGTTGATTCTTGTATAGGAGGTGAGATAGGGGTCCTCTTTCATTCTTTTGGTTATAGATAACCAGTTCTCCCAACACCATTTGTTGAAGAGACTGTTTTTTCCCATTAGCGTGGGCTTGGTAGGTTTGTCAAAAACCAGTTGGCGGGGGCGGACGTGGCTCAAATGGTTGGGCGTCCGTCTGCCATATGGAGGGACCTGGGTTCGATCCCCGGGACCTCCCAGTAAAATTAAAAAAAAAAAAAAAAAAAAAAAAAACCAGTTGGCTGTATAGGTGAGGGTATATTTCTGGATTCTCAATTCTATTCCACTGATCGATATGTCTATCTTTATGTCAGTACCATGCTATTCGGACCACTGTAGCTTTGTAATATGTTTCAAGTTCAGGTATTGAAATTCCTCCCACATTGCTCTTCTTTTTTAGAATATTTTGGCAATTATTCAGGTGCACTTACCCTTCCAGATGAATTTGGTAATTACCTTCTCTAATTCTGTAAAGTAAGCTGTTGGGATTTTCATTGGTATTGCATTGAATCTATAAATCAGTTTGGGCAAGATTGACATCTTCACGATATTTATTCTTCTGATCCATGAACACGGAATGTCTTTCCATTTGTTTTGGACTTCTTTTAATTACTTTTAGCATTGTTTTGTAGCTTTCTGCATATAGGTCCTGTACTTCCTTGGTTAAATTAACTCCTAGGTATTTGAGTCTTTTTGTTGCTATTGAAAATGGAATTTTCCTCCTGATTTCCTCCTCAGATTCTTCAGTACTAGTGTATAAAAACATTACTGATTTTTTGCATGTTGATCTTGTATCCTGCCACTTTGCTGAACTCATTTATTATTCAAGTAGCTTTGTTGTGGATACTTCAGGATTTTCTAAATACAGGATCATGTCATCCGCAAACAGTGAGAGTTTTACTTCCTCTTTTCCTATTGGACGCCTTTAATTTTTTTTGTCTTGTCTAATTGCCCTAGCTAGAACTTCTAGTACAATGTTGAATAACAATGGTGACAGTGGGCATCCTTGTCTTGTTCCTGATCTTAGGGGGAAAGCTTTCAACCTTTCCCCATTGAGTATGATGTTGGCTGTGGGTTTTTCATATATGCCTTTTATCTTATTGAGGAATTTTCCTTTTATTCCTATCTTTTGAAGTATTTTTATCAAAAAAGGATGTTGGATTTTGTCGAATGCCTTTTCTGCATCTATTGAGATGATCATGGGGTTTTTTTCCTTCAACTTGTTAATGTGGTGTATTACATTGATTGATTTTCTTATGTTGAACCAGCCTTGCATACCAGGAATAAATCCCACTTGGTCATGATGTATAAGTCTTTTGATATGCTGTTGGATTCGATTTGCAAGTATTTTGTTGAGAATTTTTGCATCTATGTTCATGAGAGAGATTGGTCTATAATTTTCTTTTCTTGTGGAATCTTTATCTGGCTTTGGTATTAGGGTGATGTTGGCTTCATAAAATGTGTTGGGTAATTTTCCCTCCTCTTCAATTTTTTGGAAGAGTTTAAACAGGATTGGTGTTAATTCTTTTAGAAATGCTTGGTAGAATTCACCTGTGAAGCCATCTGGTCCTGGACTTTTCTTTGCTGGGAGATTTTTGATGATGGATTCAAACTCCTTAATTGTGATTGGTTTATTAAGTTCTTGTATTTCTTGTTGTGTCAGTGTAGGTTGGTTATGAGTTTCTAGAAATCTGTCCATTTCATCCAGGTTGTCTAGTTTGTTGGCATATAGTTTCTCATAATATCCTCTTATGATTCTTTTTATTTCTGTGAGGTCATTTGTAGTTTCCCCCCTTTCATTTCTGATTGTATTTATTTGTATCTTCTCTCTTTTTTTCTTTGTTAGTCTAGCAGGGGGTTTGTCAATTTTATTGATCTTCTCAAAGAACCAGCTTTTGGTTTTGATTTTCTCTACTGTTTTTCTGTTCTCATTTTCATTTATTTCTACTCTAATCTTTATTATTTCTTTCCTTCTTTTTGCTTTGGGATTGGTTTGCTGTTCTTTTTCTAGTTTCTCAAGTTGTTCAGTTAAATCTTGGAGTTAAGCTCTTTCTTGTTTTTTAATATAGGCATTTAGGGCTATAAATTTCCCTCTCAAGACTGCCTTTGCTGTATCCCATAAGTTTTGATATGTTGTGTTCTCATTTTCATTTGTCTCAATATATTTACTGATTTCACTTGCAATTTCTTCTTTGACCCACAGAATATTTAGGAGTGTGCTGTTCAGTCTCCACACATTTGCAAATTTCCTTTTTTCCTGTCTGTTATTGATTTCTAGTTTCATTCCATTATGATCTGAGAAGGTGCTTTGTATAATTTCAATCTTTTTATATTTATTGAGAGCTGTATTGTGACCTAACATATGGTCTATCCTGGAGAAAGATCCATGGGCACTTGAGAAGAATGTATAACCCACGGAGTTTGGATGCAGTGTTCTGTATTTGTCTGTTAGGTCTAACTTGTTTATCATATTGTTCAAGTTCTCTGTTTCCTTGTTGATCTTCTGTCTAGTTGTTCTATCTAATGATGTGAGAGGGGTGTTGAAGTCTCCGACGATTATTGTAGAAATGTCTATTTCTCCCTTCAGTTTTGCCGGAGTTTGTCTCATATATTTTGGGGCACCCTGGTTAGGTGCGTAGATATTTATGACTGTTATATCTTCCTGGAGGATCGTCCCTTTTATTAATATATAATGGCCTTCCACATCTCTTATCACTTTTTTGCATTTGAAGTCTGTTTTGTCTGATAGTATAGCTACCCCTGCTCTTTTCTGTTTACTATTCGCATGGATTATCTTTTTCCAACCTTTTACTTTCAGCCGGCTTGTATCCTTGTGTCTGAGGTGAGTTTCTTGTAAGCAGCATATGGATGGCTCATGTTTTTTTTATCCATTCTGTCAGCCTGTATCTTTTGATTGGGGAATTTAATCCATTCACATTCAATGATATTACTGAAAATGCACTATTTATTTCCTCCATTTTATTCTTTGGTTTTCATATGTCATCTTATTTTTGTCTTTCTTTTTACTCTTTTGGTTATCCTTTCTGCTTTTCTTTCCTCTATACTCTCCTCCAAGCCTCTCTCTCCTGTCTTTTTCTTTCAGGTTCTAAGGCTTCCTTTAATATTTCCTGCAAAGGTGGATTCTTTTTTGCAAACTCTCTTAGTTTCTGTTTGTTTGTGAATACTTTATATTCACCTTCATATTTGAAGGACAGTTTTGCTGGATATTCACCTTCATATTTGAAGGACAGTTTTGCTGGATAAAGAATTCTCCGGGGAAGCGGTTGTGGCTCAATCAGTAGGGCTCCCATTTACCATATGGGAGGCCCCGGGTTCGGTTCCCGGGGCCTGGTGAAGGCAAGCCCGCCCGCACGGAGTGGTTAGCTGACCAAGCGAGCACAAGCAGCAAGGGGGGGATAAATGGATAAATAAATAAAATCTTTAAAAAAAAAAAAAAAAAAGAATTCTCGGCCGGCAGTTTTTCTCTTTCAGTTTCCTAATTGTATCATACCACTGTCTTCTCGCCTCCATGGTTTCTGAAGAGAAATCTGCACTAAGTCTTGCTGGATGCCCTTTGTACGTGATCGTTTGCTTCTCTCTTGCTGCTCTGAGAATTTTCTCTTTATCTTTTAAATTTGACAGTCTGAATAATATGTGTCTTGGCGTAGGTCTATTTGGATTTATTCTCATTGGGGTACGGTGTACTTCTTGGACATGTAAGTTCATTTCTTTCGTGAGAGTTAGGAAATTTTCAGCTATTATTTCCTCAAATACTCTTTCTGCCCCTTTTCCTTTCTCTTCCCCTTCTGGAACTCCCATGACACGTATGTTCTTGCGTTTTGTGTTGTCATTCAACTTTCTGAGCCCCTGCTCAATTTTTTTCATTCTTTTCTCTCTCTGTTCTTTTCTCTCTTCAATTTTAGCTGCTCTGTCTTCGGTATCACTTATTCTTTCTTCTATCATTTCGAGTCGGCTGTTGTATGTCTCAAATGTATTTTTTTTTTTTTTAAGGATTTATTTATTTATTTACTTTTATCCATTTTTACACCCCTTCCCCCTCCCCCCCCGTTTTTGCTGTTTCTGTGTCCATTCGCTGGGCAACTCTGTGTCCATTTTCTGCCCTCTCTTCTCATCCTTCTCCTCCTGTCTTCACTGGGATTCAATCCTTGGAATCTCTGATGTAGGAGAGAGGCATCCTGCCCGCGCAACCTTAGTTGCTGGTTTTTCGGTGCGTCTCATCTTGCCTCTCCCTTGTGTCACTCTCCTATTATGTCATCATCTTGCTGTGTGGCTCGCGGGAACTGGTGGTGCGCCCGCGCACAGGGCCTGGCGGCCCACGCACCTTCTATATATTTTTTAAATTTTTACCAGGAGGTCCCGGGGATCGAACCCAGGTCCCTCCATATGGGAGATGGACGCCAACCAGATATAGCCCCCTGCTATATCTCTTAAGGTTGACCAGAGATACCTAGAGTTACAGTCTTTTCCCATACAGGATGGACATATAATAAATCAGGCTTAGTTTATCACCAGCATTCTAAAAACCAGACCTAGGGAGGAAAACGAGGTCTGGGGACACATGCATGGTTTCTAATATAGCGAATGTTTAGCCCACCCTGATTATCACAGAATCAGGACAGTGAGAATATTCGCAATCAAATGTATTTTTGACTTCACCTATTGTGTCTTTCATTCCCATGAACTCTGTTACTTTTCTGTTCAGGATTTCAAATTCTTCTTTGCATTCTCTCAACGTCTTCTTGATGTAAATTATCTCTTTAACTATATTCTCTTCATCTCATTAATTTGATTTTGGAAATTTGTGCTCATCTCACTGATTAGTTCTCTCAAATTCTGCATCTCTTCTGGGACTTTACTGTATTCCTTTTCTTGGGCCACGTCTTCTATTTTCTTAGTATGGCTTCTAATTTTTTGCTGGTGTTTAGGCATCTGGTTAGCTTCTACTTTACTTAGATGCTCTATCTCTTTCTCTTTTATGGGGTTTTAGTGGCAGGAGGCTGTGAGTTACCACAGCTCTTTGATTTTTGGCTTAACCTTGATTGTTAGGATTGTTCTGCTGGTTGCTCAAAACTGGGCACTGGACCCAGTCATTGGTTGTAGAGTCAATTCCCAGGGCCTTAGGCAGGGAGGCTATAGAGGCCAGGAAAAGCCTCTCTTACTTATTAATTTTCTTATGTGCACTTCCTTGGTCTGCCAGGAGATGGCATTTGTTGGCAGCTCTCAATTCAATGCCTGGTCGGAGCGTACTTGTTGTGACACAGACCAGATCAATGTGATAGAGCTTCCTGTCTGGGGGCTAAAAGCCCTGTGATTTAAACTTTCCGAGATAGTTCTCTAGACTTCTCTTGTAGCACCCCCCTTTTCCCAGCTAGGAAATATTTCCACTCCCCTTTGAATCCTCAACAATCAGTCCTTGTTAGTAGAGGAGGAGATTGGGAGGTTTGTATATCTTTAGCCCCTTGCAGGCTCCAAGGCAAACAATGGTGCAGCCCCACCCGGCCTGGAAGGGCTCTGGGGACAGGGCAGACCAAACCTGGGAGTCAAAAGCAGGGTCAGCCCCAGGCTCTCTCTTCCCTCTCCCATGGAGTCCTCAACAATTAGTCCAGGCTAGAAGAGAGGGAGGTTGCGAGGGTCGGATTTCTCCAGTCCTGCCTAGGCTCCCAGGGCTAACCACCGTGTGGAAGGGTCCGTGGGGCTCCACAGCCAAAATTTACAGGTCAGAACCTGAGTCAGCCTAAGGCTGTGTCCCTCTCTCTCCCCTTTCCAGGAGTGGTAGATCCCTGGAGCCCCCTTTGTCTGTGATCACAGGCCCAGAGGCCTGAGAATTCTGAAGAGTATAGGGGAGTGTGCCGGCAGCAGCAGAAGCTGCTACTTCCAATTCACGGTTCTGTTGTCGCGATTTCCCTCTTCTGTCCATCTCTCCTCTGGGTGGTGTGCAGCCTTCACCTGCTGTCCTAAACCCTAGAAGATCTTTTTTGGGGCTGTTTCAGCTTGTCCTCTAGTTATTTTTCTCTACACCCACTTTGGAAAACTGTCAATATCTTTTACAGCTGAAGATATGCATATCCTATGACCTAGCAATTCCACATATCCAAAAGAAATGTGTGCATAGGTTCATCAAAAGACATGTACGAAAAACTTCTGGGAAGATGGACTAGAAAGACATGGGACTCTCTTTCATTCCAGAAAAAGAGCTAGAGGACAGGCTGAAACAGCCTGGAAAAATATCTTCTAGGGTTTAGGACACAAGGCAAAGACTGGACACCATCCAGGAGAGAGAGGGAAATAGGAGGGGAATCATGACAGCAAAACTGTGAGTTGAAACCAGTGGCTGCTACTGAAGCAGGCTAGTAAGATAGGGAATCAATAGATGGATCTGGAACCCAGCAAGAAGTCCACGTGGACATCGATACTCCCAAGATGGCTGCTGGAAGACCATTGCAAGATTTTTGCCACCCAGAATGAGATTCCCTCCGGAAGCCAGGAGAAGTCCCGGATATTCTGCAGAGACATTATCATTGGGCCCACCCAGGGGAATGATGGGTGGGGTAATCAATTAAAACAGGAAAGAGCTGGAACTCCTCCCATGCCATTAGCAAAGGGGCAGAATAATTAATGGTTTAAAAGCAGGCACAAAGTCTCTCCCTCTTTCGTCCCTCTTGGCTTCTGTGCCCTGCTCTTGTCGTGTCCCCCTGCACGGATCAACACGCAAGTAAAATCTTGTCATTTATAATCTATATTGGGAAACTGTCGTCTATAAATCAGCCCTCTTTATCACTCTTCAGCCCCTTACCCAGTACCTGAGACCCATGATCTGCTATTTTCTCCCATTTCTCTTCCCTACCTTAATAAATTACCGGCCTAACTAACCTGATGTGCTCTGAAATTCATTTCTGCAGCATAAGTCAAGAACCTAGACAAAATCCGGTAACACTACTACAGGCACTCTCCCCACACTAAAGACACTTTAGAATTCTCAGGCCTCTGAGCTGGCTACAGGGATCACCACCACAGGAAAGAGGAGAGAGAGGGACACAGCCTAAGGTCGACTCAGTTTTTGACCCACAAATTTGGTCTGCTGTGTCCCATCAGCCCTTCCAGGCCAGGTGGGTCCACGTGGTGGTTTGCCCTAGGAGCCAGGACAGGACTGGAAAGATCTGACCCTCTCAATCTCCCTCTCTTCTACCCAGGACTGATTGTTGAGGAAACACCTCCCCAGGAAAGGGGAGAGAGAGGGAAATAGCCTAAGGCTGACTCTACTTTTACCTACAAATTTAGTCTGCTGTGTCCCACAAGCCCTTCCAGTCCAGGTGTGGCCATGCCATTGTCCACCTTGGGAGCCTGCCAGGGACTAAAGAGATCAGGGACTAAAGAAATCCAACCCTCCAAATCTCCCTCTCTACTAACCCAAACTGACCTACCCAGGAAAAGGGAGGAGACTGCCAGAGAAGGTTGGAGAACTGTCTCTGAGAAAGTTGAATTACAAGCTTTTAGCCTCCAGGCAAGAACCTATATCACATTATCCCATCTAAAAAAGAGCTAAACTCATAGATTTACCTGAATAACTAGAGAAACTAGAAAAAGAACAGCAATCCAATCCCAAAGCAAGCAGAAGGAGAGAAATAATAATGATTAGAGCAGAAATAAATGAAATTGAGAACAAAAAAACACCAGAGAAAATCAATACTATTTAAACTCTTCCAAAACACTAAAGAGGAGGGAAAATTACCTAACACATTTTATGAAGCCAACATCACCCTAATACCAAAGCTAGATAAAGACACTACAAGAAAAGAAAATTACAGACAATCTCTCTAATGGACATAGGTGCAAAAATTCTCAACAAAATACTTGCAAATCAAATCCAACAGCATATCAAAAGACTTATACATCACAACCAAGTGGGATTTATTCCTGGTATACAAGGCTGGCTCAACATAAGAAAATCAATCAATATAATACACCACATTAACAAACTGAAGGAAAAAAAACACACGATCATCTCAATCGACACAGAAAACGCATTGACAAAATCTGGCATCCTTTCTAGATAAAAACACTTCAAAAGATAGGAATAGAAGGAAAATTCTTCAATATGATAAAAAGACATTTGTGAAAAACCCACAACCAACATTGTACTCAATGGGAAAAGGTTGAAAGCTTTCCCTCTAATGTAAGGAACAAGGATACTCACTGTCAACATTATTATTCAACATTGTGCTAGAAGTTCTAGCTAGAGCAATTAGACAAGGAAAAAAAAAAAATTAAAGACATCCAAATAGGAAAAGAGAAAATAAAACATCACTATTTGCAGAAGACATGATCCTATACTTAGAAAATTCTGAAATGTCTACAACAAAGCTGCTTGAGCTAATAAATGAGTTCAGCAAAGTGGCGGGATACAAGATGAACATGCAAAAATCAGTAATGTTTTTGTACACTAGTATTGAACAATCTTAAGAGGAAATCAGGGGGAAAATTCCATTTACAATAGCAACAAAAAGACTCAAATACCTAGGAATCAATTTAACCAAAGAGGTACAGTATCTATATGTAGAAAACTACAAAACAATGCTAAAAGAAATCAATGAAGACATAAACAAATAGAAAGTCATTTGTGTTCATGGACTGGAAGACTAAGATCGTGAAGATATTGATCCTACCCAAACTGATTTATAGATTCAATGCAATACCAATCAAAATTCCAACAGCCTACTCTAGAGAAATACAAAAGGCAAATACCAAATTCATTTGGAAGGGAAAGTGTACCCAAATAGCCAAAAGCATTCTAAAAAAAAAGAGTGACATGGGAGGAGTTTCACTGCCTGACCTTGAAACATATTACAAAGCTACAGTGGTCAAAACAGCATGGCACTGGCATAAAGATAGACACATCGATCAGTGGAATAGAATTGAGAGTCCTGAAATAAACCCTCATCTCCACAGTCAACTGGTTTTTGATAAACCTACCAAGTCCATTTAATGAGACAAAATGCTCTCTTCAGCAAATGGTGCGGGGAGAACTGGATATCTATAAGCAAAAGTATGAAAAAGGACCCCTATCTCTTTCCCTATATAAGAATCAACTCAAAATGGATCAAAGATCTAAATATAAAAGCCAGGATCATAAAACTACTAGAAGAAAACATAGGGAAACATCTTAAAGACCTTGTGGTAGGTGGTGGTTTCTTGGACCTTGCACGAAAGCACGCGCAACAAAAGAAAAAATAGGGCCTCCTCAAAATTAAACACTTTTGCACCTCACAGGATTTTGTCAAAAGGGTGAAAAGGTAGCCAACTCAATGGGAGAAAATATTTGTAAATCACATGTCTGATAAGGGTTTAATATTGATGATATATAAAGAGATGTTACAACTCAACAATAAAGAAACAAATGACCCGATTAAAAAATGGGCAAAAGGGAAGCGGCTGTGGCTCAATCAGTAGGGCTTCCGTTTACCATATGGGAGGCCCCGGGTTCGGTTCCCGGGGCCTCCTGGTGAAGGCAAGCCCGCCCGCATGGCATGGTTAGCTGACCCAGCAAGCACAAGCAGCAAGGGGGGGATAAATGAATAAATAAATAAAATCTTTAAAAAAAAAAAAAAAAAAAATGGGCAAAAGATGTGAATATACATTTGTCCAAAGAGGAAATACAAATGGCAAAAAAACATGAAAAAATGTTCAACAGCACTATGAGATATCATTTCACACCTATCAGAATGGCTACTATTAAAGAGACAGAGAACTACAAGTGTTGGAGAGGATGTGGAGAGATAGGTACACTTATTCACTGTTGGTGGGAATGCAGAATGATACAGCCACTGTGGAGGACTATTTGGCAGTTCCTAAAGAAGTTGAATACAGACTTGCCATGGGGCCCGGCAATACCATTACTAGATATATACCCAGAAGAAGTAAGAGTGGTGACAATAGACATCTGCACACCTATGTTAATAGTGGCATTATTCATGATAGCCAAAAGTTGGAAATAACCCAGGTGCCCATTAACCGATGAATGGATAAATAATCTGTGGTGTATTCACACATGGAATATTATGCAGCTGTAAGAGGAAATGAAGCTATAAAGCACATGACAACATGGATGGACCTGGAAGACCTATGTTGAGTGAAGCAAGCCAGGCACAAAAGGACAAGAATTGTATGAATGTGTTAGTATGAACTAAATATACTGTGTAACATATTGTATAATTTCATTTATATAAAATGTAAATACAAATCAATTTATAAAGATGAAATTTGATTGTGGTTATGTAGGGCTAGGGAATGCATGCTAAGGGGTGTGGAATTTTTCTTTTTGGAGTAATGAAATAATTCTAAAAATTTTTGTGATGATGAATGCACAACATTGTGATTTTACCATAAGCCACTGATTATACACTTTAGATAGATCATATGGTATGTGAATATATCTCAATAAAACTGTTTAATAAATAAATGTGCAAGAATAACGAGAAATAGCAGCTATGTATAGCAGGGGAAACAGAGAGATTGAGAGGTGAAGAATTTTCTTGTTTGTCTGTTCTTTATTATTATTATTGAAACAATGAAAATGCTCTAATAATGACTGAATACACAGTTATGTGATTATACCAAATACCACTGGTTGTACCCTTTGGATGAATTGTATGCTTTATTAATATGTATCAATAAAAATTATTTTAAAAAGACATGTATGATAATATTCAGACGAGTACTATGTGTGATAGCTAAAAATTGGAAACTACCTCAATGCTCATTAACTGTGGGATGAATAAAATACAACATCTGCACACAATAGAATACAGAAAAAAAAAATGAGCAAAGTACACCACACACAACATGGATAAATCTCACAAACATAATGCTGAGTGAAAGAAACCAGACACAAAAGGGTACACAATGTATGATTCCATTTATATAAAGTTCAAATCAGACAAAACTAATCTATGATGATAGAAGTCAGGATTGTGATTATCTTGGCCAGCGTGGGAGAGATGTTGATGAGTAGGAGAAAGCTCAAGGGGGCATCTGAGATGCTGTAATGTTTTGTTTCTTAGTCTTGGTATGTTCATATCATGAAAATTCAAACTGAACACTTATTATTTCACTTTTCTATACATAAGATATTCTTCAATAAAAAGTTAAAATAGAAAAATACTAGTAGGGCAGATATTAAGCTTCTTCTGCAATCCTTTAAAAAGTGTTTTGACTCCTCTATACCTTTACAAGTATTTATCATAAAGATCACACTTTAGGGAGCAGATATGGCTCAAGCAGCTGAGCACCCACCTCCCACATGGGAGGTCCCAGGTTTGGTTCCCAATGCCTCCTAACAAACAAACAATGAGCAAAAACAACATGCAGGCAAGCAAAATACAACAAGCAAAAAAAAAAAAAAAAAAAAGCAAAAAGGAAAAAAAAAACAAGGAGCAAAAAAAAAGCAATAAGCAAGACAACAAGCAGACAACATCAAAAAAAAAAAACAAAAACAAAAAACAAGCAGGGAGTGGCTCAAGCATCTGAGTACCCGCCTCCCACATCTGAGGTCCCAGGTTCGGTTCCAGTGTCTCCTAAAGAAAAAACAAAAACAGACAAGGAGCAGACAATGAGCACAAACAACGAGCAAACAGAGGAGGGAGCCATGGCGGGACGGGGGCATCACACTTTCCCTTCTGCCAAAAGATGCAATTATGAGAAAAATATTTTTGTGAAGCAGATAAGTTTTCTAGGGGCACCAAACTAGATTCCTAGTGCATAAAATATTATGTACAAAAATAAAAATAAAAATAAATTTAAAAATAAAATAAATTTTTAAAAAATATTATGTACATTTCCTCTTCATGACTCTTCATCATTTACTCCCTCCTTTATTTCTTTAAAGAAAGTTTTCAAGTAGCTTCCACTCTACCTATAAGGTCAAAGTGAGTGATCATCAGTGATCTGTACTCTCATAAGAAAATCAATCCCCAAGGTTTTTCAAGGAAAGGAGAGAGAAAGGACTGGAGATACACAGATGGATTATAATAATGGAAGGAAGAGCAGGTCACCTCAAACCTTTTACTCACTGTGCTCTGAACTGCAATAGAGATGGTTGAGAATACACCAAATGGCCCAGCCCCTGGAGAGGTTTCATTCTCTTTGGCATTTGTTTCTCCTACAGGACGGAAGAGATGCAGAAACATGAAGGGAAGAAGCATTAATAATTTTGCTTTATTAGCATGTGAGTTTTTAAAAATTAGATCTTATTTCCCACACCCAAGGCCTTAGCCCCCCCCCCCTTTTTTTTTTAATTTATTCTTCCAGTATTTCTTTATTTATTATAATTATTATAGAGATATTGAAAATGTTTTGTTTTGTTTTTTTTTCTTATTGTGGGTAAAAATCAAAATTTTCACAATACATACCAACATTTGCAAAATGATATATAAATATATATGCATATATGTGCATTTGCTTACAAAAATGTTATTTATGTATATATATAAATATATTTTAAGAGGTGCTTAGATACCCAAAATATTACACGGAACCCACTGGGATTCCCATGTTGCCCACCTCCCACACCTCCCACCACATCCCACACAAACATCTCCCACAAGTGTGGCCCACCACCCTCAATGGACTTACACATCCTGGGGCCTTGCCACCAACCTTAGCCCCTTTTGTTTCTAAGTCAATATAAGCAGCTATTTTTTCAGTTTTTCATTTTCATTTCATTTGAAAAAATAAAATTCAGTCTTTTGTAAAAAATTACTGATATATACAACAACATGGATGAGTCTCAACAACATTGTACTAAGTGAAAGAAGCAAGGTTCAAAGGGCTACGTACTGTATGGTCCCATTCACATGATCTTCTGGAAAAGACAAAACTAGAGAGTCAGAAAACAGATCAGTGGTTGCCAAGAGCTGGCAGTGGAGGAAAGGATTGACTACAAAGGGGCACAAGGGAACTTTTATGGGGTAATATTCTATTTTTTGACTGTCTATACAGATATAGAAAATATTCTACATTTGTATAATCATAATTTGCTATTGATTATGCAGTATAAACAGTCCTATATACACTTATCAAAACATATAAAATTACACCTAAAAAGATAAATTTTATTGTATGTAAATTATACTTCAATAAACCTGATTTTTAAAAATTCAAACTATTTTAAATTTTATTCTAGAAAATTATATTTATTAGTAGTTATCAAACAGATATACATTACAAAGATGTTTCATTAAAAAAAAAAATCTATTTTATTAACTCTGGAATCTCAAACAGGAGAACAACAGATAATCTGTAATAGGGAGGGCTTCTGCTTCCCACTATGATAGATTAACTGGTAATGGACTTGCCCTCCTACTGTAGCTACTAGAAAACTGAGCAAAACAAGAAACAACTGTCTTCAGAAAGTGGACAAAAGGCAGTACAGGATTTGGTCCATGAGAGAAGAAAAACAAAGGAGGTGAACCTTACAATTGCCCTAGCTTTCTGTCTGGACAAACTTTCCAGACCATGGCATAGGGAGGGGAAACCCAAGCAGAGCATGGCAGTCTCACACAGTTGAAGAGACAGAGACTGGAGTCAGGAAGGCCTAGGCTGCTGGAATTTGCAAGTCAGAGTATTGGAGAGGAGAGAGCTATGGAGGGGAGGGAGCTAAGTAGGTAAAGAGCTCCAGATATCTACATAGATATGCCCTTGAGAATTTGGCTGACTACTAAGCTGATCATGCACAGGGAGATGCCAAGAACTATCAGAGAGCTGTATGCTAAACAATCCCCAGAACTCATGAGAGGCTGAGAGATATTTGACTTCCCACCAACCAGAGTGGAGGGACCTTGTTAAATATCTGGGGATTAGATTGAGTCCTCAGAAGGGTCAGGCCTTAGTAGTATAGTGGAACTAGCCCTTAGAATAAAAGCTACTCTAGACTCACCCTAAGGACACTGAAAAACAAGCCTTAAAAGGACAAATCTAAGTACAAATGCCTTAACTACCTTCCCAAACAAAACTCACATTCTTTTTTTCTTTGAAAGACTTCAGATTTATTCATCTCCAATCATCCCCACATTTGGCTTTTAGCCCAATTTAATTTTTGTTCATGAAAAATATTTTTTTCACTGTTTGCTTTTGACAACAGAAATTAGAAGTGAGAAGCAATCCCTCATCCACAAAACTGTGTGCACATCAGACCCTACCAATGTCTACAGCACCTCCCACAAGCTAATTCCTCTTACTGAAGTTTGTTTTCATCTGGAAGTGTGACCATTCTGCCCCTTGCCCTCCTTGAGACAAGAAGGAAGACGCTCAAAGAAAACATTAATTGAGAAAAATCCTGAAAAAATAGCTAGAGGACAGGCTGAAACAGCCTAGAAAAAGATCTTCTAGGGTTTAGGACACCAGATAAAGGCTGAACACTGCCCAGAGGAGAAAAGGACAAAAGAGGGAAATCACAACAGAACTGTGAGTTGAAACCAGCAGCTGCTGCTGCCAGCACCCTCCCCCACACTAAAGACACTTCAGAATTCTCAGGCCTCTGGGCCTGCCAGTACAGACAAAGGGGCTCCAGGGATCTACCACCCCAGGAAAGGGGAGAGAGAGGGACACAGCCTAAAGCTGACTCAGCTTCTGACCCACAGATTTGATCTGCTGTGTCCCACCAGCCCTTGAAAGCCAGGTGGGACCACACAGGGGTTTGCCCTGGGAGCTTGCAAAGGGAAATATGATCCTCACAATCTCCCTCTCTTCTAGCTGGGACTGATTGTTGAAGATGCCCCAGGAAAGGTGAGAGAAAGGGACATGGCCTAAGGCTGACTAAGCTTTTGACTCACACATTTGGTCAGCTGTGTCCCAGGAGCCCTTCCAGGCTGGGTGGGGCCATGCCATTGTTTGCCTTGGGAGCCAGCAAGGAGCTAAAAATATAGGACCCTCCCAATCTCCTTCTCTACTAACAAAGACTGATTTGTTGAGGACTTAGAGGGGAGTAGAAATATTTCCTAGCCAAGAAAAGGGAGGGAGAACTGACAGAAAAGGGAGGGAGAACTGACAGAGAAGGCTGGAGAACTGTCTCAGAGAAAATTTGAATTACAAGGCTCCTACCCTCCAGACAGAAGCTCTCTCACACTGTTTCACACTGATCCAGTATGTGTTGCAACAAATACTCAGAACAAGCACTTAACTGAGAGCTTCCAAAGAGCGCCATCTGCTGGCAGAAAAGGATGTGCACGCCAGAAAATTAAAAATAAGTAGGAGAGGCTGATTTCGACCTCTATAGCCTCCCTCCCCGAGGCCCTAGGAAGCAAGTCTACAACCAATTACTGGGTCCAGTACCCAGTTGTGAGCAACTAGCAGGACAATCCTAACAATCTAGGTGGAGCCAAGAATCAAAGAGCAGTGGTTACACACAGCCTCCTGCCACTAAATCCCTACAAAAGAGAAAGAAATTGAGCATCTGAGTAAACTACATCCAACTCAGATGCCTGAACATCAGCAAAAACTTAGAAGCCATACTAAGAAAATAGAAGAAATGGTCCAAGAAAAGGAATATATCAAAGTCTCAGAAGAGATGCAGGATTTGAGAGAACTCATCAGCGAGATGTGCACAAATTTCTAAAATCAAACTAATGAGCCAAAAGACAATATGGTTAAAGAGATGAATACCATCAAGACGACATTGAGCAAGCACAAAGAAGAATTTGAAATCCTGAACAGAAAAGTAACAGAGCTCATGGGATAAAAGACACAACAGATGAGATAAAAAACAAACTAGAGGCATACAACAGCAGACTCGAAAAAACAGAAGAAAGAATAAGTGATACCAAAGACAGAACAGCTAAAATTGAAGAAAGAAAAGAACAGAGAGAGAAAAGAATGGAAAAAATTGAGCAGGGGATCAGAAAGTTGAATGACAACACAAAACACAACAACATACATATCACGGGAGTTCCAGAAGGAGAAGAGAAAGGAAAAGGGGCAGAAAGAGTATTTGAGAAAATAATAGCTGAAAATTTCCCAACTTTCATGAAAGAAATGAACTTACATGTCCAAGAAGTGCACCGTACCCCAATCAGAATAAATCCAAATAGACCTACTCCAAGACACATACTACTCAGAATGTCAAATGCCAAAGATTAAGAAAATTCTCAGAGCAGTAAGGGAGTAGCAAATATCACATACAAGGGATGTCCAGTAAGACTTAGCACAGATTTCTCATCAGAAATCAGGGAGGCAAGAAGACAGTGATATGATACAGTTAGGATACTGAAAGAGAAAAATTGCCAGCTGAGAATTCTTTATCCAGCAAAACTGTCCCTCAAAAAGTGAATATAAAATATTCACAAACAAACAGAAACTAAGAGAGTTTGTAAAAAAGAATCCAGCTTTGCAGGAAATATTAAAGGAAGCCTTAGAACCTGAAAGAAAAAGACAGGGGAGACCAGCTTGGAGGGCAGTATAGAAGAAAGAATAGCAGAAAGGATAACCAAAAGAGTGAAAAGACAGACAAAAATATATGACATATGAAAACCAAAGAATAAAATGGTGGAAGTAAATAGTGCATTTTCAGGAATATCATTGAATGTGAATGGATTAAACTCCCCAATCAAAAGATACAGGCTGACAGAATGGATAAAAAACATGAGCCATCCATACGCTGCTTACAAGAAACTCATCCTAGACCCAGGGATACAAAACAGCTGAAAGTGAAAGGTTAGAAAGATACTCCATGTGAACAAAAACCAGAAAAGAGCAGGGGTAGCTATACTAATAGATAAAACAGACTTTAAATGCAAAAAAGTTATAAGAGATATAGAAGCCCATTATATATTAATAAAAGGGACAATCCACAAGGAAGATATAACAGTCATAAATATCTATGCACCTAACCAGGGTGCCCAAAAATACATGAGACAAATTCTGGGAAAATTGAAGGGAGAAATAGAGATCTCTACAATAATCATTGGACACTTCAACACTCCATTCACATCATTAGATAGAGCAACTAGACAGAAGATCAACAAAGAAACAGAAACTTGCACAATATGATAAACAAGTTATACTTAACAGACATATACAGAACACACTGCATCCAAACTCCGTGGGTTATACATTCTTCTCAAGTGCCCAGGGATCTTTCTCCAGGAGAGACCACATGTTAGGGCACAGTGCAGCTCTCAATAAATATAGAAAGACTGAAATTATACAAAGCACCTTCTCAGATCATAACGGAATGAAATCAATATTAGGAAAAAAGTAAATTCGCAAATGTGTGGAGGCTGAATAACACACTCCTAAATAATCAGTGGGTCAAAGAAGAAATTGCAAGTGAAATCAGTAAATATATTAAGACAAACAAAAATGAGAACACAACTGATCAAAACTTATAGGATAAAGCAAAGGCATCTTGAGAGGGAAATTTATAGCCCTAATGCCTATATTTAAAAAGAAGAAAGAGCTAAACTCAAAGATTTAACTGAACAACTAGAGAAATTAGAAAAAGAACAGCAAACCAATCCCAAAGCAAACAGAAGGAAAGACATAATAAAGATTAGAGCGAAAAAAATGAAAATGAAAACAAAAAAACAACAGAGAAAACCAACAACACCAAAAGCTGGTTCTTTGAGAAGATCAATAAAATTGCAAACCCCTAGCTAGACTAACAAAGTAAAAAAGAGAGAAGATGCAAAGAAATATAATCAGAAATGAAAGGGGAGAAGTTACAACTGATGCCACAGAAATAAAAAGAATCATAAGAGGATATTATGAGAAACTGCAGACCAACAAACTAGAAAACTAGATGAAATGGATAAATTCCTAGAAATGCACAAGCACAACCAACCTACACTGATGCAACAAAAAATACAAGAACTTAACAAACCAATTACATTTAAAGAGATTGAATCCGTCTTCAAAAATATCCCAGCAAAGTCCAAGACCAGACGGCTTCACAGGTTGAATTCTACCAAGCATTTCTAAAAGAATTAACACCAATTCTATTTAAACTCTTCCAAAAAACTGAAGAGGAGGGAAAATTACCCAACACATTTTATGAAGCCAACATCACCCTATTACCAAAACCAGATGGATACTACAAGAAAAGAAAATTACAGACCAGTCTCTCAATGAACATAGATGCAAAAATTCTCAAAAAAATACTTACAAATCGAATCCAACAGCATATCAAAAGACTTATACATCACAACCAAGTGGGATTTATTCCTGGTATGCAAGGCTGGTTCAACGTAAGAAAATCAATCAACATAATACACCACATTAACAAACTAAAGGAAAACAAACCACATGATAATCTCAATCAACACAGAAAAGGCATTCGGCAAAATCCAGCACCCTTTTTTGATTAAAAACACTTCAAAAGATAGAAATAGTAGGAAAATTCCTCAATAAGATAAAAGGCATATATGAAAAACCCACAGCCAACATCATACTCAATGGGGAAAGGTTGAAAGCTTTCCCTCTAAGATCAGGAACAAGATAAGGATGCACATTGTCACCAATGTTATTCAATATTGTACTAGAAGTTCTAGCTAAGGCAATTAGGGAAAAAAAAAAAAAAAAAAAAAAAATTAAAGGCAACCAAATAGGAAAAGAGGAAGTAAAACTCTGTTTGCGGATGACATGATCCTATACTTAGAAAATTCTGAAATGTCTACAACAAAGCTACTTGAATAATAAATGAGATCAGCAAAGTGGTGGGATACAAGATCAACATGCAAAAATCAGTAATGTTTTTGTACACTAGTATTGAACAAGCTGAGGAGGAAATCAGGGGAAAATTCCATTTTCAATAGCAACAAAAAGCCTCAAATACCTAAGAATTAATTTAACCAAAGTAGTACAGGACCTAAATGCAGAAAACTACAAAACAATGCTAAAAGAAATTTTAAAAGACCTAAACAAATAGAAAGACATTCCGTGTTCCTGGATCAAAAAATAAATATTGTGAAGATATCAATCTTACCCAAACTGATTTATACATTCAATGCCAATACCAATCAAAATCCCAACAGCTTACCTTACAGAATTAGAAAAGGCAATTACCAAATTCATTTGGAAGGGAAAGTGAACCCAAATAGCCAAAAGCATTCTAAAAAAGAGCGGCGTGGGAGAAATTTCACTGCCTGACCTTGAAACATATTACAAAGCTACAGTGGTCAAAACAGCATAGCACTGGCATAAAGATAGACATGTTGATCAGTGGAATAGAATTGAGAACCCAGAAATAAACCTTTACCTATATAGCCAACTGGTTTTTTGACAACCCTACCAAGTTAATGTTAGGGACAAAACAGTCTCTTCACCAAATGGTGCTGGAACAACAGGATTATCTATAACCAAAAGAATGAAAGAGGACCCCTATCTCACTCCCTATACAAGAATCAACTCAAAATGGATCAAAGACCTAAATATAAAAGCCAGGACCATAAAACTACTAGAAGAAAATGTAAGGAAATATCTTCAAGAGCTTGTAGTAAATAAATATAGAAGGAAAAAAAAAAAAAAGACCTTTTAGTAGGTGGTGGTTTGTTTCTTGGACCTTACACCCAAAGCACTTGCAACAAAAGAAAAAATAGATAAATGGGACCTCCTCAAAATTAAACACTTTTGCACCTCACAGGACTTTGTCAAAAGGGTGAAAAGGCAGCCAACTCAATGGGAGAAAATATTTGGACATCACATATTCAATAAGAGTTTAATATCCAGGATATATAAAGAGATGTTGTTATAATATATACATATTATATAATTATAATACAACTCAACAATAAAAAGACAAATGACCCAATTAAAAAAATGGACAAAAGACCAGAATAGACATTTGTCCAAAGAAGAAATACAAATGGCAAAAAAACACATGAAGAAATGCTCAACATCACTCATGATTAGGGAAATGCAAATCAAAACTATAATGAGATATCATTTCACACCTATCAGAATGGCCAATATTAAAAAGACAGAGAACTACAAGTACTGGTGAGGATGTGGAGAGACAGGAATACTTATTCAGTATTGGTGGGAATGCAAAATGGTACAGCCACTGTGGAGGACTGTTTGGCAGTTCCTAAAGAAGCTGAATATAGATTTGACACGTGACCCTACAATACCACTACTGGGTATATACCCAGAAGAACTGAGAGCAGTGACACGAACAGACATCTCCACACCGATGTTCATAGCAGCATTAGTCACGACTGCCAAAAGTTGGAAATAGCCCAGGTGTCCATCAATGGATGAATGTATAAACAAACTGTGGTGTACTCACACGATGGAATATTATGCAGCTTTAAGAAGAAATGTAGTCATAAGAAAATGAACTTTGGCTGACTAATACAGTACATATTCATTATATTTATTCAATAAAAATATTTTCCTGTATAGTACATGAAACATAAAAAAAAAAAAAAAAAAAAAAAAAAAGAAAGAAAATGACAACATGGATGAACCTGGAGGACATTATATTGAGTGAAGCAAGCCAGACACAAAAGGACAAATAACTGTATGATTGCGTTACTATGAACCAAATATATTGTGCAACATATTGTATGAATCAAAAAAAATTTATATTTATCCAGTACATTTTACTGAGAAATGTGTTTTTATTCAACTGTTTTCTTTTTAGTTTTTAATTGTTTATATTTTCAATTATTAAATGTACAAAATAAAGTTAAAAAAAAAAAAATCCCATCAGCGTGGCCCCAAATCAAAGCTTCTTTCCCTGGAAGGATAAACCAGAAAGGGCAGGAGTGGTTCTGGGGGCCACTAGGATCTCAGGCTCACACCCCACAAACCATGACAGAGGACCAGCAGACCGCCACAAGTGAATGGCTGAGGGAGAATTTTACCAATTGAGGAAAGGTGGTGCCTAGAGAAAAATGCTTTGACGTTCTTGGAGTAAATTCATTACCAAAAAAAGGTTGTTAACTCACAACTTTAAAGACAACAAAATCTACTCAACAACGTAACATTCATAATGTCCAGCATCCAATCAAAGAGAAAAATATGATTCATAAGCAAAAGAAAAAAAGAAAGGTCAATAGAAACAAATCCATGAATGACAAAGATAATAGAATCAGTAGACAAGGTCTCTAAAACATGAACATAATAAGATGCAAAATGGATGAGTTGGAAAAAAAAAAAAAATAGAATTTCTGCAGTTGAAAAATATCTGAAATAAAATCAATGATTGATTGGGCTTAACAACATCAGACAGAGCAGAAGGAAAGATCAGTAACCTTGAAGACATGACAATAAAAACTATCCAAACAAAAACTCTGTGACATGGAACCCACTCTTCAGGGTCATCTCTCTCTCTCCATCTCTACGTGAAAAACTGGGCCTCACTTTTCCCCACACACTCTCATGCCCTTCTACTTTCTTTTATTCATGCTCCCCCCTTCACCTTGAAATCCCTGCACCCCAGATTGTCCATCTATCAAAGTCATATGTATTCCCAAGATCCAACTGAAATAGCTTCCTTCATTAAGATGTACATCAACTGCTCCGAGTTCTCACTGCCCTTTGCTTTAACCTCAACCACAACATTTAATTTCACTGGATTTGTGCTCTGATTAGTCTTTTCCATGATGGGTTCATCCATTAGACCAAAATACCCAGACACCAGATTCTGCATCTAATTCATTTCCAAATTCTCACAACAGCAAGCACTGCGCTTTACCCATGACAGGCACTAACTCTTTTTCCTCATCATATTTTTCTGCATTTCACTTTACGAAGTCAACCTAGAATCTTGACATCATTAAGCCACTAAATTAACTCTAGAGCAGCCTGTCTCTGGAGTTCTTGTTACGTGAGAAAAATAAACTCACTTTTAGTCATAGTCTGTTACTTGTGGCCAAAGTGATCTAACTGATGCAGACATCACTAAGAACGATGCACCCCACTTAAAAAGTAAGGTAGTCTTTTGCAGCCTTGTTTGTATAATGTGGCCTTGTTCTGGCCATGGCTGATCAGTCCAGAATGAACATGTGGCCCAAGTTTAGGCCAGTCTAATACTCTCCTGGGAAATGAGAAGTGGAAATAACTGATGCTGGTTAGTCTCTGATAGGCACTTTTACCAGGACGCAATATAAAACTGGAACTGGAGAAGATAAGCAGATAAAGTCAGTCTGATCAGGGAGAAAAATGATACAGATGAACAGAGAGAACCATGAGTGGAAAACAATAAGCCCCTGAGAGATGGAGAAAGCAAATCAAGCCCTGGAAAGTTTTGTTTTCTGGTCCTAGAGCCTCTTAATCCCTAGTTATAATTCTGCCCTTATGGTTTAAGTTAGAGTGGATTTCTGCTTGATCAAGGCAAGCCACAAGAATTGACCTACATAAAAAATCAAAACACAATAAAATAGAGCTCCAAACCAACATGTTAAAATATTCTAATGCAATGAAAGATTCAATTTCAGTTAACTCTTATTGGGCTCTTAGGCAATTGTGCCAGGCATAATGCTAAGCTGTTTTTACATTTTACATTCATGGCCTTATTTATTTATTTAATGCTTATAATAGTCTTTTGGGTTATAAATTATCTCATTTCATAGATGAGGAAAGTAAAACAAACAGACATGTGTGTTTGAAGGACACGGGCCTCCAACTGGCAGTTGAGGATTCCAAATCCTAATTATCACCATATATGGTGCCCTGAATATCACAGGTGTCCAATGAATATCTACAGAAAAATGAGCTCAAATGTTTCATTTTAATCCATAATTCTAAGTCTTAATGTTTTCCTATTACTGACCTGTTGCATATTGGACTTGAGTTGAAATTTCACTGGGACTAGGAATGCCAAGGGAAGTCTCTGCTTTCTCAATGACATTTGAAATACCTTGTCCTAATGAGAAAATTGATAACATTTTATACTCAAGTATTATTTGCTATCAGTCACCAAATGAAGAAATCAAAAATCAAACCTATATATTTTTTTAGATCATTACAATCCCAAAATGAGTTATTTTACCATATACAACTAATCCTTAGGCTATAAGCTCTGCCCTTGCAAAAACATAAAATAAAATAAAATAAAATTGATTCATATATTTTGTCATTGCCAAAGAGTAGTTTTATATTAACAATTCCTAGACCTCAACTTTCTAAGAGGAAATTCTGCAAACTCTAATGGCAGTTAATCAGTTCATCATTACTAATGCATCCTTAAATTAAAAAGTCTTTGATTTAACATGGAAGAGAGATTATTAACAGTCATTTTTAACACATATCTGTAGCAAAATGCACACAAAAAACTAATAAAATGACTGATAACCTTACCTACTGTGGCTACTGTAGCTGAGGCTGAAGAGAGTAAAGACTTGCCCCAGCTTCCCCAATAGCCCCATCCAGTCTGAGGTACATTTTTGGAAACAGTCTTCTAATCGTTCACCATAGGCAGGGGGGAAAAGGCAAAGGAAAATGGAAAAATTAGTAGCAAAATCAGAGTGTACAGACAAGGGATCAATAATTAGCCAAACATAGGTGAACAAACACATACATGACTAAAGAAATGTATTGTTTGACTTACAGGTATATGTTACCAGCATTTAAAACCCACATAGCAAAGGAAACTACTCATAAAAGCATTTATAGAACTGAGAAAATTGAGTTTTATGTTTGTAAAGGGAAAGAAATACATGCAATACTGAATTGATACAGATTCCAAATTATTTTAACCCCAACATTTTTTAAGTTCAATATTTTGAGATACTCTACTTTGCCCACAGCCTGTGATGCTTCAACAGGGGGAACTTCTGAAGTCTCAGTATCAATGGGAGGTTTGGCCTCTGGTCTTTTCCGAGTGGATGTTACAGGTTCTGATTTACTCTCTGGCTTAGTACTTTGGTCAAGAGATTCAGAATCCTTGTCTGGCTCACAGTTCTCATCCTCAAAGACAGGTGATGCTTCAGTTATCACTGGAGTCTTGGTATAACCATTATCCGACATGATTAGAACATCGCCTGGTAAAATAAAAGTCCTTTATTTATATAGGTACTTTTGGTATAAATTATTTTTTTTAACTTTTTTGAGACTATTCTATTTCATGCAGGTTTAAGAAATAATATAGAGAGATCTCATATACCCTTCACCCAGTTTCCCCTAATGGAAACATCTTGCCATAAGAGTAGTATAATATCTCACCAGGAAACTGACGTTAATACTTTCCACCAAACTGATTTAGATTTTACCAAATTTACATGCATTCATTAGTGTGTATGTGTGCATTTAGTTCTATGCAATTTTATCACATGTATAAATTCATGTGTTTATCATCATAGTCAAGATACAGAACAGTTCAATCACAAGGATCCCTTGTGCTATACTTTTTTAGCCACAGCCATCTACTGCCCCTTTCCCCAACCCACAGCCACCACTGATCTGTTCTCCATCTCTATAATTTTGTCATTTCAAGAATGTTGAGAGCAGATGTGGCTCAAGCGGTTGAGCACCTGCTTCCCACATGGGAGGTCTCGGGTTCGGTTCCCAGTGCATCCTAAAAATAAACAACAAGCAAAACAAATGGAAAAAATAAAACAACTCAGGGGAGCCGATGTGGCTCAGTGGTTGAGCACCGGCTTCCCACATATAAGATCCCATATTTAATCCCTGGCCCTGGTACCTCAAAAAAAAAAAAAAAAGATTCTTATATAAATGGAATCATACAGTATGAAATCATACAATTTCAAAAGGGAAATTGACTTTTTTCCCTTAGTATATCTCCTTCCAGATCCATCCAAATTGTTGCATATTTCAATCATTCCTTTCTACTGCTGAGTATTATTACAATCATTCCTTTTTATTGCTGAGTAGTATTCCATGGTATGGGTGTACCACAGGTTGCTTAAATATTTACCTGTTAAAGGATATCTGAGCTGTTTCCAGTTTGGGTCTGTTATGAATAAAGTGGCTAAGAACAAAGTTTTTGCGTGAACATTAACTTTCATTTCTCTGGGGTAGATGTCCAAGAGTATAATTACTGTGTCATATGGTACATGCATGTTTATTTTATAAGAAACTGCCATACTCATTTCCAAAGTGGCTATACTCTTTTTCACATTCCCACCAGCAATGTGTGAGTGATAAAGTTTCTTTGCATTCTGCCAGCATTGGTATTTTCATTATTTTCTATTTGAGTTATTCTGCTAGCAGTATGGTGATATCTTCTTATGGTTTTAAGCTGCATTTCCCTAATGGCTGATGATGTTGAACATGTTTTCATTACTTATTTGCTATCCATATATCCTCTTCAGTGAGATAACTATTTGTATGTTTTGCCCATTTCCTGATTAGATTATTTGCTTTTTTAATGTGTTTTGAGAGCTCTTTAAATATTCTAGATACAAATCCTTTGTCAGATATGTGATTTGCAAATACTTTCTTCCAGTCTGTAGCTTGTCTTTTCATACTCTTAACAAGTTCTTTTGCAGAGCAAAAGTTTTTGATTTTGATGAGGTCCAATTTATCAATTTTTCCTTTTACTGAATGGGCTTAAAAAATCTTATCAATCATTAATCATTCCTACCTCAAAGTTCCAAAAAGAAATTAGGAAATTTAAGCCATTATATAGTATTTATGTCAAGCCACCTTTTAAATATATGATAACCAATTCAATCCTTTGGAAGTACAACTCTTTGATACATTAAAGCCAAGAGACTATCAATGTTTCTACAAAGAACAGATAGTGGTTTCCAGGATAACTCAAATATCAGTTTGAGGAACTGGGGAAGTGGCTGTGGCTCAAGCAATTGGGCTCCCTTTTACCATATGAAGGACTCAGGTTCGATCCCTGGAACCTCCTGGTAAAAAGGCATCCCAGACCTGTGTAGCGCAGAGAGGCACAGGCCCCCGAGTGGCAAAGCGATGCATCAAAAAGACAATGATGCAACCAAGGGAAAAATAATTGTATCTTATTCATACATACACACATACACACACACTGAGGCTTTAGGTATGTATAAAAAATTTAAATAAAGAGGGAGCCATGTAGCTCAAGTGGTTGAGTACCTGCTTCCCATGTACGAAGTCCTGGGTTCAATACCAAATACTTCTTAAAACACACACACACACACACATTTTCAACTCTATATACACTGATATGTGCTATATGCAAGGCACTGTACAGTTACAAACATGAATTAGACCCAATCTATACCATCAAAATGTCTGAGGTATTAAAAAGAGAAATATTAACAACTAAGGCAGACTTGAAGAAACACTACAATTGAGGTACACACAAAAAGCTAAAAAAGCAAAGAAGAAAGAGAAGATGGTTAGAATCAGGGAATAAGAGTCATGGACAAAGTATCTGACATAAACTTAGAGCAGTGGTCACAAACTGGAAACTTGAGTGTCAAATTCAGCTTACATGTTTTTTTATTTGGCTTGTACATTAGTTGCTAACATTTAAAAATCAGATTTCATATAAAAACAGACTTCCAACTTCCCTTGTAAAACTGAAAAACCTGGCAACATTGGGCCTGTATTTGACTTGGCAATAAATTAGCTGGCACCAAACAGTTGCTGCCACCTAAATGAGGGGCCAGTGCTCTACAGTTCCCCACAATCTCCACCCAAATTCACTTCACTCCTTCATGTTACCTAATTAGCCCCTGAAGACATGTGAGTTTGCAACACCTGCCTCAAAGGGTGTGTAGGATTTTGACAGGTGAAGATGCCAATGAGAGAATTCAAGGCTGTGGAAACAACACAAAGGAAAGCTCAAAGGCCTGAGGTGTGACAGAATGGGATATGGAGAGATACCTGGAGTAGTTAATATGGTAGGGATAACAATAGTGGGGCGGCACAGAGAAAGACAATCCAGGTAAACTACCCAGAGTACCCAGGTACATGGAATTGTCACTAATGTTTTCTAAGTTTTCTAGGTTTTTTGTAATAACTGTGTGCTATTTTCCTAACTGGACAAGATTCCAGTATCTGTAACATTAAAACACATTAAAAGTACATGGCTGAGGGGGCGGATGTGGCTCAACTGGTTGGGCGTCCGTCTCCCATATGGAGGAACCTGGGTTTGATCCCTGGGACCTCCCGGTAAAATAAAAAAAATAAAAATAAAAATAAAAAAAGTACATGACTGAGTCTTTTTTTTTTTAAGTAAAAATGCATACACTTAGATACTACATTCTCCCCTCATTTTCTTCGGGAACTTCCAGGCCCTCAGGTACCAAAATGCAAGGCTTTTGGCTAAGAACACTGGCTCTGCAGTTAGGCTGACTTTCTTCTAACCCTGCACTGCAGTGTTTGGTAGAAAGTTTACCTATCTGCGTCCTGGTTTCCTCATCTGTAAATGGGGATATTCGTATGTCAGGGTTCCTATAAAGACTGTGGGGAATGATGGGCGTGTGAGGGGCTTGGAACAGTGGCCGACTCATAACCGTTCACAGATAACAGCTGCTATTGGTATTTGTGGTGGTAGTTGTTTATATTACCACTATCATTACTATCTTCTCTAATGGCTCTAGGCAGACAAACACGCGCCCTCACGTCTTCCCACATGAAAGAAGAGATTCAAAACGGGAAACCAGGTGTAATCATGCGCTTGAAACTAATTTTTCTGGCCCTGACAACGACTAGAATTCCTCACAAATACACAGCACTTCAATATCCAAAACGCTTTCACAGCCTCGGCGACCAGCCGTGAGGTGTCCACCGCCCACTCCAGGCCGCTCCTCCCCTCCTCAGAGATCCCAGAGGGCGGGGCCGACCTCGGGACCCCAGCGCCCCTCCTGCCTCCTCCCGGGTAAGCCCCGCACCTAGTCAGCCGCTACCCTCACCGCCACCGCCGCCACCGCTGCGCCGCTCCTACTGCCCCGGAAGTACTCCGTAAGAGCGGGGGCGGACTCACCCGCTGGAGATCACTTCCTGGTGGAGCAGCCGCCCCCGCCGGAAGGCGCTCGGTTCCAGTCTGGTGAGTATGGGTTCTGTCCGAACTGCTGCGAGGTGGGTGCTTGAGACGCCGATATGTGAGTCTGAGCTTGTGAGTCGCGGTCCGTCGTCCTTTCGAAGGCCTGGGCTGTATTTACTGAGCGCCACCTATCTGCTAGGCAATACATACCGAGCGCTGGGGTGCAGCAGTGAAGGAGCAGGCAAGAGCCCTGCTCCTGGGGAGCTGGCATTCTAGTGAGCGCGGCAGCCCTTAAGCCATCGAACAGCAATTATCTAAATGGTATGAAGTATTTTCAAGAAAATTAAACAGGGTGATGTGACAGAACGGAGTGAGGGAGTAAGCCACCTGAAGATCTAGAAGAGCATTCCAGGCAGAGAGAGAACAGCAAGTTCAAAGGAACAAACTTAGCGAGTTCAAAGAAAAGGAAAAAGGCCGCTGTGGCTGGAGCGAAAGAGCACGGTGAGAATGGAGGGAGATGAGGCGAGAGAAAGGCAGGGGCGAAATGTGATAGGATCTATAAGCCAGGAGACAAGGAGTTGACTTTTATTTGCCAAGTAATGGAAACCCTTTGGAGGTTTCTAAGCAGAAAATTGACAGGCTTTGATTTATGACTAAGATTACTCCTGACCTCGCATCAGAAAGATGCATCTCTTCAGTTGCCCTTGGTCAATGGGAATGCATAAAACCCCAGCCTGACAGAGCCATGAAAGGCAGAAGTGAAAAACTGAGTCCTGGAAAGGGGTAGGGGCTTCAACTCCATATAGTGCCTTCAGAATTATCATCTTTATATATAGGTATAATTATCACTTCCTAAAACCCTTCAGCCGTTTTCCATGGCTTTTGATGTAGTTCTCTAAATTTAGATGTGTCATTATCACCTGGGAGCTTGTTAAAATGGATAATTTCCTCAGATTTTCTTTTGCAATGGAAAGTGCATCAAACTTGGGATTTAAGAATAGAACCTTGGTAAGCCACTGTGGCTTAATCCTTGCATCTTTAAAATGCTACTGATTGGGAAGCGGCTGTGGCTCAATCAGTGGGGCTCCCGTTTACCATATGGGAGGTCCCGGTTCGGTTCCCGGGGCCTCCTGGTGAAGGCAGGCCCGCCCGCGCGGCGTGGTTGGCTGACCCAGCGAGCACAAGCAGCAAGGGGGGGGATAAATGAATAAATAAATAAAATCTTTAAAAAAAAATAAAATAAAAATAAAATGCTACTGATGATAATTGTAGTAGCAGTTCTCAGAGTTTTTGGTCTTAGTATCCCTTTACACTTCTAAAACTTATTGAGAACATCAGAGTTTTTATTTATGTGGATTATATCAATATAATATATCATTTTAGAAACCAAACAGAAGTTTCCAAAAGCCAATAATAGACTTTTTAGACTTTTTAATAGAAGTTTCCAAAATAATAATAGACTAATTATATAAAAACATAAGTAACTTTTTTATGAAGTATGTTTTCCAAAACAAAAATGATTGAGAAGAATGGCATTGTTTTACATTTTTACAGATCTCTTTAATGTCTCTCAAAGAAGACAGGTAGGTTTTCTTATCTGCTTCTGCATACATGGACTTGATTTGGTAAGTCACTCAAAATAAACGAATGTTAAAAATGCAGATGCCAAGGTCTCACGCATAGAGATCAAAGAGTCTGAGTGGGGCTAAAAAATCTGCATCTTTAGCCACAGATTAATTTGACATAGGTGATCCAAAAATCTAAGTTTGAGAAAAACCATTTATAGATCAAATTCTCCACTTAAAAAAAAAAAAAAAATCTGTGTTTCCTTATCTTAAAATCTCTCATTAACAGTTTCCAGAGCCTGAAACTCTGGAAAGTTTAAATAAGTAAGGAGAAAAAAGTTTTCAGTGAGCACATTTCTGACCACCAAATTGATGAGTGTCTGAATTCAGAATATTGAGCACAGCACTTGCCATAGGCAGTGGCCCAACACCAAGGACTGAGAAGTTTTTAGACTGTTATCCAATAGTTTACTGTATTTTTTTTTTTTTTTTTTAAATAACAGGAATTTATTGGCTCACAGGTTCAGAGATGACCAAGACTGTTTTTGTTTTTGTTTTTTAATTTTGACCAAGCCACTGGCCTTATTCCTTGCATGTCCCTTCCTGCACCCTCTTCCATTCTGACTACCTTGAAATCAAACTTGATGCTGTGGGACTGCAGAGAGAAACAAGTCAGACTGCAGTAAAAAAGAAAAAATAACAACAACAACAATTCCAGACCCTAACTATTCTAAATCTCAATCATGCCCCCAACCTCTATCTCTTCCCGTCTCCTCACCCTGCTACCCAGGCGCCTGAGAGGCTCCTGAATAGTTCCTGAGCTCCCTCCCCTTCTCTCCCGCCCTTGCAGATTCCATGTGGCCTAAGTACCACAAAGGAAAACGTTCCAAACCAAACAATCTTCTGTGAAACCTCAGTAAATCACTCACCCAACCCAGTGATCAACCACCCCTTACTATCTTCCAGTGTTTTTCCTCCAACCCACTCCTTGTCCTGAAAAAGCTGGCTGTCCTTTGGGCAGAGTTGAGTTCTACCCTCTCTCCCCTGCTATAGGAGCCCTAGAAAATAAAGTCATCCTTGCCTGTTTAACATGGTCTGATGCAGGTGTTTTCTTTGACAGAGTTCAGAAGTCCAAATTAAGGAATTGGCTAGAAAGCCTGCTTCTTCCCAGGGTTAGAAGTGTTAGGACTCTAGTTTACTGTATTTTGAACACATAGATGATTGATAGAAGAAGAAAAATGATAAGTTTTGCAGTATTCTCAGTGTGCTAAAGAGTTGGCAGAGTAAAAGAAACTCAACTGAAAATAAGAGGATGGAGGTGAAAGTATAGGTGTGAAGGCTTCTTGAATAAGGTGAAATTAGGGTTGGATATTGTAAAGAAGTTAGAACTTCCACAGGAACATATTGGTGGGGAAAGATAGGAAGTTACAAGCAAAACAAACCAGAACCAGAATTTAAGGTGAAAAGGTTTTGGCCAGAACAGAGTAAAACAAGTATAGTTGGAGCTTTGAGCTTTGGCAAGGAGGCGGGGACAATTATAGGACTTAAGCAAAGAAAGGACTGATAAGGGTAGTCAATGTACAGATAAGGAAGCTAAAGACCACTAGAGCAAGTCCTAGCTGACTAGTGATGGAGGTTTAACTGAAGACCAAACTTGACTCCTAAATCCATTCTTTCAGCAAGCAATTATTGAACATACAGGCACTGCTGGGCCCTGTCTAATAACTTCCATTCTGCCTCCTGAACCTGTCCTAGAAAACTTTGTATGCCAGGCTGGAATTTGCAATTTATCTCATGGGCAGTGAGAAGTCTCCAGTAGATTTTTAAATTGCTGTGACTTGCTTGGATCTGTGTTTAGGACCAATTCTGAGAGGGCTGGTGTTTGGGATATGTCAGAAGGGTAACTGGAGTTAAGGACACCCATTTAGAAATTAAAGAAATATATGGTAGCCAAGTGAGGTAAAAGGGCTGTGACCTAGGGCAGGGACAGTAGGACTTAATTGGAAAACATCTAGGTGGTGGAATAATAACAATAGCATGTTTTTATCATTTACCCATATTAGCTCGTCTAATCCTCACAAAGAGGTCGTTACTGTAAAAATAACCCTATTCAACAGATATGAAAACTAAGACCAAGTAAGCTCACGGTCTCATATAAGGGTACAGTCAGGTACTCTGACTAGAGAGTCTATGCTTTTAACTAGCAACCTTGATCCTGTAATTTTGACCTTGCAAAACTGTTTTGCTTTCATCCAAGCTATGTGGATGGACACATAGATCTGAAAGTGAGATCCAGAAATTCTATTTAAGTCATACTGAATTTGAGATACTGGGGGACATTTCAAACTTTAGAGAAATAAACTTGGGTGGGGAGATTATAAATCTGAGCCTGTTCCTTCAATCTCTTTTGTCATTTGTGTCCAGTAGCTCTTCAGCAAATGATGCTGACAATAAAGATAAAAATCACAAGTATATCTGAAACAATCCTGGGTTTAGAAAGAAGGTGTATTGAGTGTGCCAGAAAATACGTTGAAGTTAGAATTGAGACTGCCTTAATGCCGCTTACCAGGTTATGAGGTGCATGATGGCTCCAAGATGCTGTAGGGAGCATGAAGCTCATTTTAATTAGAAACTTTTTAAAAAATGACCCTCAAAATGGTGATTTCTGTCTGAATACTACTAACCTTTTAAAACTTACAGATCCCTATGTTAATGTTTGAGAATAAGCAGAACAGCTTCATGTTTGTTCTTTGCAAAGAATAAGAGGAGTGCTAACAATCTGCTTTTAATTTGTTTTTTCTTCCCCTTTGCCAGTTCAGAACACCACTTTGACTATTTGTATGCCAGGTGAAGAAGCTCCTCTGTTTTCCAAGTGTGATAGTGCAGGCAAATATGAGTGGCTGAGCCATAAATACAGCAAAAAAAATAAATTTAATTTGGAGAATGAAGCAATTAATATGCCACTGTAATTGGAGCAAAAAACAATATCATCTGGGCATCAGTGCTTCCTCCCCGCCCCCCCTTGAGTTATTCCAGAACTATTTCTGCAAACAGCAGTTTCCTCAGCCAGCTTCATATTGAGCCACCAGAACGGAAATCAGCCACATTACTTCCTTATTTACTTATCTTGAGAACTGGAACCAAATGGAAGTGTTTCTTTTCTCAGAACTTGGCAGGAACAGCAACAAGACAATCTGTTAGAGATGAGAGCTATAAACTGTTTTCTTTCTTTTTCTTTTTTTTTTTAAGTCAAGAATCAGAATACTTCTTTAGGGTAAAATCATCTACATTCCTGAGTATTCATGATCCCATGATACATTCTACTATCCCTAAAAGATGAAAAAAGAGTTTAATTAAACTTGAGTATCATACTTATCTGTTATTTGTATTAGTGTTGAAGAAAGGTAATATAAAATTGAACTGAGTAACTTCATCCACAGTATAGCAAATCAAATCCCTTTTTGGCTGTTTACAGGGAGGCAGCACTTTGATTTTCCTTTTTTAATTCTTTATTTTTTTGCTTCAAATGTCACTTGCTGCCTTGAGAACAACAAGCATGGAATTATTATGGGAAATCACAAGCTTACAAATGGATTTCGTTCCTAAAATTTATAAATTCCTCCTTTCTCTTTTGCATTCACAGCACAATTATACTTCTCTTCAGCACCCCTCACTCTCGTTTATATATTTATATGTTTCTGCTCTTGCCTTCCAGACTAGTTTGTAAATTCCTGAGGCCCTAATTCATTTGAGCATCTTGTAACACTCACTATGTTATCTGGCACATGATGGGCCCTGATTTAGCTGAGCTATTTTAAAGTCATTAGACCAGAATGAGTATAATGTTTGTAATCAATGCAGTTTTTGTTCCAAGTAGCAGAAAACTTATACTGACCTAAGGAAAGGGAACTTTAGTATGAGGAGATTAGTCAAGGTTACTCTTGATCCCAAGGACAATTTGTTCTCTGCTTTGTTTTCTATTGATCTCACCTTGGACACACACTTTTGCTAGTGTTTTTTCTCTCTACTCTTCAGTAGCCTCTTATCTGTACATAGGTTGTTCCCCTTAGCTCAGCTGAGAAGTTCTTTGTGCTCAGGATGCCCGTGGTATGAGTATTAAGTGCCCAAGCTGAGCCTGCCTTAATTGACTAGACACATGTAAGAATATTATGGGACCTGTTGCTCTCCTGGCAGGAAGTAAGTGTACCAGGCTATCACTGTACCACCTTTGGCCTAAGAGCAGTTTAAGGGTGTTCGGTGTTTTTCTAGCCTCAGTCTTGTAGATTTCTCTAAACTTCTCCTAGTAGAGGCAAATGGCTGGGCTCTGTACAGAATGTGAACCACAGATCTTGGCCACATAGGCAATTTGTTTGCCACACCCCAGTGTGTAAAGAGGAGAGGCATTGGAGGTCTATGGTGCAGACTACCCTGTAGCAGTAGCCACAGCCACAATTCAGTAACTTTCGCTCTATCATTTTTCTAACCCTTTTTCTCCTATCTAACCATTTCTCCATTCATGTTCTTGTTTGTACATTCAGTCTTCGTATTTGTGGTTTTACTATTGGATAAAATGGAATAAAGATGCTTATGTCTTTAAAAAAAATTGGAGCCAGGAAATAGTATGCTGTTGGAAGCCAGAGCAGCATGTGTGTCTTTCTCTTCTCCCCATTCTCCCCTCGCCTCCCACTCTCCTCCTCCTATCCCATTGTCCTTTCTCTCTACTTCTCCATATATGTGGACCCAACCTTGCTGTCTCAGCCCCCTATATGTCTTCTCTTCCTCAGATGGCACTAACTCACAAGTGTGTCAGTTCCAAATTTCAAGGGCAAAAATTCTGATTAGCTTGGTCAGCCAACAGGTTGACTTCCTCTTGGGCCGGAAAAGATAATGGCTCAAAAAGGGGAGCTGTCGGCTGGGTATATCAAGTAATGTAAAATATCATGGTTCGGATCCAAGGTCAGCTTACAATGCCTATTTAATCCACATTGCAGAATATTTATTTGCAATGAAAAAAAGAAAAATGTTAAATTTAAATTTTAAGATTGAAATTATAATGGTGTCTTAAATGAGTGCATTGATAGTCTTGAATAAAAGTGTTTTATCTTAAATGATGGTTTAACTCAGGTGTAGATTTTAGCACAATAGCTGGAAGAACCATCAACAGGAATGACTTTTTCAGTGATTACTATTGGCAGATTTTGTGCTTTACATATCCTATCTTATTCAGACCTTGTAATAGTCCTGTGAGGAAAGGTACGATTATTTTCCCCATTTTAAAGATGAGGGTACTGAGGCACAGAGAAATTAAATCATTTACAAAATTTACAAGGCTGGTTGGAGTCAGAGCCAGGATTCAAATCCAAAAAATCTGGCTCCAGAGTCAGTACTATGAGCCTCTTTGCTACCCCACCTTTGTCAGAGGTCTGTGATTATGCTGTTCCAGAATAATCTAAATGCAGAAGGGAATGTTTTTGGATCTATAAAACAGTCTGGACCACCATCAGGCTGGGATGTTGTAGAGGAAATTAGGAACTATATTCGTGGTCCCTGGGAGTCAGTCCATGGACCAGTTATCTCAGAATCACTCAGGGCTCTAATTAAAAGTTGTAAATTCCAACCAAGGCCCAAACCCTGAGTTATGATTTACTGGATCTGGGGTGAGGACCCAGGAATCCATTGTTCTAACAAGCTCTCCAGGTGATTGTGATAACACCTATAGTATCTGTAATAGGGGTTCTTAACAAGGGGTCAATGAGCTTAAAATTTAAATTCAAAAAAACATTCTTATGGGGCTGTTTTGGTGTGGGTGGGATATATTTATTAAATAATACACAGTATAGTCTGGACTTAGTAAGGGGTCCATGGTTTTCACCTGACTGGCAAAGGGGTCCTTGGAATAAAAAAGGTTAAGAACCCCTGCTTTAGTGTGTTAGTTTGCCAGGGCTGCTCTGACTAAATCCACACTATGGCTTGGCTTAAACAGCAAGAATTTATTACCTTGCTATTTTGGAGACTAGGTGTCCAAAATCAAGGTCTCAAACAGGCCATGCTTTCTCTCAGAGTCTGTAGCATTCTGATGCTGACTTGCCCACAATCCTTGGGGTCCCTTGGCCTACATCCCTGCTTCTGTCACTTGGCTTTTCCTTCTGGCTTCTACTTCTCCTGCTCAGTAGCCTGTGTCTCTCTTTAGATTTTCTCTCCTTATAAAAATCTCAGCCATATGAATTAAGGGCCACCCTGATTCAATTTGACCTCATCTAAATAGATTTTTGATGTTCCTATTCATAAATGAGTCGACACTTAAACTAATAGTAACAACTCCAAAGATTCTATTTTACAAATGGGTTTGTACCCACAAGAACTCGGATTAAGACTTGAGCATGTCTTTTGTGGGGGACATGATACAGTTCTCAACAGGTACCTTTAAGGTCTTTCGAAGTTGTTAGTATTGGCCGTTTTTGTCTCAGAGAAGATAATAGGTGCTCAGTAAATACATGTTGAGTTGAATAATTATCCCTGTTGTATAACATTCTTCACTTAACAAAGCTCCATCACATACTTTATCAAATTTCATTCCCAAAACTAATTATCTTGGGCCTTTACAAGAAGTAAAACAAGGCTTAGAAAAAGAAGTCAAAGATTTTCTTTGAGAGTTGGTGATTTAAAAGGGGGAATCAGATTACCAGGACAATAATCATAATCTCATGGACTCTTACACTGCAATGTTATTTTGCTTTTTATTTGTGAAATTTTGTTCTTTTAACTTTCTCTAACATTCTTCCTCTGTAGTTTTATGTTTGCATTTCTTCCACCTAGATACATAAGATGTCAATTCCTCTCATAGCATGTTTTATAGACTTTTGAGCTGGAAATTTGATATTCTTACAAATGGTTAAGTATACTGTAAGTATTTCATCTCAATATTGGAGAAATAAATAAAGGAAAATTCTTTTGGTAACATTCTTGCAAGAGGGAGGTTCTGTAGCCAATAATTCTATTTATGCAAGTGCAGTAAGTGCAATTTTCTTTCTAATGTTAAAAAAAAACTTGCTGCATTATTTATATCTAATATATCTATGTACTTGAATTACTCAAATTTTGAGCTCCATGGTTATGATTATGATGTACCATTTGAATTACATTATTGATATAACAACAGATGGTAATGGTGCAGGTTGAAATAAAAGCCCAGTAAGCTAAATATTTTAGCCTGCATTGGCTCCCTGTTGCATAGAATTTGTCAGAGTAAAATAGAACCTTAACGTTTCAAAACTGGAAGAGTCCTTAGAGATTGTCTCATCTAGTCCCTCATTTAACAGATGAGAAAACAGAAGCCCAGAGAGAATGCTTCTTGCTATGGTCATATGCTAGTTAGTAACAAAGCTAGGACCAGAATGTAGGTCTGCCATTTTCCTATTCAGTCCACTTTTATTTATTTTTTACCAGGAGGTCCCGGGAATCAAACCCAGGTCCCTCCATATGGGAGACGGACACCCATATCTTTTTGATATGTCTACGTTCTACCATATCTTTTTGAGACTTTAAGGTGGCATTCTCTGTATATATTGCTTTTATTCAACTTCCTAATGTCAGCACCAGTTATTCTAATCAATTTCACATTGCTCTCACATTTCTAGAACATACACAGTTTCACTCCATTATGAGCCTTGGTGGGTTAAACTTTATATCTGGCTTTCTTTTAGGTTGGTCTCCACACACGTCTTTTAATCTTGAAGACTTCAAAGTACATCTGGATCTACCACTATTTCAGAAAACTCCAATACCAAGCAATAAATTTCCCACTGTGATCTTGTTAAACTATAGAAGTTTTTGAGTTCTCTAAACAGGATTTTCTCCCATTTTCCCATGAAGCCACATTGTTGTTTATTCACTTTAGTGGTGAGTGTTATTGTGCCAGCTGCTTTTGTTTTGGAAGATGTAGCCTTCAACCAAATGGTCCCACTAGGAGCAAATCACAGCTCTTACAATACATCATTTCCTCCAAGTTTTGAACTTTCAGCAGGTTCCCACTCAGGTGATGATGTCATCATAGCCAAGGAGGGAACCAGTGTTTCAATAGAGTGTCTTCTCACGGTCGACCACTATGAAGACATCCATTGGTACAACTCCAAAGGACAGCAACTGGATGACAGAGGCAGAGGTAACTGTGCCAGAGTATAATTAATCAAGTTACTCATTTCCTATTAGTGCTGTCTTCTTGGTTTTATGGAGTAGTCTACAAGAAATCTTGAAGATGCAGTGCCAAGGTCAATAGTTAAAAATTTTGAAAGGCCCAGGGTGTTATACCTATCAGAAGAAGCAAAATAATTATAATTCCCTAAGCAGAAGAAGGAAAAACAGAATAGTTCTAAATTTAAAAGCTGTTTACATTATTACAGTGACCTATTTTTCCTACTCTTGGCGAGTTGGTTTCCTTCTTCACTGAAGGTAGACTACATCAGGGTTGCTCTATACAGCATGAACATCAGCCATGCATGCTGTATACTGTACAACGCCAGGGGCACCATTCACCTAGACTACAATGTGAATAGTACAGTGGGGTGACCCTGTAAAATTACAGTAAGAAGGGTTTCTTTTAAACATACATAAATTTGTTACAATGAAAAAAAGTTTTGTCTGAAGTGAGTTACTAAAAATGCAGGAGAAAATTCAGGATATTTTTACAATGAGGGTAGATCTGTGCAGAAGAAAACCTTGAGTCTTTCTGAGAATTAGAAGGGCGCTGAGGAGTGGCTCTGTAGACCCTTTCAGTTCATTCTTTTTTGTTGTTGTTTGTGTTTTTTTTGTTTTTTTATTTATTTTATTTTATTTTATTTATTTATTTTTATCTTTTTTTTTATTTTTCTTTTTATTTTTTTCATTTTTTGGGTTCATTCTTTTTTATATTCTGTACCTGAGAAATGTACAGAGCATTTCTCTGACATTTTTGTGTCTCAGTCTTAAAAATCGTAATGGTTATGTGACCAAAGTCTGCTTTTTTGGCAAATTTTTATTTTTGCTATTTGTGGACCTGTGAACACGTCTTAATCCAGACTACTATCTCCTTAACCAGTATTCTGTTAGAAAGATCTTTTTGATCACTACTTTAGTTAACAGCACCTCAAATAGAAATCACTATGAAAAACCAGTGGGATAAAGGTTATATTCTGGAAACTCTGCATGATACACTTTCAGAAAACAACTCCTTATCTTTTTTGTTAGAAAGATAGCCTATCCTTTTGAAAAATAAAAGATATTTGGCTATTCTTATTAGGGTGGAAAACAGAAAAAGAAGCAAATAGTATTTCTTTCAGAAGTATACACTGAACATTTTAACCTTCTACAGAGTAACTGGTCACCAATGGATTGAAAAGTTTGAATTATTAGAAAGAATAGTCTGGCCTAATTTTAAGTAACTCCAGAATAAAGAGACCAAAGAAAAATAAGAGGTCTTTTTAAACACAATTAAAATACTAATTTTTTTTTTAGCCTGAACTTCAGTTATTCTATCATGTCCATCACAGGGCCTTTTGAAATTTTTTTTCTTTAGGGCTAATTTTTGCTATACTGTCCAGTATAGTGCCACTAACCACATGTGGCTTTCTAGCACTTGAAATGTGGCAAATCTCAATTGAGATATGCTGTTAGGTGTAACACAAACACAGGATTCAAAGCTGGAGTATGAAAAAGTTAAATATAAAAAACTTGTTGATAGTTTTTATGCAGATTATATGTTGAAATAATTCTTTTGAAATATTGGGCCAAATAAAATGTATTATTGAAATTTCACCTATTTTTACTTTTTAAAATGTCTATTAGAGGGAGCAGATATAGCTCAAATGGTTGATCATCTGCTTCCCATGTATGAGGTCCCCAGTTTGATTCCCTGTGCCTCCCAAAAACAAAACAAACAAACAAAAAAACCAACTCTCATTGGGAAGCAGATGTAGCTCAGTAGTTGAGCACCTGCTTTCCATGTACAAGGTCCTGAGTTCCATCCCTGATACCTCCTAAAAAATGATAATAATAAAAAATAAAATTAATGTCTATTAGAAAATTTGAAATTAAATATGTGACTTGCATTTGTGTCTTAGATTATAATTCTAATGTACAGTACTGTTTTAGAACCTAACTTCTACTCTTTTCCATAAAAAAATAATTAAGCTGAGTCTGATCTCTTGATATCTAGCTCCCACATAGCTGGAGTTTCTTTATGAGTGTAACTTTTAAGTGACAAAAATACATAAGAATTATCTGTCACAGTGCAGATTTCCAGGCACTGCACTGGAGTTTCTGATTCAGGAATCTATTTATATAACAAATACTCTAGGTAATTCTGATCTTTGACACCATCTTGAGAAACATTATTCAATAGAAATTGCATTGAAATGATAAGGGGCCGCCTCTTCCATCCACTTTCAGTGAACATAGAAATTAGTTTTCAAAAAGATTTGAAAAGCTAAGCTAAATCTCTTGTTTTTTCCTCCTCTTCCTCATTCTAGGCCCTTCTACAACCCACCCAGCCCTATTTTCTCTTGCACTCACTCAGTTACCTAATGAGCAGATATTTATTGAGCACTTACTATGGGACAGGACTGCCCCTTTCTTCCTTATCTCACCCAATTCGCCTTTTCAAGTGCCCTTCTCTTTTCTCCTCAGAGATTCATTCACCCAACCATACTGCACTTTGTTCTAACTCCTTTTTTGACATCTACCCTGGGATGAAATGAATTTGCAAAGACTGAGCTAAACCATTAGCTTGTTAAAAATACAGACCTACGGAATCAGAATCTCTAGAGAGGTGCCCAGAATGTGTATTTTGAACATGATTTGGGGTTCCACATTTGGAACCTACTAAAATGCTCTTATCTCTTCAGGCTCTATGATATCCCAATCAAACATAACTGAGATTTGAGTTATTTAATCCATGTGATCAATACACTTTACAGACTGTTTGCAAAAACAGAGCCTTAGGTTAGTATGAGACTAGCCAAGTGAAGTGGCAGTTTCATTTTCCTAGTTTGCCTTTACTTTGGAAACCACTAACATCCATCATTGATACTTTCAGCACCAATTCTGGAAAACTGTTACATTTTATGATTCTCAAGTGAGAGGAATTTAAAGAGCATGTCTCTAATATAAGGTTCATAAATCTTGAGCTATTATCAACAAGTGAGCCAGAGAATTTAGATTGTGGTTGTAGTGCAATGGTTGATGAGTGTAGTCTAGTTTACAATATCATGGATGCATAGGGTGTCCTTTTCATAGCCTCAAGTTTATAGAACAGAAGCTTATGGAATAATGGCTGTATTCATAGCTAAGTATTTTTCTCCTCTTTTTTGCATTAGTGAATTGTTGGCTCTAAAATCTAATATAGAATGTAGGTAAATTTTGATGATGATAAAAATGGGCACAGTCCAGAGTGCTTACTAATATATGTGCCAGTAAAACTATGCAGAACCGTAGAATCTCAGGAATGGAAGTGCTCTTGAAGATTAGGTACTCAGGTGATGCTTAACAAGCAGTCACCCAGCCTCCCCTGGATCACCACTTCAAGCCATTGGAACTTAAATCCCAGGTTAGCCCCTCCATCCCATCTTTAAATGGCTTTCATAGTTAAAGCACAAAATACTCTGGGAATTTTCCACAAAGGTGGAAATTGTGAAGGCAGAGCCAAATTATTGAAAGATGTTGAATCAAGGTGGGTGGTCAGTACACTTTGCTTTTCATACTCATATACTTTTGTGTATGTGTTCCCTGAATAAAGATACTTTCATGTATGGAAAAAAGACAGCATGTTTTAGGTATAAAACAGAAGCATAGACATCTTAAGGGCAACTTTATTCTCTTTGCCAAGCTGTTCATTTACACTGACTTCCTAGACACATCTTTTGGCTTGTGCATCAGTTAACTTTTGCCAGAAAATCATGATCATCCATCAACAAGCCTTTCCTAACAAAACAAATTAGTATGTGTAAGCCATGCCAGATTAACCAATTATTAATTGAACAATTGCATTAAATTGCTAGGTTTTAAAAAATAATAATAACTTGTTTCTTATTATATAAATCGATTATGGAAAGTGAGCAAACACAGTTAAATAAAAAGAAGAAAATTAAAATTACTCATAAGCCATCAATTCAGAAATAACCATTGTTTTGTGTGTTGGTTTCTTTGGAATGCATATCCTTCTAGTGTATGAAAATGTAGAGGTAGAAATGGCAATATAAACACAAACATAAATGTAAATATTTTTTAAAATATAAATCATTTACCACGGTGTGAGTATATCTTTCTCCCTGAAAGTTTACATCTAGCAGTAAAAAGGTAGCTAGGATAATCATTAGTGTCAGGAAGGAAGATCTTGATTTCCTTTTTAAGTTCCAGGCTAATTAGATTCTGACTCTGGACATTATAATCTGCCTTTTCTTACATGATTTAAACAAATAGTAGAACTTTCATAAAGAGGTGGAATGTTGATAAGACAGCATATTTAGTCATATTCTTTGCAGCTGAGATTTTTTTTTTCTTTTGTATTAGGTGGAAGATGGTTGGTTTCTGATAACTTCCTGAATATCACCAGCATAGCCTTTGATGACCGTGGGCTCTATACATGCTTCATTACATCTCCAATTCGTGCCTCCTACTCTGTCACCCTACGTGTTATCTTCACCTCGGGAGACATGAGTATCTACTACATGATTGTTTGCTTGATTGCCTTTACAATCACTCTCATCTTGAATGTCACTCGGCTATGCATGATGAGTAGCCATCTTCGCAAGACCGAGAAGGCCATCAATGAATTCTTTAGAACGGAAGGGGCTGAGAAACTTCAGAAGGCCTTTGAGATTGCAAAACGCATCCCCATCATCACTTCAGCCAAGACTCTGGAGCTTGCCAAAGTCACACAATTTAAGACCATGGAGTTTGCTCGTTACATTGAAGAACTGGCAAGAAGCGTTCCTCTTCCGCCCCTTATTCTAAACTGCCGGGCCTTTGTTGAGGAGATGTTTGAGGCTGTGCGAGTGGATGACCCTGATGACATGGGAGAAAGAATTAAAGAGAGACCTGCGTTGAATGCTGAAGGTGGCATCTATGTCATTAACCCAGAGATAGGACGGAGTAATTCACCAGGAGGAGATTCAGATGATGGTTCTCTGAATGAGCAAGGCAAGGAGATAGCTGTTCAGGTTTCTGTCCACCTTCAGTCAGAGACCAAAAGTATTGATACAGATTCTCAAGATAGCAGTCATTTCAGCCCTCCTGATGATGTTGGTTCTGCCGAATCTAACTGCAAAGATGGAGCATATGAACACTGCTAGCTGTGAGCTATCCCAGCTCCTACAAAAAACAGGTCTCAGAAAAAGAACCTGTTTCTTGGAGGAAATTACATTTTTACCACAAGATGACTGGGGTTTTCCCCCTTGTTAATAGCACATCAGAACATGAATTGCCAAAATCCTGTAAAAATGCAGTGTTTTTCCTATCTGATATTTCTTAGTCATGTTCCCCAAGCTTGATTAAGTGACACGTTAAGATTTCAAGAAGCCTGAGAAGTAAACATGATGGGGAAAGTACCAAGCTAAGAGTCTCTTGGCTTCACTTCTGATCATGATCCTTCCATTGGTTAGGTCTGGCACTTACCTTGAGGCCTCAGTTTCCCCATCAATAAGATGAGAGGCTTGCATTAGATAATATCTAAAGTCATCTCTGGCCCTATAACATCTTACTCATTACCTTTAAACCACCAAAATCTTCATTACATCTCTAAGTAAACCCTTTCTAGACTTTTAGTTTCCTTTTATGCAAAGGACCTAACTGAGACTATTTTGTGAGTTAGGATTCCACACCAATGCCATAATGCATAGAAGTGTGGGTGTTTTTCTTTTGTTTTGCCTTGTGGAGTGTACAATTGAATTTACTAGGATGAATCTTTTCAATATAGTGCATGTCTTTTGTTACGCAGATATCATAGAGCCAACTCCTCTTAGCAAACTACTTTCCATGAGTAAATTGATCCAATTTGGGGGTATATCATGTCTTGTTATCTTACTGAGGCATCATTCAAGTCGTTGAAGCTGTTGGTGATTTCCCAAGTGGTCTCCCAAAGTGAGCAGTTGGTTCCTAAGGAATAATGTCTTCAATGCCTTTAGAATAAGACACAATGTCAAATTGTCGGTCTCTGGCAAATCATGCATTTTAACATATCTGTTGGTAGAATTTCTCAGGCTTTCCCTTTTTTTAAAAGTACTGGGCTCTACAAGTGGATTCCGTGTTTGGGACCCCATTTCAGGGAAAATCCCAGAGCTGGATTCCTCTTTAGATTTCTGTCAACTTTCTCCCTCTCTATGGTCTTAAATATGGTGCTAAAGGTTGCATGCCTCCTCCTCATGTTTGTTTTGTTTGTATTGTTGTTTAGGTTTTTCTTTACATTTTGTGTGCTTCAGATACAGTCTCCTAAGCTTGGGCTGCTTTTGTAGCCTTTCTGAGAGTTCAGTAACCTGGCATTAGATTAGATAATAGTGTGTGGTATGTTACACTCTATATAAATGATCTGAATATAAAGGGAGAGAAATTATGAATGATGCCACTGGTTCAACTGTGTATAATAAACACATGATAGCATTCCTTGCCTGGCAGAGATCTGATATAATGGAATTGTAAATAACGCTTCAGAATAATTTCTTTAGCTACAGGAAGCTTGGTGCCATGTAATTTTAATAATTTGGCAGTGGAGCACTATTTGGTGCTTCACATTTCTTCATTTGGCTTCTGATTATTGAAGTATTACTTGAATCAGAGGTTCCTGAGGGAAATGTTCAGAGGTGGTTTTATCAGGAATTTAAGGTTTCAAATGGAGGAAGGCAGGAAATTCAAAGTGTGGCCAGATAGAACTCATAACTTCCTTTTTCCAGGTTTATCAGAATTAATACATCTGCTCTGGATAGCACGAATGAATCTATGTGCAGTTATATCAGATGGCATTACAGATAAAGATAATAATGCTGCCTTTTCTGTCTCAGGCTGTTTCCATGGAAACCTCCAGAGCCAAACAAAAGCTACCAATCATTTAGCCAAATCTTGCTTTGGCTCATACCCTGTATTTCTTTAAGGAAAACTGTTTTCATACATTTAGCTATGAGAGCAAGGGCTCTTGAACATGTCCTACGTTATAGAGCACTTAACCCTTTCCCACAGTGTTGCTCTTGAAAAATTAAAAATTTTAAATATCCTTTGTCTGGGGTCCCTTGAATATTTCTCAGATCTTCAAAACCAATGTAGCAGGTTTTGTATTATTTCTTAGAATGTAGCTTGGTACATAAAAGGGTTTAATTTTACCCCATAATCTCATAGTGGAAATGTTTTTGGAACCCTAAGGTAGATGCATTTAATGATCAAAGTCCTGAGAAACAGGACTTTGAAAAAAATTTAAGAAATATGGAGAAAAATCATCTTTGATACAATACTATATAATAAATATAGGCTACTCCAATGTATCCTGAATTAATTATTATGGAAACATAAAAATGACTTAGTTTGGTGACCAAAGTAATTGGTTACCTTTGAATGTTCTAGGTAATGGTGCCATTGATGAGGGATTAAAGTAGGTCCAAAAAAAAATTTTTTTTTTCTTTTTTTTTTGTTTTTTTTTTTTCAGGAGGCACCAGGAACTGAACCTGGGACCTCCCATATGGGAGGCAGGAGCTCAACCACTTGAGCCACATCTGCTTCTCAAAAGTAGGTCAAAATTTAATCAGAGTTGGTACTTTTTAAAGCTGGTTTTCAAGAGGAAGAAAACCACACTTGTTAATATTATCTGTAGCTAATCACATACTCTTATATAATTAACAGTCTCAGAGTACATTTTTGTAGACTCTTTAACCTTTTGAGCTTGTATACTACAGTCTAAAGTATTTTGACAGTAGCTGTAGTGTAAATATCCTTTTGTTTCACTGGACTTTATAGTTATTGAAAAATCCCATTGCCCAACAAAATATATTTAGAATAGTACTGTCATCTTATTTGAAAATTTTGTCATGTATTTGATTTAGTGAACCTTATTTTCCTTACGAAATGCAGTGGTAGCTTTGTGAAATAGATTTACCAAAAACAGATGTTTAAAAATCTTTATAGATTCCTTATTTTTAGACCGGCATTTCTTGAGCTGATGGTTTAATTCTTGAGTCAGGCCTGCCAAGCATTTCTATTTCCTACTGACTACCTTGATAACTATCTTAGGAGTTGCTGACCTGGAATGGTTGTGAATGGCCAAGGCATTGTCTGCTTTCCCTTCGGTTTTCCAGCTCCATTGAGCGCCATATGTGCAGTCTTCAACATACCCAGCATGTAGTTTCACCCTAGATGAGATTTTTGTCTCCTAGGTTCCAGAGTGGCATGGGAGCATTGCATGCTTGTTTTCTAGAGCTCAGCCAGTCATGGGTGCTAGCCTTGTCTCTACACACCAGCAGTTGTAAGTAAGAGAACACAATCTTTTCTAGAGCAGTAATGTTAAAAATTCTCAGCTTTATACATAAACTCCTAGGTTGTCATTAACACTTTGTAAAAGTAAATGAGTGCTACTTGGCATGGTTCAGATGATGTTTAAGTGGTCCACATTTTAATAATACTTGCATTATAATTTTGTCCTTTTTTAAAAATAAAAGTCATACTTGAATGTACTTGATTTAACTATTAAATGTACTATATATTTCTTTTGTCTGAAATGTTCTATATTTCATTTCTATGTGTGACAGAATTTGATAATGATTTTAAATAGGAATAAATTTGATTCCACTTGGATTCCACCATGGCTGCCCATTTCAACTTTACACATATTTACTAAGCATCTGTATGTTTTTTTGTTGTTGTTAATTATGTTTTTTTTTTTAAGGTCCTGGGGCTGGGGATTGAACCTGGGACCTCATATGTGGGATGCCAGCACTCAACCACTGGGCCACATCGGCTCCCCTGAGTTGGTTTTTTCATTTGTTTGCTTGTTCTTTCTTTTTGTTTTTAGAAGGTATACAGACTGAACCTGGGACCTCCCATGTGGGAAGCAGACACTAAACCGCTCAAGCCACATCTGCTCCCAGCATCTATATGTTTTTGATGCATTGAGCCATACTGAAAGGAGTGCTGTGAAAGCTGAACATGGCCTGCTGCCTTTCCCTTGGACCCACAAATAAACCCTGTGCTCAGGACCAGATATGTTAGCCTGGCTCCTAGGAAAGGGTGATAAATGTGGGCTGACTCCCTTCTTGGGGCATCTCAAATAGATGTCTGTTGTGCATCCCTTCCCTTTTTGCACTGAGCATTTGTAAACATTCCCAGACTAAGTGTATAAGTAGTGTGGCATCTCGCCCACCCCTGCTGCTGTATCTATACCCAGTGAATAGGAAGTGACATCATTCCACAATGGCATAAGAGGACGTGCATAGATCAGATCTTCTCCCTGTGTTGGCCGCAGATTGGGACCTGCTGGCCATAGGGGACTGATGCCCACTAGTGAAGCTGGCCTTGCTCTGTCTCTTCTCTGTGAGAAGAGCTTGTGTGAGTCATGCTTTTACTGGTGTCCCCAACATCAATATAGGAGTGGATTGACATCTCTTAGGTGTCTCTCTAACCAGCGGTTTGGTACCGCAAGCTGGGTGCCAACAGTCCAACAGGCACCCTATCCACCACAAGCCTGCAGTCGCCAGACTGTCCTTCCTAGGCCCAAATACAGCAATTTCCCACTTCTAAAGAAAAACATTCCTGGCTAAAGCAAAGGGAACAGCTTGAGCAAAGGCCTAGAGATAAGACGATTTTGCACATGTTTTGGAGAACATGTGATTAACATGTAAAGCCAGTAATGAGAGTTGGAAGGTAGAAGGGGGAGTTTGGTAGAAGCAAAAGTATGAATAATATTATTATATATAATATATAATGGTAAACAGGCTGGTGATAGGAAATGGGCATGAAAAAAACAGGATCTTGTATGAAAGTAATAGGTGAGAGGTATGATTCATGCTCAAATGCCACAGACTCCTTAGAATGAGAACATAGCCCCACCTCTCTTCAGGAAAAGATCCCTGGACTTGGAGTCCTGATTCCACCACTAGCCTTGTAATCATGGGCAAGTAATTTCTTCTCTGTGATCAGTAAAATGGAGTTGATAATACCTACATCACAGATTTAACAGGATTAAATATGGTTACATGTAAGCAAAGTCTGTAGCTGTAGCATGCCATACAGGGTAAGGGTCTAGTAATAGTACAGCCAGTGTCGTGGGCTTTGTTATCAGTCGTGTCCACCTGATGACTATGCATTCATACTCGACTCAAAATTCCTCCAGTTCTCTCTGTTAGAATTGCATTTGGTTGTATGCTATAGAAACACCCAATGACAGTGGCTTAACCTTAATAAGAGGTTTATTTTTCTTGAATAACAAGTCCAGAGGTAGGCAGTCCAACACTGGTGCAGGGACACAATGCAAACATCAAGGACTTGGACTCCTTCTAGATACGTCTCCATCCTTAGCATGTGGCTTTCATCCTTCTGACTACAAGATGTCTTAGTTTTGGGTTCCCCCAGAAGCAGTCCCTGAGGCAAGGATTTGTGTGCAGGTAGTTTATTTGGGAGGTGATCCAAGAAGCAATGATAGGGGAGTGATGAAGTGATACAAGGATTAGAAGAAGGCCAATACAGGGTGGCTTAAAGAGTAGGCTGCTGCTGTGGGGAACTGGTGTTCAGTCCTGCTAGGGACATCAGGAAGGCAGTGTAGCACATGCCTCAGAATTGTCCTACCTGAGGACCAAGGAGCTGGAGTAGTTATCCACCAACTTCCATCTGTCATTAGTTGAGGCCTGCTCCCAGGGCCACTAACTCCCCAGAACTTCCAGCCTGCCATCTATGGGCTGAGCATGCTCCTGCAGCTAAAGAAAGCCCTCGGGTACAGAGACCCCAGGACTTTCAGTAGGAAGCCTGCAGCTTGCGGTGAATATGGGAAACATGAGTGTCAAGGGGGTATAGGGCAGAGCACTGATATAACCTGCTATGCAGGACACCTCCTTCACCTCTAGCATCAGGTCTACATTCCAGGCAGGAAGACTCATAGAAGGTCAAAGGTCAAAAGATACTTAGCAGTTGAGTCTGTACCTTTTTATTAAGAAAGCAGTAACTTTCCTGAAGCCTTACCCAACTTCTGCTTCCAAATAGCCAGATCTGGGTTACAAGGCTGCTGTGGCTGCACGAAAGCCTGGGGAGACGGGTATGTGTATTTTTAACTGGACACATTGCCCCAAGTTTGGGTTCTGTTAAGAGAGAAGGAGAGAATGGAAAGAGTAGACAACTGAGAATATGTGACAAGGTCATCTTCATGTGAATTGCAGTAGCAAAATATGGTTCTATAAATAGAAAATTGCAAACCATGTTCCTTGAAAATAGTCATATGCATGAAGCAAGCAAGAATCGGAAGCAATTAAAGTGAAGGTTAAATCTTCAAGCTGCCACTTACATTGTCTCCAATACACATGGTTCCAGCAGGAGACAGGGGATTCTGTTGGGGCATGACTGGCTTATCTTAACCTCTATTCATTAGCAGATATTTACTGACCTCCTATTATGTGCCAAATGGTTTTCCAGGAGCCAAGGATTCCACAGTGATGGGAAATGACTGGCAGGGTGTATCTTTCATGGGGTTCAGGGAAGCCTCTCCAAAGAGGCCATTGATTGTCCTGAGAACCTATGATGAGGAGACAGACATTCAAAGATCAAGAAAAGAGGCACTTCAGGAAGGCTGCCCAGCAATGGTAGCGGCCCCAGAGTACAACGCGGTTGGCTGTTGGAGAAAGAGAAGTCCTGTGTGGCTGGGGAGGAAGAGAGAGAAGCAGGTGGACCAGAAAGAAGAGTAAAAGTTTTCAAAGCTCTTTTCGGCTAGCCCCAGAAACGCTAGAAATACCCAATTTAAAAGAGGATATTTATATATTTAGGATAAAGTTTGATCTTTCAGTAATGCTATTAGTTTTCTCCTAAAGTCAACTAAAGCTGGAAAATGATTGTCTAGTTTTCTTTAAGGAATTAAATTCCTTCAGGGTCCCTCAAATTCCAATCATGTTCTTGAATTTTCATGTTTTCACTGGAACCTATTGATTAGGAAATATATATGTAAATATGCATATGTCGCTCCATCTGCCTGGAGGATCCTCGGCTGCTGCCAGCGTGCTTATTCCTCTTGACAGTTGGGAACACTCTGCTTTGCCTCCCGTTCAGCTGTGCAAAAGGGAGGCCTTAAGTGTCCTAAGTGATAATAAATCAGCCTTCGAGGGGCCTCCTTCCGATAGAAGAGCCACACTGTGGAATTCATTTGTCCCTAAGCAGAAGGGAAGTTCATCTGGAGGAACTCCCTCTGTGTGGTGGTTCTTCAGAGTGAATTTCATTGCTCTCGGAAACAGCAGGCAGACAGTTGGACCACTCCTTAGGCCACTGCACTCAGAGTCCTTTGACCCCGTCAACACCTAAGGCCATGCCTTTTCATTCAGTTTTTTTTTTTTATTATTATTATTATTATGGGTGAAAAACAAAATTCTCACAATACATACAAACATTTGCAAAATGATATATAAATATATTTGCATATATGTGTATTTGCTTACAAAAATGTTGTTTACATATATATATATATATATACATATATTTTAAGAGGTGCTTAGATTACCCAAAATATTACACGGAACCCACTGGGATTCCCATGTTGCCCACCTCCCACACCTCCCATCACATCCCACACAAACATCTCCCACAGTCTGGCCCACCACCCTTAATGAACTTACATATCCTGGAGCCTTGCCACCAACCATAGACCACAGTTCACACTGTAGACCACACTCTCTCCCACTCAGTTCTGAGTGGTGTGTGCTGATTTAAAATGGCCTACATCCGTTGCCACAACAGTACTCAGGACAACCTCCAACTCCCAAAGAAGCCACTGTATTTCAACTGCTCATCCCCTCCCTACCCCAAAAGTGTCAAGTGGCTTTTCAACAAATGTTTGTTGCTCACAAACTGGGAACTCGACCACCAGAAAAATCAGAGGTGCCTGTGGGGAAGACAGATCTTATTCAAATAGTCGCATGTAGGGTTTAGAATATTTTCTTTAAGGATATTAGGAGAAATGGTTCTATGAGAGCCTAGAACAAAGAAGCCTGATCTAATCAGAGATCGGGGAAGAATTCCCTGAAGAAGTGATGCTTGAAGCAACAGGCATTGCTTGAGAGCTTGTTAAATTCCTAGCCCTGAGCCAGGGGCTATGAATTTAAGACATGGACCTATTTAGATGGAATTTACAAACCAGTTAAAAAAATAAGATGTTCCTTTCATAAACCACCTGATAAAGAGACTTGTAATCAAGTGCTAAGTGTGTTAGCACTAGATAATAAATGCAGAAGGACTTAAAGATGAAAATAGTGAATAGAGGGCAGGCAATACTTTGTGGACTGGGTGAGAGTTGAACTAGGCATCTGAGAATGAATAAGCCATGGATGTGGAAAAAAAGATGTTAATCTGGTTATGGAACTCAGAAATCTTCACTGATGCCCTGTTGCCTAAGCAGGGGAAAAAAAAAAAAAATCCAATTCCTTGAGCTCCATGATCTGTTCCCAACCTGTCTTCTCAAATTTATCATTTTTTTTATTTTTTTATTTTAAAGATTTTATTTATTTATTCATTTATCCCCCCCTTGCTGCTTGTGCTCGCTGGGTCAGCTATCCGGGCGGGCTTGCCTTCACCAGGAGGCCACGGGAACCGAACCCGGGGCCTCCCATATGGTAAACGGGAGCCCTACTGATTGAGCCACAGCCGCTTCCCAAATTTATCATTTTAGGATTCCCCCAAAACCTTAACATTGTTCCTTTTATACTATCATTACTCTCTCCTTACCAGTTTCTGGGCAATTTGAAGGATGGCACCATGTATTAGTTACCTATCTTTGTAGCCACTTCTTGCTTCGGTTAACACCTTTCTTATAGAAGAGACTCAATAAATGATTATGAATTTAATGGAATGGAAGGAATGAAATTGCTATGCTGTGGTGTCTGGCCGTGTCCATTGGTCAATGTGGGAGTTAGGGGTGAGGGTGTGGGAGATGAGGTACCCCTTCTCCAACAGCACTCTCTTCCTTAGTGACATCACCCACTCCTAAAGTTTTAAATACCTCCTTCACACTGATGCCTCCCAAATGTATATTTCCACCTCCAAATGCTCCTTTCCAGACCTGTGGACCTAGCACCTCCTGACTTGGCATCTCCACTTGGCCAGGCATCTCTAAAAGGCATCTCAAAGTTAAAGTGTCCAAAACCAAATTTTTTATTCCCTCCCCTAACAGAAGAAAATACCAGTTTCTCCCTCACCCCAGCCCCACCATCTTCTTACAGTAAAAGGAATCAACAAGACTCCTTTTCTCAAGCCAAAAATCAGTGTCATCCTTTACTCCCTATTTGCCTAATTGCCCATACCCAACAGATCGGCAAGCCCTGTTGCCCTGCTTCCACCCACTACTCTTCACTTCTACCATCATCTCTCGCCTGTACTATTTGATGGTCCCCACTGAGCTCCCTGCTTCCACTTTTGTCCCCAGGCCACCCATTCTCTGCACTGCAACCAGAATGAATTTTTGAAAACAAATCACATCATCACCCTCTGCTGCTAATCCACAGTGTTTCTCTGCAAGACCCCATATGATCTGGATCCTTCCTGTGTCTCTGACTCACACCCACCACTCTCCCCTCACTCATTATGCCCCACCACCCTGGCCTCCCTAAGTTTCTCTAGCACACTGAGCCTACTCCCAGAACCTTTGCTCTGTCTGTTCCCTCTGCCTAGAGTGATCTTCCCTTCACTGGCTTCCTCTTGGCACTCAGATCTCAGCTCAGCCATCACCATTTCAGGGAGCCCTCCCTGACAGCACCAAAGAAGTCACTCCCAGAGTTGAGGTTAGGGTCAAGGTTAAATAACTGTGTCGTTTCTCTTTTACTTTTTTTTTTTTTTTTTTTTTTACCGGGAGGTACCGGGGATCGAACCCCGGTCTCTCCATATGGTAGACGGACGCCTAACCTCTTGAGCCACATCCGTTTCCCTCTCTTTTACTTTTGACATAGCATTTCTCACTATTCAATATTGAGTTTTTTGTGTGTTTACTCATCAACAGTCTTTCTCCCGTGAGAAAGCTCCATGAACACACGGACCTTCTCTATCTCATTTCCTCTTACATTCCCAGCACCTGAAAACAGCCTGGGGAAGTGGTTGTGGCTCAGGCGATTGGGTTCCCATCTACCATATAGGAGGTCCAGGGTTCGATTCCTGGGGTCTCCTGGTGAAAGCAAGCTGGCCTGCGTGATGAGCTGGCCTGAGCAGAGAGCGGGCCTACACAGAGTGCTGGCCCACTTGGAGATCTGGTGCAGTAAGATGACACAACAAAGAGAGACACAGAAGAGAGACAATAAGAGACGCAGCAGACCAGGGAGCTGAGGTGGCACAAGAGATCGAGTGCCTCTCTCCACTCTGGAAGGTCCTAGGATTGGTTCCTGGTGTCACCTAAAGAGAAGACAAGCAGACACAGAAGAACACACAGCAGACAGCGAGTGCAAAACAACGGGGGGGGGGGGGGGGTAAATTGTAAAACTTAAAAAAAAAAAAAAAAAAAAAAAAAAACAGAACCTGGCTCCAAGTTGGGAATCCCTCATGTGACTAATGAAGATGGGTGGATGAATACTGATTAATTGTGTGAAATTCAAGAAATCATTTAGCACCTCTGCCTGATTTATCTCCTTACCTGATGAAGATGAAGGTGATATACTACTTGTTTCTTCTGGAACACAAAGGAGGTGGTTAAGATAAATGATAAGGCTGAAGGCTTTACCACTTATTATGAGAAAAGTATTGGAGTGTATGGGCAAGGGGCCACTTGAAAGTGGCAATGACAGGCTAATGGAACAAAGAAATTCATTTGTTTTATTACCCGTGAATCTCCTGGGGACTAAGATGGGGAAAAATGAAATGTACCCATTTGCAATATAAAATTTCATAAACACAGCCTACATTAATTCAAAGTAGAGTAACGCTTTGTTTATCTCGCATCAATAGGTATTTCCCTAAATTGGTTTTCTTCCAAGTAGTTAATGTTCCCATTGTAAAAAGACTTTTTTTCAGTTTGACCATTTTAATGGAAATAGTTTTTAAATGAATTTCAGTGCCACTTTCTCTGGAAGCACACTGAACAGAGCCTTTTTTCAATAAATTGAGGACATCATCATAAGCCTGTTATTATATTTGGGTGTAAAATAGTGATAAGCTCTGAACCATGGATGTGCAGAACTGTTATGCTTTCTGAGATCTCTTACGTGTATTGCATAAGGTGTTTTCTCTTTCCTCATTCATTTAAGCAAAAGTATTTGAAAGGCACTTTGCTCTTGCCAGGCAGGCTGCTGAGCAGAGTGGTAAATGAGATCAATGTGGTTCCTGCCCTCCTGGAGACCACAGTCTTGGGGGGGGGGGGGGGGAGACAAGCAGTGATCAAGTAAGTGCAAGTGTGACAGGGTCCCCAAAGCCTAATCTGGAGCTCAGAAAAGGGCTCCCCAAAGAAGGGGCCTAGAAACTGATTCCTCTGAAGGAGTCGGTCAGGGGAAGAATGTTGCAGGCAGATGGAAAGGCATGTGCAAAGGCCAGGAAAGGCAAGAACAGAGGTGTATAGGAGCAGACCAAAAAAATAAAAAAACCAACAACAGAAACAAAACACACACATACACACACAAAAAAACCAGCATGGCTCCTGATGGTGCTGCAGAATTGGTTAGAGTACAGCATCCCCCATAAGCCAAGGCTGGGAATTTAGTCTTCATTCTAAGATCAAATTAAATGGTCAGAGAGGAGTGATGTGATCAGCATTGCACCTCAAAAAGAGTGTGTTAGAAGAAAACTGCTTTCATGCGCATATATATATATATATATATATTTTTTTTTTTTACTGTAGACAAAGTAAGTAGTGCCTTAGTAATCTACCTTCCACAGACTGAGGAATTGACAGGTGGGGCTCACGGGAATGGGGATGGCACAAAAATCAAGAAGTGGATATTTGGGTTTGAGAAGTGCAGGTTTCAGAAAGGAACCTCATTATTGGATTCCTGTTATAATATTGTACAGGTCAGAGCCCCAGCTTAATTCACCTCAAAATCATCTGAAACACCTGCTGGATACCCAAGGCCTAAGGGGGGAGTCTTTTGTTAGGGAGAGCATGGTGCAGGGGCCACTACCTGAATCTAGGCCTTGGACAAGTCTCTCCCCCGTGGACCTCCAGTTCCCCCACCCCACCCCCATTGTTTTGCACTCGCTATCTGCTGTGTGTTCTGTGTCTGCTTGTCTTCTCTTTAGGCAGCACCGATCCTGGGACCTTCCAGAGTATAATAAGATGATGTCTAAGGGGCTCTCCCACTCTGGAATGCTGAGATGCAGACAGCTTAGCAGGCTGAAAGTTCAAAGGGCGGCTCCACCCTGCACTCACCAAATGGCCTTGGACAATTAACTTCATTGAGTATCAGTTTTCTTATTTGTGCAAACCCCTTTTCCGGTTGTGAGGACTAAAGCGCCTGGCACAGAGAAAGCAATCAGTAAATATTAGGGTCCCTGGGTTATTTTATAGCTTAATATCTGATAGCTCAGACTAGACTACTAAAACAGGAGAAAGAATTTGGAAATGAATGTTTCCTTAAGAGAAAAAAAAAAAAAAAAAAAGAGGCCCCTAATGAATTAAGAATTTGTGTTAGGTATTAAAATGTTCTGTATCCTTCTGAGACTTAGCAGCATTTTGGGAAGCATCTTGTGCCATCCATCTGCCCAACATTTGTGCTCTGGAATATCTTTCCTCTAAAAGCTTGGTCAACCCTGTTTTAGATACGTTCAGTGCTGCTATCTCTGGTCTATTCTGAGCCTGTTATTAGCCTGTGCTTGCATGTGTCGGTGTAAATTCTGCTAAGAGCCAACTTTTTCTTAATTTCTGAGCATCAGTGCAGAAATAGGCTTGCATGGTTTCTTTGTGGTCTCTTTATAGACCCCAAGGGTGTTAATAACTCACATATTCTCCACTTTCCTTATTATATTTAAATAACTGGGTTTTTAATTAAAAGTTTAATACATGCACATGGTTAAAAATACAAACAGTATAGAATGTTTTTAGGTATATATATATATATATATATATGTCTTTTCTTTGCCTGCTAGCTCCTTCTCCCTAGTAATATTCCCCATATATTAGTGGTATTTCATACAATCTTCTAGAAATTTTCTCCCTCCCTCCTTTCCTTCTTTTGTTTCTATCTATACTATATGACTGTCCTTATTTTACACAAGATTATACTTATTTTCCTGCCTTCTTCCCTATATATATTTGATGCATTTATTTTCACAAATGGGGATCATACTGTTCAGATCCTGTATCTTGGACATTTTTCTGTACCAATACTTATAGATCAGCCTCATTCTTTTTAGTGGTTTTCTGGCATTCTATTAATGGAATGCGCCATTTAACCAATCCCTATTGATGGACATTTTAGATGTTTTCAGTTTTTCCTTTTATAAACAGTTGTGTAACATACATTTTTGGACATATGTCTTTGCACTTTTGAGAAACTTTATCTGTAAGATAAATTCCCAGAAGTTTTAAAACTCAAAATAATACCCTCCTTTATGTTCATCAAGCTATCAGCATGTCACAAAAAGAGCTCCTTCCAGACTGAGAGGCTGCCTTATCAGACTATGCAGGTACGACCAATACCTAGAAAGGTATCGTTAATCTTACTGTAAAGCCTTGCGATAATGGAGCAAAGTACTTAACAAACATCTGGCACACCATAGTTGCCCTGTAAATGGTCGCTGTGAGTCATATTGCTTTTATCCTTGCAAACCAACCAGCCAAGGATTCATCTCTAAGGCCTGAGGCTAAATATAACTAGAGTTCATCCGTTAGTATCATTATAGTAAATTTTAGGTTACCCTATTGTTAGGAAACTCAGCCATTTACTTAAAGGAATTTTCCAGTGGGATAGGAAAGTCCTTTTTAGGTGATAAAGAAAACCTACAAAACATTCTGCTTCAATCTTCGAAATTTTCTTTGGCTAAACTCTGTGGAGTCTTGACATTTTCAACAACATGAAATCAATCAGTAGCTGGTAGGTGCTAACCTGAGCATCTGGAGAGAAGGAATTGCCAACTTAAAGTAGTATTGGTTCTAACCTTAGCAAGCCTTGGGAACATTATTCAAAGGAATCTTGAGCTGGAGATCAGGCATGTGAGTTCTAGCCACACATTCATTCAACAAATATTTATTGAGCATCTACTACTCTCATACCCTTTAGGCAGGCTTCCAGGTACAGACATGCAAGTTGAGCCAAGCAGATAACCTGTAATTAAATAGCCATGTAACCTTGCCTTTCCTGAACTTTGCTCTCCACATCTTTATAATTAGCTGGCAGACCTATATTATCTCGGAGGATCCTCCCAGTTGTATCATTCTGTGACTCTCCTTGATGTGTTCTCAATCCAATACAGCATTAATTGATGTTCATGGCACATTGGAGTGCCACAAAATCCTTCACGGGTATGCTGCCAAGTTCTGACTGAAGGGTACTGTTTCCTTTTGCCTCTACTGAGGATATGCACTGGTACAGCAGTGTCTGTCAGTAATGTCGAGCTGGAGGGGGTCATGCGGCCTGGTGCAGAGAGGGGCATGACAGTGAGGAACAGGTAGGGAGAACATCTGAGCATCAAGGCTGGCAACAAAGGAAGGGGATGGGTTTATTGGGACCAGTAAGACCTGTGCCTTGCAGATAGGTGAGACAGTCTGAGCACCTCAGGTTGAACACACAGGATGTTCTGGGCAGTAAACAGTTCCACACAACAGCAACACCATTTTGGGGGTGACAGAGCAGACAGTGAGGTAACTGGGGAAGCTTTTCTAGACATTGGGCAATTATATAACACAGTGCTGTGGTCAGGATTACTTTTAGCTGATGGTTGATTTCTTTGGTATTACTTTGAGTCACTCCATCTCTTCTAGCTGAGTACCAAACATCCAGGTATTTAAAAAGATCTCCCACATGCAGGGAGGCTCATGGCTGGACTGGGCAGAGCAGTGGTTAAGGACTCTAACTCAGGAGGCCATTCCAGGGTAGAATCTCTGCTCTCCCACCTCATTGGCTGTACCTCTTTGGGAACATTAGTTTACTTCTCAGAGCACACTCCCTCCTCTATAAATTGGAGATAATAATCGAACCTCCTCAAAGGATTACAGTGAAGAGGAAATGTGAGGAAAATAATTTATGTGTGACGTTAAACACAGTGTCTTGAGCATAAAAATGTGCTTAATAAATGTTTGTTATTATTAAAATATCTACCAATTTTTCCCTACACTGGAGGAACTTTCCTGAGATACAAATATGCTGTTATTTCTAATATATATATATATTTTAAAGCCCCTTTTCGACCCTATTCTCCTCCAATGACCTCACTTCACAGCAAAATGTCATAAAAGGATTGCTTGTATCCCTGTCTCCAATTCCTCTCTTCCCATTCTACACACAGGCCTTGCCCCCCCTGCCCCGACACCTTGCTTTCAGACTTTGTGGTCCCCAAGTCTCCAGGGGGGTGGATTCTCGGGCCCTCTCTTTCTTGACCCATCAGCAGCTTTGACAGCCGACCACTTTTTCAAACACTTTTTCACTTGGGCTCCTGGGACACTTCTGGCTCTTGGTTCTCTACGTACTTCCTTTAAATGTTGGAGTGCCCCTGGGGCTCCCTCAGACTTCTCTTTTTTGTCTACACTCTCTCCCTACATGAGCTCACCCAACCTTATTGTTACTTCCTCTGTCACCTAGCACTGACAACTCACAAACTTAAATGCCCAGCCTGGACTTCTCCCCTGAACTCCATCCATTCAACATCCCCATTTGGATCTCAAATAGACATTTCTAACTTAACGTGCTCAAAATCAAACTCCCAAGTCCCCTCCCTGGGGAAACCTGCTCTTCCCATGGTCCTCCTCACCTTAGGAAATGGAAACTGCATCCTTCCAGGTGCTCAGGACAAAAACCTGGAAGTCCTTCTGACTCTTCACCTTCTCTTACACCCTGCATCCAATCCATTAGCAAACCTTAATAGTTCTACCCTCACACTGGAGCCAGAATCTGACCACTTCTCACCAGCTCCATTACTGCCTCTGGTCTAAGGTACTATTATTCCTCACTTGTATTATAGCAATAGCTTCCTGCCTCTTCCCTGGATTCCCTTCAAACAGTTCTCAATCAAAAAGCTGGAGTCACCTCACCCTGGGCTGCACAATAGAATCACCTGGAGGGGTTTTAAATGCCAATGTCCAGGCTACATCTTAGAAGGATTAAATCAGAAGCTCTGGGATTAGGACCCAGGCACAAGGTTGTTTGTTTGTTTGTAGTGGTCGATCATGTCATTCCTCTGCCCAAAACCTGCCGGAGGTTTCTCACCTCAGAATAAAAGCCAAAGTCCCTATAATGGCTACGAGCTTCACATCAGTGGTTCATGGACTATGGCAGCATCAGACTCACCTGAAGGGTGTGTTAAAATATGGATGGTTGGGCCTCACCCCCAGAGTTTCTGGCTATGTAGGTCTGGAGCAAGGCCAAGTAATTTGCATTTCTAAGGAGATCCTAGGTGAGGCTGATGCTGGTGGTCTGGGGACCACCCTTTGAAAATCTTATAAAACCTGGCCCACTACCTCTCAGACAGCGGCTCCCAGTACCGTCTCCTTGCTCAGCCTGTTCCAGCCACTCTGGCCTTTTATTCCTAAATCAGTGCCCTCTCATCTCAAGGTCTTTGCTCTTTCTGCTTCTTCCACCTGGCCCCCCTTCCCTAACCTCTCTCAAGTCCCTCTTCGATGTCGCCTTATCGGTGAGGTTTTTCTGACCACCTTATTGAAAATGGCTGCCCTCCTCCCCTCCCTATTCCTCTTCCCTGCATTTTTCAGTAGTGCTGATGAACACCTGCCATACATTTATGTATGTATATTTTTGCCCACACACAACTAAGGTGTAAATCTAATAAGGGCAAGGGCTTTGTTTGTTCACCTCTGTCGACAGTGTCTAGATTCAACCACGCCTGATACACAGGTCTCGATAAATTTAATTTGAAAGAATGAAGAAAACCCTAACACCTGCTGAGGACCGAGGCGAGAGTGTCTGCACTTCTGGAGACAGGCACGAGAGGCCGCTGTCGCGTCGCGGAATGGACGGGCGAGCGCCCCCGCTGCTCTTCCACCCACAGCCAACCCGCTTAACCTACAGTCCTGGGTGAGAAGCCGCGGACCGGGAGCCAGGCCCAGATGGAACGTGGCAACGTGTTTATTACTGCTTCGCCTCGTAAAGCCTGGTGCACGGTGCTAACGCCAAGCCGCGCCTGGAAATCAGTTCTAGCCCATATTCAGTAGTGTGAGTGTTTCGAGTCCCCAAAGGGGTTTGATGGATACCGGCTCCTGGAGAAAGGCCCAGAAGATGCAGTGAACTTAGCCAGGTCCAGGTCTGAATTATAAGGAGATTAGTAACGCGGTGTCCAGTGTGGAAACTGAGTTCCCAAGAATTTCGGTGGGGACCGGAGAGGAACCAAGCTTAAAATGCATCTCTTCCTGCATCTGGGCCCCACTCTTTCCCCTTTCCTCATTAAAATATCACCACCCAGCTATCCATATGTGTGTACATATATACATGCATACATCTGAAGGCTCAAGGGAACAGAACCAGTTCTCTTTAAAACTCACCCCACTTACATTTTCTGTGCACAATAAACAAAAGTTCTAGACTAGAGAATTTAAATGTTCAAAAAAAGCAGCCTTCTATCCCACTCTCCTGTGTGACTCAAACCTTACCTGCAAAAGGTGGTAGGCATGTCCACATTCCCTACCTCAAAGGTTTGTTGTGACCTATCGATATTGACGGTTTTGTGAACTGCCCAACATCAGCAGTTCTGACCATGCAGGAAGTGACTTTCTTATCTTTCACAAAGGGCATTTGAAGCCAGCAGGGATTTACCAGAATACCCACCCAGCTGTAAAATTTAGGGGAGCCACAGGTTTATTTGCAGGTGGTTTGCATATGATTTAGGAATAATAATAATAGCTAAAAATGTGGAGCCCTTACTGTGGGCCCATAACCCCATTACATACTTAATCTTATTTAATCCTCACAACAAACCTATGAGACAAGGGTTTTTCTAATCTATTATATAGATGAAGAAACTAAAGCTCAGAGAGGTTAAGTACCTTGCCCCAAATGATGAGACTTGGACCCAGGCAGCCTGCCCCCTTCTCCTGCCTCTCTCCCCAGAACCTGTTGCATGAGTTCGAGGGATGGTAAAATCCCTTTGTACATTTTACAAAATGCTCTTTGTAAAGCAGCTTAATGTGGTGGACCAGCCCTGGCCCTTAGGGTCAGAAGGACGGATGTGCAGCCCAGCTTTGCCACTTCTGAGCTGCGTGCACTTGGGCAAGTGGTTTATCATCTCTCAGCTGTTGTTACTTCCTCTGTAAAATGAAGATGTTTCCCTTGAAGGGCTGTCGTAAGGATTAAATGAAATAACACTGAGTAACCAGCCCCGTTTCCTGTCAGAGAGGAGACATCCATTAAATATTAGTCCATTCCTAACTCCCCATTAAAGATTAAAAAAAAAAAAAAAAAAAAAAGGTACTGGAGGTTACCTAGTGTGCTTCCCAAGACTTCGTGGTCAGTTCTCAGGCCATCTCCAGATCAAGTTTTATCCTTGCTGCAGTTGGGACCCTAGGATCTTGACTTTTCTCAGTTCTCTTAGGCAATCACTGATCCCGCCAAGGTGGGAACTTGGGAGTTTGGGTCTGCTGGAAGCTTTGCCCCGCCACCCTTCCTCTTGCTGCCCATTCTTTCCTGCCCCCTCTCCATAGCTCAAAAGTGGGACAAGGAACAGGTTAAAATCTTCCTTGTTATCAAGAGGATTAAGGCAAGGAGAAGGGATAATGTGGAGGGAAGAGAGCAGTGGCTTGGGTCACACCTGCTCTCCAGTCAAGAGCCTCTTACCTCTAAGCCACCCGCTTAGGCACAGCAAGATTCACTTAGTGACACGGTCTAGAATCACATTTGGTATTAGAGCAAAAAAAAGACCTTAGAGATTATTTGATTTTCAGTCAAGCTTCGTGTTTGGTAGATGAAGTATCAGAGGGTAATTAACTTGCCTGGAGTCTGGCATTAGCAGAGCTTACATACCCTATGCTTTGGGCCACTCTGACTTCCACAAACTCGCCATTCTCAGCATCAGCATAACCTAGGATCTTGTTAGAAATGCAAATTATGGGGCCCTGCCCCAGACCTACTGATCAGAAACCCTGAAGGTGGGACACAACCTTCTGTGTTTTAGCAAACCCTCCAGGTGATTCTGATGCTGCTACAATCTGAGAACCACTGATGTGGGGCTCACAGGCCATTGTTGGGACTGGCTTTTATACTAAGATGGGAAGCTATTGGGAGGTTGGGTGCAGTGGGATGACATGATCCACCATTTAAAAAAAAAAAAAAAAAAAAACCTTGTGCCTGGGTCCTACCCCCAGAGCTTCTGATTTAATCAGTCTGAGATGTGGCCTGGACATTGGAAATTTAAAACCCTCCAGGTGACTCTTACATGCAGCCCAGGGTGAAGTCACTCTTCTCTAGAGCTTGGAGCTTGGCGCAGTGAAGCTGCAGTGCTGGCCGTGGAACTCCCAGTGCCATCTTTCCCCCAGTGAGTCAGTCCTCCTGGCAGCCCAGGACCCTATAAGAAGGGTTTTGTCCTTGGACAAAAACCCATGTCTTGAAGCTTCCTCTCTGCCCATTTCTGTATTGAGACTTCTGAAGGAAATCTGCTAAGTAATAAGCTATGCAATGCTTATGACTGATAATAGACTTCAATGGTTATATGGTTGTTTATTTTTAAAACCAATCTCCTAAAGGAATGAAAATCTACCCAAAGGGATTCTAGGAATCTGAAGCTGAAAATCCTCCCCAGCGCCCCTAAAGTGTATGGTGGCGACAGGCACCAACGTCGCCCACATGTGATACAGGCCCTGAGTTAGAGTGCATGGTTTCAAGCAATATCACTTTAATGGCCTGGTCTCTTTTCTGACTCTATGAAATCCCTCAGTGTTCTTATCATACCAGAATCTGAAATCATTTATCTCCATTTCCTTGGAACAATCTTTTAATCCACCTTTCCTTTCCACCCAGTGCCTGCAGTCAGAGGATGAAGGAAAGTTGAGGAGAGTGCTGGCTGCCCTTTTACTTCTACTACTACTAGTAGCAACTCTACAGACAATTAAATTCACTCCTCCTAAAAATCTCAGGCACCAAATCCCAAATGCCTCATTTCCACTGGACTTTATCTCTTTCCTAAAATGCTTCCTAAGCTCAGTATAAGTATTCATTGTAATAATAAAAATAGTGGTAGTGTCAGATGTAAAAAATTTCCTCTCCATGGTGTCATGATTTACATTGGACCTGAGGGCTGGGGAGAACCCATGATGGAAGAGCTCGGTGGTCAAGTGCTGAGGGGACCACACCTCTGGGTTTATGCTGTCCTGGCATAATTATTGACTGTGCCCTTTCACTCTCAAAAGTGTCCTGGTTTGAATGATAAACTATATTGTTACCCTGTTAAGAGCATGGGGCTTTGGAGTAAGTTTGACTTGAATTCAAACTCTAGCCTTGCTTCTTACTAGCTGGGTGACTTTGGGCAAGTTACTTAAGATTTGTGAGCTTAGGTTTCCAGATCTGTAGAAAGAGGTTACTATTTTTCCCAATTCATAGAATTGTTTGGAAGGACTGGATATGCACAGTGCCAAGTACATGATAAAAATGCCATATGAATTAGTGCTCATTCCAGAATTACAGAACATCCACGTACATCCTACTCATTTGTGGACTCACCTTGGAGGCTTATTTAAGGAATGTTTTCCATTGGGAAAAGGCTGGGCTTGTAACCAAGCAGGCTAGCATTCAAATCCCAACTGCACCACTTACTAGTTCTGTGAACTTGGGCAATTTAAATGACCTTTCTGAGACTCACCTTGCTCATATATGCAACAGGGATAAAAAATCTCAGAGTTGATGTGAGAATAAAACAAGATAAAGGTATTGGAAAGCACTGTGTACTTTGTACAAACTCTATCAATGCTGCCTCTTATTACATTTAGGGGAACAGAGGCACAGAGAGGTAGGAAGATCTGCCCACGTATACAGGTAGGGCTCATCAGGTAAGAACAGAGCAGGTCTCCAAAGTTCTGGTCCCGTGCACTTTCCGCTATATCTTGTCTTCTCCTTAGGTTCAAATTGTGTCCTAAGCTTATCAGCATCATTTCCAACTCTAAATCAGTAGTTCTCAAGCTCTCCCCTTTGTCATGGAAATTAGAAACAGGAAAAGGAAGCATCATAGTTACATACAGCTGGCCATGGGGTGTCTGGATTAGAACCAAATTTCTTATTTATGGAATTGATGCCACCTTGCTGGTTGTGTGGCATTGGGCAAGTTACTCCACCCCACTGAGCTGGCATTTCCTCATGTGTAAAAAGAAAATAACACCCCAAGCAGGATGAGCGGAAAACCCAAGTTGTTCTGACTCCTGAGCCCATGTTTTAAACTCCATTCTGCCTCACATTCAGAAGCCGTTCAAGACCATTTGGGGGAAAGTTAAGATAACGTCAGGCAGTAAGACTAGAGTTTCCAAATTACAACCTACATTTTAGGTATGTGGGACTGACTTCTAAAGTTTGGGATTTGGGTTAAGGTACATGCTAAGTGTGATGCTACCTCATGTGTATAGTCTCTGAAGCATTTGGCCTGCTTTTATTTTCCATCCTACAGACCTTTAAGACAGACGGTTTTTGTAAATAGAATTTTATGGGAGCATAGCCATGCCCATTTATTTATGTACTGACCATGGCTGCTTTCTCGCCACTACAGCAGAGTTGAATGTTTGCAGTAGACACTGAATGGACTGCAAAGGCTAAAATATTTACTATCTGACCCTTTACAAATAAAGTTTGCAACCCCTTCATAATAGGGTATAACCCCACTTTAAGTTTTAATAATGGTATTTACAATAATACATGATGCTATTGGTTGCTTATTCTGTGCCCAGTGCTGTTCTAAGGGATTAAAATTTACTAACTTATTTAATATTTGCAACAACCCTAAGAGTTATAAAAATACTATTAATTCCCATTTTATATTTGAGGAAACTGAGACAGAGGTTAAGTAACATTCTCAAGGTCCCATAGCTGGCAAGTTGGGATTGTGTCCCAGATGTGTAAAGTATCAGATGTCCTGAAACTCTTTCGTGTCCATTTTATTTCCTGATCAACTTGATCACTCGTATGTATGAGAGATGATTTTAGGCAAGCCACAAACATACATTTAAAACATCTACTCCTATGTTAAGAAAGCTACTCCCCCCCCCTTTTTTTTTATTGTGGGTAAAAATCAAAATTTTCACAATACATATCAATATTTGTAAAATGATATATAAATATATATGCATATATGTGCATTTGTTTACATAAATGTTATTTTATATATATATATATTTTAAAGGTGCTTAGATTGCTACTCCCTTTTTTTTTCCCCCTTTTAAATTATGTTTCAGTTCCTCTTTAACTTTATTTACCTCCCTTTTAACAGAGAGAGTAAGCAGTCTCTTCACATACAAGAGTACTTGCTAAAATTTTACTGTGTTGCTTTGCTTCACAGAATTTACTTTTATGGTTGTCCTCTCTTTGTGGCCAGCGATCCTTGTTTTCCCTTTGTGGTAGTTTCCTTTAAAATTAAATTTATTTAGGATTTTTAAAAAAAGAATCAATTCAAGTCTTAAGGAAACCTGTTAATGGTGGTACAGGTGTTGTGCAGATGTGACAAAAATCACAGCAGGAGCACAGAAATGAATGGCAGAGGTGGAAAACCCTGCCCAGAGCACTGGCCAGGAGTCAGGCTTTAGTCCCAGCCTGACAGCAGTTTGATACGTGGCTGTGGACACACTGGTCCCCTCCCTGCATCTCAGCCTCCTTATCTAGTGAATGAGGGAGTTGAATTAAATTATCTCTAACATTTTGTGACATCCCACTTTATTCTTCGCAGCCTAGAATTCATCGTATTTTAACTTGAGCCAAGATTAAATTAGACTTGTTAGAGATCCATCCTTTCAAGCTCTGTAAAGACAAAGGACTCGATGGTACCCCCTGCTTCTTTCCTTTGAGACTGAGCCTATTAATTCCCATCTAGATTCCTGCAGAAAACAGGGAGGAAATAAATGCATGGGGTGCAAAAGCCAATTTGTGCTTCTTTCCTGTAAGTTAAACGGGTCCAGGCTGAGCAAGGGCATTTACCAGGAGAAAGAGAAGCCCAGTGGTATTTTCTCACTTACATTTATTCCACCTGGGCCCAACAGACCTGGCCCGATGGGGTCTCTCTCCCTCTGGAGGGCTCTGTGTCTGCTCACCCAGAGACAACCATGGTGGTAAGCTCACTGTGGCTAGAATGAAAAGAAAAAGATTCTAATAAGAAAACAAAAGATGCAGCAATGCAAATGAGTTCCAAGAGAAGAAAAATAACCCAACCAGAAGCAGCAAGAGTGGAAAGACTCTTCTTGCCTTTAAGAATATTTGAGGGGTATGGGGGGGGAGGTGTACCCAGGATGGGCCAGGTGCAGTAACCTATTTACAGCATGCTATGCTGTGAATCTGCTCTATTTCCTTAATCCTTGTATCAATACTGAAAAGTAGGAGTTATCATCATTATCATTTATCATTAATTTACTACACTTTATAGTAAAGATGCAGAAACTGAGACTCAGAAAAATTACAGACCCCTTTAATTTCAATACAATCCTAATAGGTGTAGGTACTATCAGTCCCTATTTTCTATGTAAGGATCTTGAGATTCAGGAAGGTTAGTTCATGCAGCTACTAAGTGGTAGAGTCAAATTTGAACCCAGGTTTATCTCCAAGTCTTTTCACTGTGCTGCATCTCATGCAGGCCTCAGGGAACCTCTGCCTCCTTGCCTTCTAGCACTTAACAGTAGAAAGGAGGGAGGGAGAGAAGCAGGCAGGCTTGACTCCCATGGAGATGATAATAAGAGAAAGTGAAGCATAGTGAAGAAGCAAGAGAATGTCCCTCACCAGCAAATCCTTATGACACCACCCTCTGCTCAGCAACCTTGCCAATTTTCATTCCTCACTGTGTCAAGAATTCTTACATGATCAAGACAGTGCATCCTTTTTTTCCAGTCATCTATGTAGATTTAAACCATCTGACATCCTTCCCAATGACAGCTGATGTAGGTATCCATTGCAGTTTGGCAGTTTGATTTAATTATGAATTCCAAAAATCTATATTAGATTATGCTTATGAACTGATCTGTTCATCTGGGCATGATTAAGTTATAATTGGGGCTTTGATTGGGCCACGTCAGTAGGACGTTGAGTCCCACCCCTTGGTGGGTGGGGGAATCAAATATAAAAGGCAAGGCAAAGGACAGAGGAAGCAGCTCTGATGCTGGAGTTTTGATGCTGAAGCCCAGGGAGGCGAGCAGACGGAGGAGCTTGGTCGTGAGGAAAGAAAGAAGGCCCTGGGATAGAGACGAGCTGTTCGCCTGACAGTTTCACAGCTGGCCTTGTGAAAAGAAGCAAAGTCTAGAGAGCCTCATAGTCTACAGCTGACCTTGTAGAGGAAACAGAGGCGCTAAGCCCGGAGAGAAATGCATCCCTGGGAAGAGAGGAACCCAAGAAACCTGAACTGTGGCAAACATTGGTAGCTGTCTTTCTCCAACAAGTGGCAACACGTGGCAGTGGACTTTGGTGAGGGAAGAAACTTATGCTTTATGGCCTGGTAACTGTGGACTTCTACCCCAAATAAATACCCTTTATAAAAACCAACCCATTTCTGGTATTTTGCATCAAGCACCCCTTTGGCTGACTAATGCAATATCTTTGGTCAAAAGCCAGATGGGTCCGTCTCACCTCCAGCAAAGCAGTGCAAGCAAGGAGCAGGCAGGAGTCATGTTTTCTGTCTGGGTTAAAATTCTTCCCCATAGGCTCTTACCTAGGCTCTGTACATAGTCTGAAGGGCTGGAACTGCTGTCTTCAGAGAGTCCCTATCTGTAGGGAACACTGTGGGTGTTGTGCCCAGATGCCCTTAGATCCCTGGTACCACTTCTGTGACCCCTCTGCCAGCTGCTGAGTGCTCTGTTTCTAATGGCTCAATACCTGTGACTTTCTTCAGATGCCTGCCCTTGGGCTGCTCGATCTCCTCTGCCCTCACTTTGGGAGAAATGGAAATGCCTGGGAGCCAAGGACCGACCAGGGCAGGAGTAGCAAAGCCCAGATCTCCTGCCTCAAGTTGGGCAAACTCTGAGGTGTAATTTATACTCCAGGGCACCCCACGGGGTCAGGCTGATGGTGGAATTGCACCTGGAATTGCACCTTGGCCTCTTCCTCCTCCTATTCTGCCACCCCACACTCCCTCACCAGTTTCTCTTCAGATCAATCCCTTAATAAATCACATAGAGATACATCATCACCGCAGGGTCTGCTTCGGGGGAACTTGCCCCATGACACCATCTCTCCTCCATCAGCTACCTTCTTGTCCTCCATGCCCATGAACCACCTTCCCTTGAATAGGTTTCCCTTCCCCATCGTCTCCTGAGTCAATCTCCCTTATTGACATTTATCCTGTGGACATAGACATGGTAAGTGGGAAGGTCACTGTCAGAGTTAACTACTCTATCATGGTGGTGTCCATAACCATCTTATATGTAAAGCCTTCTGTATAAGAGAATTCCACTCTACATATTCCTGGCCTTAGCCCATTTCTTTAATAGGAAGAAAGTAAGATATTTAGATTTGAGTTTATTCTGGTCCATCTGCTTGTTAACAGGTAAACTTAGGTAAGTGACCCAACATTTATTTTATTTAAAAAAGGAAAAGTGTAAGTTTAGAAAAGTATAATAATCCAGATACCCTAATATCATCCTGTGCTTTTTGGTAACTTTCTACTCAGTCTTTTTTCCTATGCAGATACTTTAAAATAAATTGTGCTGGACATTATTTGTGTTCATCCGGTCCTTGTTTCCTTCCAGGAACATGGGACAGTTACATTTCTCTTCCCCCTCAGTATCAGGCATGTGTGGTGGTTTGGAGCTGTATGGACCCCAGAAAAATATTGCCACGGGAATGAAATGAAAACACTTTGAGGCTTAGTATTCTTTGGGGGCAGCCCCGTTTATTGTTCTGTTTCAGTATATACACGGTACAGCCACTATGCGAGGCTTGCTCAAAGACATGCTGTATGTGTAGGGGCTCAGAAAGTTCCGGGCTGCACAGGAGATATTGGAGAAGCAGAAAGCTCTAACTAAGTAACAGTGTAGAGTAAGAAAGTTCTTATTGTTTTCAGCAGGAACCGATAAGAGCAGCTATTTCCCATGTAGCAGTATATTGCTTGCGCAGCAAAGCAGGTTTTAACTGTTCCAAAGATATTTTAACCAAAGCGTTCCCACAAAATATGTTCTTAAATTTAGTCCATTCCTGTGGGTGTGAACCCCTTGTAAATAGGACCTTTTGATTAGGTTACTTCAGGTAAGGTGTGGCCCACCTCAGTCAGGATGGGTCTTAACCCTATTACTGAAGTCCTCTATAAGCAGAATGAAACTCAGAGAGGAAAAAAAAGGCAGCCAGAAGCTGAACCTTAAGGGAACCAGAAGAGAAGGGAGAAACCAGGAGATACTGCCATATGCATTGCCATGTGACAAGCTAAGGACCAAGGATTGCTAGCAGCCAGCTCCAGAATGCCACAGTCTTCAGGGAGAAAGCATTGCCTCAGTTTGGACATCTGTCTTAGTCTCAAAACTGTGAGCTAAGAATTTCTCATTTTTAAGCCAGCCCATTGCATGGTATTTGCTTGGGCAGCCCAGGAAACTAAAAGAGCACGGTTATATGACTTGCTTTGGCCAAGGAAATGTGAGTAATGTGTTTAAGAGCTGATGTGCCATTCTCCTTGCCCTCTTCCCTTACTGAGGTGAAGCCTGAAGCCTCAAGTTGAGATGGTCACTACTCCATCAGCCTGGGTACAAGGGACCGTGATAGCAGAGCCGTTTGCTAACCCAGGATGGACATGTAGCACATGCATGAAATAAACTGTTGTTGTAAGCCAAGGGTTCTTAACCTTTTTTATTTCACGGACTCCTTTGCCAGTCAGGTGAAAAGCACAGAACTCTTACTAAGTCCACACTATACTGTGTATTATTTTTTTTTAAAGATTTATTTATTGGGAAGCGTCTGTGGCTCAATCAGTGGGGCTCCCGTTTACCATATGGGAGGCCCTGGGTTCGGTTCCCGGGGCCTCTTGGTGAAGGCAAGCCCGCCCGCACGGCGTGGTTAGCTGACCCAGCGAGCACAAGCAGCAAGGGGGGGATAAATGAATAAATAAATAAAATCTTTAAAAAAAAAAAAAAAAAAAGATTTATTTATTTACTTTTATCAATTTTTACACTCCCCCTGCCCCCCTCCCCCATTTTTGCTGTTTTTTGTGTCCATTCGCTGGGCAATTCTCTGTGTCTGTTTCTTGCCTTGTCTCTTCTCGTCCTTCTGTCTTCACCAGGATTCGACCCTGGCAACCTCCAATGTAGGAGAGAGTTGTCCTACTGCCTGTGTCACCTTAGTTCCTGGTGTTTTGGCGCCTCTCGTCTTGGCTCTCCCTTGTGACACTCTCCTGTTATGTCATCATCTTGCTGCATGGCTCGGTGGGGCCTGACGGCGCATCTGCACTTGGAGCCCGGTGGCGCACCCATGCACAGGGCCTGGGGGGTTCACCCACTCACGGGACCTGACAGCACAACTGCATGCGGGGCCTGGTGACGCACCAGCTGACGAGGCCTGGTGGCCCGCACACTTTCTATATTTTTCTTTATTTTTACTGGGAGGTCCTGGGGATCGAACCCAGGTCCCTCCATATGAGAGACGGACCCCCAATCATTTGAGCCACATCTGTGCCCCTATACTGTGTATTATATAATAAATATATCTCACTCGCACCAACACATCTCCATAAGAATAATATATTTTTTTAAATTTTCAATTCAAGCTCATGGACCCCTGAAATCTTTCCATGAACCCCTGGTTAAAAACCCCTATTGTAAGCCATTGGGATTTGGTGGGTGGGTGTTACAAGAGCATAGCTTAGCCTATACTGACCAATGCAAGGATCATTCTTCTCATGCTGTTTTTTAAACCTCTATTTTCACTTTGAGGTAAAATAACTTGCCTGTGGTCATAAAGCCAATAAGAGGGAGAACTGGAAATCAAATCCAGGTTTTTCTGATTCCATAGCATGTGATTTCAACAACCATCCAGCAGTTGATTCCAGATAGTCTGAGCACTTTGCAGTTCACCATAGTGCCCACCTTTCCCCTCTTCCTGTCAGACACTGAGGCTGTGCCTTTAGGCTTGTCCTGTTTACTTTCTTATACTCAGCCCAATTTGCTCATTTATATTACCTGCTTTCACCCTGTGCCCAATGCATTTGCAACCTTGCACTATGCTATAGATCCTCTCCTTCATTTTTAAAGGGTAACCCAAGCTCCATTTTTTTTCCCCCATTCCCTTTTAATTTACCTTCCAGGTCACCAAAAACCCTAGAATCATTAAGACAGCCCTGGCAGCTCTTGCCCTGAGATGCAACCGCCTCTAACTCTCAGCTTCCACCTGCTGAACATAGATGCGTGGACGAGGACCCCATCACCCATCTTGTACCTGTTTTGTGCCAGGCAAATTTCCCCTCAAAGGAATGAACGAGGCATAAAAATATTTGACTGATTACAGCAAATGGGCTCTCAGGAAATGGCAGCTCTTCCTGTGTACATGTTTTATCCAATCTCCCCATTACAAGGGACTCAATCAAATGGCAGCTTTCTCTCATTCCTGATGTTCACATCTCCAAGAGCAGAGAAAAGAAAACCCACTTTGTGAAGCCTATGCCCAGGCAGTGACTCACAGAGGCTCTTCAATCACTTATTGCTTTCTCCCTCTTGCCATTCCTATCAAGCATGATGTCTTTTTTTATCCCACACCGAGGGGTTTTGTGTGTGCTACTCCTCATTAATTTGATCACAGAGGGCAGCTCTAAGATGTGATTCAAGTAAATGAAATGTTTTCCAGAAGCTATCCAGGTAGAGGCATTCCTTTCTAAGCCCTCATCCGTGCCTTTGAATTCATCAGCTTGGAGCACACAGTGCCTCCAAAGAGGCACATACACCAAGTGCACACACCCTGGAGAGCCCTTCTCTGCAGGCTAGCACTGAGTCACCTTCTCCCAGCCCGAGATGACGAGACACACGTTGTGTTTACTCCAATTTTCTCATTAATTTTGCTGGCTGCCTGACAGCCTCTGCCTCCCCCAGATTAGATTTCTGGAATTAGACTGATCTTAATGCTGCGAGAGAACAGCAGACCCAAACCCTTCCTTCCATTTTGAAATCCCCATCCCCATTTTGCAGAGTAACTGAAGCTCTGCCAGAAAAGATCTCTCTGAACTTGGAAGTACTGGGGGGACTTGCCCTCATTTGTAGGTCAAGTACTTTGCCTAACCAGTAAGGCAACCTCACTAAAACCTCTCTCAGGCTGCCTGCCACTCGGCCGCAGTTGTACAGCATTGGTCCACAATTTAGATGGGGCTATTTTTAAAATGCACACTTACCCAAAAGGATTGTTGTAATCAGCCATTAATGCCTTAGTGCAAATGAATTTGACTTCAGTCACCTGGCAGAGTCAGGAGGACATACTGAGAAATTCTAACAAAGGTAAGGAATTCAAAAAGGCAGCAAAGGCAATAGTAATAAGGGCTCCAGGGCCCAGGAACAGCAAATAGGCATTGGGCACCAGGTAGGAGGATGAACTGGATAAAGGCAAAGAGAGCATGGGAGGCAGTGGTGGAGAAAAGCAGACAATCCCTTCCCACCCAACGATTAAAAGGACTTGTGATGATATCAGACATAGTTCAGAGCATCCAAGCTCTGTCACTCTGCATGCTCCCCTTAACACCTCTCATCCCAATGAAACTATCAGAAGATGATGATAATGGCTTACCTGCTCAAAGCCAGAGGGATGAATCAAAGATTCCTGGAGAGCCCTTTCTCCAAGAAGCTTCTTTGAATCTGAGCATACTCCAGTCAGTGAAGAAATCCTCTTGTTTACCGCTTCCTACCTTTAGCATCAGCTTGAAAGCTAGAGAGACTTTGCTTCAATTCTGAGCTCTGCTACTGAGCTACTTACTGTACAACCTTGGATAAGGTCTTAAATCTCTTTGGGTCCGTCCCAAGTTTATCATTTACAAATGAATCATAAAATCCATATATGGTAGACTTAATTCTTAATCCACGTTCTTGTGGGTGCAAACCCATTTGTAAATAGAACCCTTTGCAAATGCATTATCAGATAAGATGAGGACTTCTTTGTGAACAGGATCTTCTAAGATCCTATTTAGATGTTGCCCAACTGAATCAGGGCCGGCCTTAATCCATACTACTGGAGTCCTTTATAAGTAGAATAAATTTAGACTGAAACATTCAGAGAAAAACCACAGAGATAGAGACCAAGGACATCACCATGTGACAGAGGACTGCCATCACCAGAATGCTACTGACCCCGGGAGAAAGCATGGCCTTGCCTACAGCCTTGACATGGAATTTCTGGCTTCAAAAACCTTGAGCCAATAAATTCTTGTTGTTTTAGCCAGTCCATTGTGTGGTATTTGTCACAGCAGCCTGGCAAACTAAGATACTACCTCAATAGGTTGTTGGGAATCTTCAATAGGGCAATGTATGTTAAATCACTTAATAGTGTCTGGCACAAAATAAGTGCTCAATAGTAACAATTTAGCTACCATATGACAAAAGAAAAATTTTCATGCAATTTAGGACCTCAGAGCTTTATTGAGGAATTCATTAATTGGGAAGTATCCCAATCAGAAAGTAGAAGGAAACTCTACTGAGAACAGGGAAGTTCATATAATGTGAATGTGGAAGCAAGAGAAGAAAATTCTGATAGGCTGACATAAAGTTTCCATTTTACTTAGGGGGGTTCTTGCTAAGTGGGGAGCAAGTGGTTGCTTAGGAATGAGGAAGTTAGCTGGCAATAACTGATTAGCTGTATTTAAATTTGGTTTTCTGGGCGAGCTAGGCATTTGCAGGAAATAGAAACTAGCTTACTCTTTTGGTTTTGCTGATGTGGGGCTAAGCATGGTTTACCTCCATGTTGGGCCTACTAGATTTTATTCATCAATTCCCCCTTTTTGATCCAGCCTTCAATCAGGCCAAGGGCTGAGACAAAAATTGAAGGCATTAGTGCCATTCAGTTACCATCTGCTGGTTCTGGTTGGCTAGCTCTCATAGGTGATTAACTTTAGGTTACAGATGTTGAGGGATTGGTTGTTTTTGTTCCCTTTGTGCTTCTGTCATTCTAGACAGACAGACATTATTTGGTGAAATGTCTGAGTGCAACCATTGAAAACTTTAGAGAGGATACACTACACTATGGAGACTGTTAAGATTACTATGAATAGTAAAATGCCCAATGTTTGGAGCATGCTTCCATGCCAAGGGCCCCAGGACGCAAAACAACTGAAGTCAAAGAGATCAAATAAAGATCTCAAGGAAGGAATTACTTGCTTGAGCCATGTGCCTTGTTTGACTATTTCACGTAACTGCATTTAGATGTATGTCCTCAGAAGTGTTTATCCAGGTACGGCACAAACTCAGCCAGCAAGTAGTCAAGCACAACTCTATTATCTAAAACAATTCTAGCTAAAGAATCTCAAGAGGTTTTTGGGCAGCATAGCTTTTGCAGTGGGCTCAGCAATTTCTCCTACTGTTACAGATATGTTTCTAATCATATTTCCATATAGAAATAAGACTCCAATGAAAGAGGCCCATCCAGCATCAGTGACACCCTGGAGCAACTCATATTTGGCTTGCGATTGTAAATTAAGAGAGGTAGTCCAATATGAAACTTCAGATTTGCTATAAGTTTCTAACGGAACTACTAAGAGATCCATTCCACATTGTCCTGACAATGTGTCATCTATACATTGAAATATCCAGGCATATGGAGAGTGTGGGTCATGGGCACCTCCATGTTGGACCTACTAGATTTTATGTATCATGTGTATCATTATCATTGTTGTCGTCCCATACCTACCAGCGATCTTGTGCCCCCTCCAGCAACACCATAGTGAAGGGAATGGGATCCAAAGTCAGAACATCCTGATTTCAAATATGGGCTCTACTGGGGACCAGGTGTCTGACCTTGAGCAAATTATTTATTCTGAGTTCCAGTTTCTTGCTGAGGATCGTGAATAGTACACAGTAAGAGCCCAATAAACGGAAGATTTGTTGTTATTGTTGTGGTTAGCTCTGAGGGCCCAAAACTCCCTTTCTCTGCCCCTCCCTTTCCTCTCTCTGTATCTCTTTTTCTCTTTGTTAGCTGCTGTGGTTGGAGTAAGGAGAATGAGGTCCAGTTCTATGGATGATCAGAATAGATGCAAAACCCTTGCTTTTCAACTCAAAAAGCCAGATCTGGTTTCATCCAGCTCTTGAAGTAGTACCCTGGATTTGGGGCTGCAGTGCAGAAAATTAGTCCCCCTGAAGCTGTCCCCTTCAGAGTGGAGCTGGAGAAGATAGAGTGGCTAAAGAGCTCTGAACAATGGCTAATCTGCTAATTAACACTTCAGAGAAAAGCGATAACAGGAAGCCACTAAACTTCAGGGAACAGCAAGCTCTGATCAATGTAGTTTTCTTGGAATCATATTCAAAGCCACTGAGCTATTTGCTTCTAAGTCTGTGTCTCCCCCCTGAAGAGTTGCCTTCTTTCCTTCTTTTGTCTGCTCCTCTTTTCCCTTTGTTTCCCTGTTTCTTTCTGGCTCTTGCCCCCTGCTTCTTCCACCTCTTTCTCTCATAACTGCACCTAATATGGGGGGTTGATTCCTTCATTCATGGGACATTTACTAAATACTTATTGGGTGCTACAGATACAGAAAAGATTTCAAGGAGATAGATGAACAAACAATGGAAAATACTTCCAAACAATTACGGCAAATTCCTTTTCAGCAAATGTTTTTCCAGAAGTATAAAGGGAGTGGGTAGATACAAGAGGTGCCACACTCTGCCTAGTTAGGGCAGAGAAAACTTTTCCAGAGGAGCAGACGCTGGGCCTGAGGCATGAGGGATAAGTCTAGGTTTTTAAATAGTCTAATGATTCAGTCAATAGTAGATTTTGGTTTTCATTCAAACAGCTGTGACATAAATATGCGTTTGTTGTCAAACTGAAATCAACATTCTTAAACCAACTAATTGGGTTGTTTATATATATATATATAAAACCCTCAGTTTTTTCCCTCTTATGTCAGTGACATAAGGAACTTCTCCTCCTTTGGGAACCTTAATCCAAATGGATGACTGAGGTGGGGACAGGTAGAAAACTGAATTGTGGCAAGCCAGTGAAGTGATTGGGAAAGTCACTAAGGCTCCTCCCCTATACTCTCATTATAATGAGGACCCTATACATTACAGACTCCAAATTCATTCCTTGTGATTAAGCCAAGGTTTTCAAAATAATCCAGTGAATTCTGTCCCTCATCCCTTTCCCATACCCAGAGCTAGCAAGTAAGAGGAGCCTTTTCTCTCAGAAGCCTGTGCCTAGACTTGAAAGCCAGATACCTCCCGCTCTCCACTGACTGCTTCCACCCCTCCCCCAACCATTGATCCATCTTCACTCCCAACACATCAATGGCTGGAGCAGTTTCTGGATGACAGCTCACAGAGATGGCATGTTACATTTAAGCCATTTCCATTTTGATGCCTTTGAAGTCTGTCAAAACAACGTCAACCCCCTGCTGTGTCCCTGATATAATAGCCTTGAGCAGGGCAAATCTTGACTAACATCCATGTGACCACTTAATATGTAGGATTAAAGAAGAGAGGGAATTTTTTGTTTGTTTGTTTGTTGAATCCTTAACAAAGGCAGGGATCTTTTGGTCCAGTGTTCCCTCTTATGCAATGTCATGCACCAGTAAATCTGGATCTAAGAAGGGCCCAGTTTATCTTGAAGTGTAAAGGATTCAGTGAAGCAAAGAAAATTCACTCCCAGAATTCAAAGAAAATTAAAGAAGATCCAGTTACCTCTGTCAGGAACTCTAAATGCCTTACTCACTAATGTATTCCATGGCTTTGCACAGTGCCTACTATGTAGTAGATGCTCAAAAATATTTTCTGAAGGAATCAATGTTTTCAACCACACCATCCCTACCGCCTCCACACAAGTTGTCTCCCCAATAGTCCATTCCTGGTAGTGTTGTCATCCACATCAGCTCCTCAGGTTTCTTAGGAACCTACTTTGCATTATTCATCCCCAAGTACCTCTGGGTAGATTTCCATCTTGCAGCTGAAGTCATTCATTCACTCAATCATCAATCCTGTTGTATGGAGGGCCTATTCAGGCCAAGCCCCAAATTAGTGGTAGGAATCCAAAGTTAAGAGACATATGAGTGATGCCCTTGAAGAAAGTATAATCTAGTAGAGGAAACAGGATCATGGACATCTAAAATCAAGGGTGATGAGCCTAGGCAGAAATGAGTAAAGAAGGAAACAGGAAAGAGAGGACAAGTTCTCAAGGGAGCCCAGTCAAGGAGTTCAGAGAAATTAGAGGTATCTACTTTGTGTGTGTGTTAGGGGTTCAGGTTGTGGACCAGATGACCAGAGTGAGCAAGGCATGGACTGGAAGAAATGGGGAATACAGTATAGAAGAGGGAAGGATGTACACTGGAGTCATGGGCAGTGGGCCAGCCAGGGTGGCTGGAACCTCTTCATATAGGCCCTTTGTGGTAGACCTGCCTTTTCCCCATCTTCTGACAACAGTATATCAACATTTCTTTGGGGGAACCTCCTTTTCCATGGCATGCAGTCTGGTGGGCCTGTCAGTCCTGGACACTCACTGGCCAAGGAGATAGCTGATCCAAGCCATCAGAATTTCCCAGGTATTTAAACTGTGAGCAGAATGACATGGGACTGAAAATGATTGGTGCCAGTTTCCTGAAATGGAGTCCCCAGGGAGTGAACTGGTTCCTGCCCTGGATCCCAGAGCTGCATTTGATTTTACGAGCAGCCCCACAGCCTTCCATTAGGTGCCCTTTGAGCCTGAGTTAGCTTGAATCAGTTTGGTGGCTTGCAAACAAAGAAACCTAAAGGGTAGCCTTGAATGCCAGGCTGAGGATCATTGTTGAATGCTATACTAGGACAAGAATAACATCGGAACCTATGCCTTTCATCCAAGTGTGCAGTTTCCTCACAACATGCCCCTGAGGTGGCCCAGTTGGAGCATCTACCTACCTTAGAGATACAGAAAGTTGAGATTCAGAGAATTGGGGACCACCTGACTAACCTCAGACTCCAGTTGAGGATGTTTGATCAGAGAGAGATGTGTTGGTTATTAAAGGTGGCTCTTTATCTTCCCAATTCCATGTTGCCTCTGAAGCTTATAAAGAAATCAAAGTTCTGTGTGCATATTGGCCTGTTTCTGTGCCAAAATGTCCTTGGACGGTATTCCAAGAAGCCATGCAATTTATCTGTCATTGTCAAGCGCAAGCATTGCTCTTTTTGATAAAATTCAAACCTGGCACATCCTCCAGAACCTATTTATAATCCCTCCTTCCTAGAAGCTCTGCCTGGGATCAGGTTTGCTCTGATTCTGCTCTGTGCTTTTTTAGCAAGTTCCCAGAGGTGAGGAGATACTTAGCATGGCCCTCAGAGGAGGCCCTCCTGAGCGAAACTTTGAATCTTCAGCTTTGCTGTAGCCAGTCAAGAAGCTGCACACTTCCATTTCCTTCTCAAATTTCACTTCACTGAATAGAAAATAGGAAAGAACCACGGGTGGATTTTCAAAAACACAAGACATCTCAACTCTAAAACCCTTGAGGAAAAGGGCAAATTGAGCAGTTGCTGAGTTTCTAAGCCCTTGATGTTGTGCATAATCAGCATCAGCAGATGCTCCTCACTCACCTTGATGCTTTTTGCCATCAAGCATAGTTGCCTTGGAGCCCATTGTCATCTTACCAAAGGCACATTCTGTGCAATGCATCCTGGGTGAGGAATTTAAATCCAGGCAAGGAAAGACAACTCAACTCTCCTGTTATTACATATATAGCCTAATTAATGAGGAGTCTTTTATCATCTTAGAATTGCAGAGCCAGAAGCAAATTTTAAAGGTCAGCTATTTCAAACCTTTACAATCATCTAAAATTAATATACATATATATGCATGTATATATGCATATCGAATGCTTACAGGCACCATGCTAAGTATACATGGATTCTCTCATGATAAACTTTTTTTTTTCAGTGTTCAAAAGAATCCCCTTTTTCAAAAGTTAGCATTTATTATACATGCCCTGCTGTTGCCCAGCAGATGATCTCATACTGTAACTTTGCCTGATGACTCCTAAACCCAGCCTCACTGCAGTGAAAGATGCTTCCACTCAGTTCTTGCTAGCTTTTCAGGGCCTCGGTAGACCCTACAAGCAGTATCCAAATCCAGTGCTGTCTACTCATTTTCTCCTTTATAATATTTTAAAATTTTTATTTTTAAATACTTTCACACTTACAGGAAAGTAACAAAAATAATACAACCCCCCTACAAAGAACTCCAACATACTCCTACCACCATACCCCCAGTTACCCAGATCCACCAATTTCAATATTTCACCACGTTTCCTGGATCATTCTACCTGTCCTATCTATCTGTCTGCCTATCTATCTATCTATCTATCTATCTATCTATCTATCTATCTATCTATCTATCCATCTATCTATCTATCTATCACTAATTCCTTGCCCCAGGCAGTACAGCTTGACTTTTCTCCCATCATGTTCTGTAGGAGAGGTCTGTGAACCCTCAGGCCAAGTTCTGGGACAGCAGATCCCTCAGGCCACCACCAGGCAGACCGGGCCAGACAGACTTGCTCCCAGTATGTATGCGAGGGTTACTCTGCTCCCTCCAGAACCAGAATCAGAGATTTGTACAGGGAGCACTGGCCAGCTCCACACCGAGCTGGTAAGGGGTTGGGGAGGGGCCAGCCACGGCACAAGGATATCCTACTACTTTTAAATGGCTTTTTTTCTTCATTCTTTGCTGTCTTGTCACAGCAGTTTAATGGTTTCCTGGAGCTTTGAGAAAGATATTTCTCCCAGTTTTTGCAGGTTGTTCAAAGCTTTCATGGGAGGATGGAGCCCTGAAGCTTCTCACACCACCATCTTCAACAGGAACAGGGCTCATGATATACTTTTTTTTTCTTCAGGAGTTACCAGGGACTGAACTTGGGACTTCGTACTTGTGAAGCAGGTGTTTAGCCACTGAGCTACATTCATTCCTCTCATGATATACTTTTTTTTTTTTTTTTTTTTTGAGGTACTGGGACTGGGGATTGAACCCGGGACCTCATATGTAGGAAGCCAATGCTCAACCATGAGCCACATCATCTCCCCTGAGTTAGTTTTTTCATTTGTTTTTTTGTTTTTAGGGGGTACCAGGAACTGAACCCAGGACCTCCCATATGGGAAGCAAGTGCTCAGCCACTTGAGCCATATCTGCTCCTCATGATATACTTTTTTTTTTTTTAAAGATTTATTTTATTTATCTATCTGCTTCCCCCTGCCATTGTTTTGCACTTACTGTCAGCTCTCTGTGTTCACTCATTGTCTGCTCTCTGTGTCTGTTTGTGTTCTCTTTAGGAGGTCCTGGGGAACCAAATCTGGGACCGCCCATGTGGGAGAGAGGCACTCAATCGCTTGAGCCACCTCCGCTCCCTGCTTTGTTGTGTTTCTCATTGTGTTTCCTCTTTGTGTCTCCTTGTTGTATCAGCTCACTGTGCTAGCCCATTGCGCCAGTCCACTGCCTTGCTTGTCTTCTCTAGGAGGTACTGGAAACCGAGCCTGGGACCTTCTATATGGTAGGTGGGAGCTCAATCGCTTGAGCTACATCCACTTCCCTCCATGATATACTTTTTTTTTTCCACTTTTTTTATTTTTTAAAAGATACTTCGATTACATAAATGTTACAGAGAATATACAGGGGGTTCCCAAATGCCCGACTCCCCATGCCTCCCACATATTCCCACATTAGCAACATCTTTCATCAGTGTGGTACATTCATTGCAATTGATAAACACGTTTTGGAGCCTTGCCACTAAGCATAGATTATAGTTTACACTGTAGTTTATACTCTCTCCCATTCGACTCTGTAGGTTATGGCCGGATATATAGTGGCCTGTATCTGTTGTTGTAATGTCATCCAGATGATTCCCAAGTCCTGAAAATGCACCCCTACCACACCTGTTTTTCCCTCTCCCTAACCCCAGATCATCCATGAGTCATTGCCTCCACAACAATGGTATTTATTCCATTGCTAGAATCACAAGTAGTCTATAGTAGAATACTAGTAAGTTTATTTTAGTCCATAGTTCTTTTTCCAATCCTGAGGACTCTGGGATGGTGATGCCCACTCCACCATTAATTGAGGGGGGCTTCGAGCCCATACATCCAATAGATGGGACTCCCTTGCTTGCAGTTGTAGGCACTCTCAGTTCCTTAATATGTTGTTTGTCTATCATCTCCTCCCCATTAGCTGTCCTGGGAGAGTCCATTGAACTGGAGAGTAGGTGTTGCAACTCTGTTGAGATTCAGGGCTCAGCTGGTACATGGACAGCCCAAAGATTTAAGTCTCTTGGATGTACACCTACCAACTCTAGTACTAATTATAGGTTTGAATAGAAAGACAGAAGAGTCATGCATATGAAAACCACTGCTGAGTCTAACTCAGTCACACTGGGGAGCATAAATACCAGATTAGGGCCCACTAGCAAGGGGCCAAATTCCTGACCTGTCTGCCTTGACTATAGTGTCTGTATGTCTCCATATACCTGAGGAGATTCGCTATTTGGGGTCGTATCTACTTTGGCTGTCAATGAGATCTTGTTGAGATGTCCATAAGCACTACCTCTGGGATGGCCTCCTAAATCACTTTGAATTCTCTTTGCCATACAAACTCATTTGTCTTTAGCTTTTCCCCCTTTTGGTCAAGGTGTTTTTGTTTGTTTGTTTGTTTGTTTGTTTGTTTGTTTGTTTTCCCCAGATGTATTGTTTGTTGGTACTTGGTAGCAATCCCTCGGTGCTGCCCGGGAGTCTCATTCCCAGGAGTCATGTCCCATGCTGGGGGAAAGTTATGCTTTTATATGCTAAGTTCGGCTTAAAGAGAGGCCACATTTGAGCAACAAAGAGGCTACCCGTAGGTAACTCTTAGGCACCCTACATCACTAGGCTAAGTTTCAATTTCAAGAGCAAAGGCTTTTAAGCATAGTCATCAATATCAAGGGTCCTTCAATGGACCATCCTCCTTTACAAGTCATTGTCCCTACTTGGGGCATTCTTGTTTTTCCATTAGAGAATGTGGCAGAGCTCCCCTGGATGGGCATTTGATATTTTTTGGTTATTGTGTGAATCTCCACCCACCATGACAAGGCCCCATAAGCATTTAAACACATTTATATGCCTTATATGTATACCCAGGTGAACTTCCTCCCATGTATCCCTCCTCACTGACACCCCCCACCAATGATCCTCCCTGTCACAATTGTAACACTTCTGTGCTCTAAAACTTCTTAAAAAATGAAGCCAATAAAATTCCTATATATTATTAATAAGAAAATGAAACAGTAATAGTAGTTTTATACATAAGAAGTAAAATACAGAAAGAATTAATAAAAAGTAAAAATAGAATATTTTTAAAAATTGGAATATTTTAAAAAATGAAAAAACATTTGAAGAAAAAAAACCTTTTTTTTTTTTTACATTTTGCTTTTCATCACTGTAAGACTATTGTCCTATATGTAGAGTGACATTGTCTTCCATTTATTCCTCCAGTGTCTTACTTTTTTTTTTTTTTTCATTTTTTCTTCAAAGAAGTTTTAGGTCACAGTAGAGTCACGTACAGAATACAGGGGATTCCCATACACCCAACATCCCCCCTATTCCCCTTTCCCCTATCAATAAACTTTTATATGTGGGTGGTACATTTGTTACAATTGAAACACAAATATTGAAACACAGCTACTAACCGTCATCAATGGTTACATTATGGTTTACATTTTGGGCCATATATTTTATAATATCTGATAAAATTTAATGTGGCCTGTATCCATCTTTGCAAGATTGTGCAAACACTTCCATCACCCCCAAAATGCCCCCTATTCCATCTATTTTATTCCTCCATTCCCCTTCCCTTTGGGCCCATAGCAACAACCAGGCTTCACTCCTTGAAGGACAAGATTCATAGTTACTTGCATCTTCACTGAGGACTTGACACGCCACCAATGGTCTCAAGTGACTCCCATCCCGATGTTTGAGAACATAGCAGGCCTCCCTAGGATGGGAGTCCAACACTTTCCCGCTCATTATGTGGGTATCTACCCACTGGTGCAACACACTATGCCAAAATGATCACTCACATGCTCCCTAGAAGCCTGCCCCAGGTGCGCCCTGGCCCAAATTCCCCCCATCCAACATCCTAAATCAGTAACCCTTCCTTGTCATATTGCCAAATGAGCATTCCCAACATTGTAATTTCAACCACGTACCTGCCCATCCCCAGTGTTCACCTGCTCCCTCCTCCAACCTTCCCCCCAATTCCATGGAACATCCAGCCCACCCTCCCCACCCTGTCCCCTGTCAAACCTGCACCACCTAACCCAATAATATCATTATATCCCTGTCATGTCCCTTCACTGCATAACTACATGCTATCATCTTGGTCATAGATTTTGCCCCTATGGGCATTGGCTCACGAACTTCTTCTCCCTTTCTATTTCCCGTGAACCTATTTTCCAGACTCTAGCTCTGTAAGTCAGCTCAGTTTGCTTAATTTATTTCAGTGAGGTAATGTAATATTTGCCCTTCAATGCCTGGCTTGCTTCACTCAGCATAAGGTCCTCAAGGTTCATCCATGTTGTCCTGTGTGTTAGTACTATATTCCTTCTTACAGCTGAGCAATATTCCAGTATGCATATACCACATTTTGTTTATCCATTCATCAATTGATAGGCATTTGAGTTGATTCCAACTTTTGGCAACAGTGAATAATGCCGCTATGAACATTGGTGAGAATATATCTGTTCATGTCCTTGCTTTCAATTCTTCTGGGTATATACCCAGCAGTGGAATTGCTGGCTGATATGGCAGAGCTATAGTTAGTTTTTTGAGGAAATACCAAACTGTCTTTCACAACAGCTGCACTATTCTACATTTCCACCAGCAGTGGATAAGTGTTCCTGTTCCTCCGTATCCTTTCCAACACTTGTAGTCCTTTTTTAATAGCCACCAGTCTAATGGGTGTAAGATGGTATCTCATTGTAGTTTTGATTTGCATTTCCCTAATAGGTAGTGATGTTCAGCATCTTTACATGTGCTTTTTAGCCATTTGTATTTCTTCTTTGGAGAAGTGTCTATTCAATTCACTTGCCCATTTTTTAAATGAGTTGTCTTTTTATTTTCAAGGTGTAGGATTTCTTTATATATGATAGATAATAGACTCCTACCAGATATATGGTTACCAAATATTTTCTCCCATTGGGTAGGCTGCCTTTCCACTTTTTTGACAAACTCCTTTGAGATGCAAAAGTTTTTAATTTTGAGGAGATCCTATTTGTTTATTTTTTTTCTTTCGCTGCTTATGCTTTGGGTTTGAAATTCATGAAATCATTTCCTGTTACAAGGTCCTGTAGATGTTTCCCTACATTGTCTTCCAAGGACTTTATGGTCTTGGCTCTTATATTTAGATCTTGGATCCTTCTTGAGTTAATTTTTGTATAAGGTATGAGATGGTGTTTCTCACTCTTTTGGATATGGATATTCAGTTCTCCAAGCACCATTTGTTGAAGAGGCCATTCTCCCGGTTGAGTGGGCTTGGTGGCCTTGTTGAAATTCAGATGACTGTATATGCAAGGACCTATATAAGAACTCTCAGTTAGGTTCCATTGGTCAGTATGTCCATCCTTGTGCCAATACCATACAGTTTTGACCACTGTAGCTTTGTAGTATGTTTTAAAGTCAGGTAGTATGATTTCTCTGATTTCATTTTTCTTTTTCAATATGTCTTTAGCTATTTGGGGCCTCTTGCCCTTCCAAATAAATTTCATAGTTAGTTTTCCCAATTCAGTAAAAAGTGCTGTGTTGATTTTTATTGAGATTGCATTAAATCTGTATATCAATTTGGGTAGGATAGACATCTTAATGATGTTTAGTCTTTCTATCCATGAATAGGGAATATTCTTTCATTTATTTAAGTCTTCTTTGATTTCCTTTAACAGTGTTATGTAATTTTCTGCATATAAGTCATTTATATCTTTAGTTAAAGTTATTCCTAGGTATTTGATTCTTTTAGTTGCTATTATAAATGGTATTTTTTTCCTGGTTTCCTCCTCAGATTGCTCATTATTAGTGTACAGAAATGCCACTGATTTTTGCACATTGATTTTGCAACTTTACTGAACTCATTTATAAGCTCTAGGAGCTTTGTTGTAGATTTCTCAGGGCTTTCTATGTATAGGATCATGTCGTCTGCAAATAGTGAGCTTTTTACTTCTTCCTTTCCAATTTCAATGCCTTTTATATCTTATACTTGCCTAAGTGCTCAAGCAAGTACTTCTAACACAATGTTAAATGGGAGTGGTGATAGTGGGCATCCTTGTCTAGTTTCCAATCTTAGTGGGAAAGCTTTTAGGATTTCACCATTGTATATAATGTTCGCTGTGGGTTTTTCATATATACCCTTTATCATGTTGAGGAAATTTCCTTCTATCCCTATCTTTTGTAGTGTTTTTATCAGGAAACGGTGCTGTATTTTGTCTAATGCTTTTTCTGCATCTATAGAGATGATTATGTGATTTTTTTTTCTTTCAATCTGTTTATGTGGTATATAACATTGACTGATTTTCTTATATTGAACCATCCTTGCATACCAGGGATGAAGCCCACTTGGTCACGGTGTATAGTATGTTTGATGTGTTGTTGAATATGATTAGCAAATATTTTGTTGAGGATTTTAGCATCTAGTTTCATTAGGGAGATTCATCTACAGTTTTCCTTTCTTGTGGTATCTTTGTTAGCCTTTGATATTAGGGTAATGTTGGTGTCATAGAGTGAGTTAGGCAATGTTCCTTCCACTTCTACTTTTTTGGAAGAGTTTAAGCAGGATTTGGTGCTTTCTGTAATGTTTGGCAGAAATCACCTGTGAAGCCATCTGGTCCTATGCTCTTCTTAGTTGGGAGATTTTTGATGACTGATTCTTTCTCACTACTTGTGGTTGGTCTGTTGAGCTCATTAATTTCTTCTTTCATCAATGTAGGTTGCTTGTGTGTTTCTAGGAATTTGTCCATTTCCTCTAAATTATCATTCTTGTTGGCATATAATTTTTCAAAGTATCCTCTTATGATACTCTTTATTTCTGTGGGGTCAGTGGTGATAGCCCATTCCTCATTTCTTATTTTGTGTATTTTCATCTTCTCTCTCTTTTTCTTTGTTAGCCTAGCTAGTGGTTTGTCAATTTGACTGATCTTCTTGAAGAACCAGCCTCTGGTTTTGTTTATTTTTTCTCATGCTTTCTTATTTTCACTTTCATTTAGTTCTGCTCTAGTCTTTATTTCCTTCTTTCTACTTCCTTTGGGTTTAGTTTGTTGTTCTTTTTCACATTCCTCCAGCTGTGCAGTTAGGTCTTTGATTTTAGCTCTTTCTTCTTTTTTGTATATGCATTTATGGCTATGAATTTCCCTCACAGTACTGCTTTTGCTGTGTCCCATAGGTTTTGATATGTTGCGTTGTCATTTTCATTCATTTTAAGGTAGTTACTGGTTTCTTTTGCAATTTCTTCCTTGACCCACTGTTTGTCTAAGAGTGTGTTGTTTAACTTCCATATCCTTGTGCCTAATTTGGTTCTCTGGCTCTTACTATTTCCAGCTTCATTCCAATGTGGTCAGAGAAATTACTTTGTATAATTTCAATCTTTCTGAATTCATTGAGAGTTGTTCCGTGGCCTAGCATATGGTCTATCTTGGAGAATGATCCATGTGCACTCAAGAAGAATGTATAGCCCTCTGTATTTGGGTGCAGTGTTCTGTATATGTCTATTAGGTACAGATCCTCTAATATATTATTCAAAGTGTGTTTCTTTATTGATTTTCTGTTGAGATGTTCTGTTTAATGGTGAAAATGGTGTATTAAAGTCTGCCACTGTAATTGTAGAAGCATCTATTTCTCCACTATTTTTTTCCAATGTTTGCCTCATGTATTTTGAGGCACCCTGGTTAGGTGCATAAATGTTTATGATTGTTCTTTCTTCTTGAAAGATTACCCCTTTTATTAAATATAGTGTCCATCTTTGTCTCTTACAATAGTTTGGCATTTAAAGTCTATTTGTCTGATATTAGTATAGCTACTCCCACCCTTTTTTGATTATTGTTTGCTTGTAAAATTGTTTTCCAACCATTCACTTTCAGCCTTCTTGAATCCCTGGGTCTAAGGTGGGTTTCTTGTAGACAGCATATAGATGGGTCATATTTCCTTATCCATTCTTTCAGTCTGTGTCTCTTGACAGGTGAGTTTACTCCATTAACATTCAGTGTTACTATTGTCATGGAATTACTTAGATTAGCCATATTTTCTTTGGGTTTATGTATGTCATATGTTGTTTTTATTACTCTTTTTGTCTTTTCAGTTGTTCTTACACTCTCCTCCCACTCTCTTTCTCCTGTTTTTCCCTTTCAACCTGCAGAACTCTTGTAGTACAGGTTTCTTATTAACATACTCTCTTAGATTCTGTTTGTCTTGGAATAATTTTGAACTCTCCCTCATTTTTGAATGCCAGTTTTGCTGGATAGAGAATTCTTGGCTGGAAATTTTTTTCCTTTGGTACTTTAAGTATGTCATAACACTACCTTATTGCCTTGTTGTTTCAGATAAGAAAGCAGCACTTCATCTTATTGAGCTTCCTTTGTATGTGATGGTTCTCTTTTCTCTTGCTGCTTATAGTATTCTCTCTTTGTCTTCAGCATTGGACAATTTGACAAGTTTATATCCTGGAGTAGGCCTGTTGGAATTTATACTGTTTACAGTGCACTGTGCTTCTTGCATGTGTACATCCACCTCCTTCAATAGGGTTGGTAAGTTTTCAGCCCTTATTTCTTCTGACACTCCTGCTGTCCCCTTTCCCTTCCTTTCTCCCTCTGGGATGCCTATAATGTGTATGTTTGTGCATTTCATGTTGTCATACAAGTCCCTGAGTCCCTGCTGGATTTTTTCTATCTTTTAATCTATCTATTCTGTTATCTGTTTGATTTCAGATATACTGTCTTCCACATTGCTAATTCTTTCCTCTGCTTGTTCAGATCTGCTGTTGTGTGCTTCCAATGAATTTTTGATTTCTTGGATTTTGCCATTCATCACCATCATATCCGTTATCTTTTTATATATGTTTAAAATTTCTTCAGTATGTTCTCTCAGTGTCTTCTTAATATCTTTAATCTCTTTCTTCACTTCATTAAGTTGATTCATGATATTTGTTTGGACAGCTCTGATTAATTGTTCCATTTTCTGCATCTCCTCTTGGTTTTTTGTTTGTTCATTGGACTGGACCATGTCTTCCTGTTTCTTAGTGTGGCTTGTATTTTTTGTTGGTATCTAGTCATCTGTTTATCTTGGTGTGTTTATTCAGCTGATTGGCTTCTCTCTCTGCTCTATGGTTTTATTTTATTTTTGTTTTTGAGTGTGGTAAGGTTTTACTTTGACACTTCATTCCTCTTATTCTATTTCCTTGCCGTTGTCTATGTTCCCTTTAAAAAAATGTTAGTACCAGAGAAATAGGAAGAGATAGGAAGAAAGAATGAGTAATAGTAGGGAAAATAGTAAAAGGTAGGAGAGGGACCATACAAGATGTAGACAATTGAATAATTAATCCAAGTAAGAAGTACAGAAGAATAAGTTTAGAAAAGTGGAATAGAAACAATGAAACATGAAACAGAATGGGGGAAAATACAGAATGAATTAAAAGTCCAGATTGATGAGAAATGGGGAAAAGAATAAGTAGAAGAGAGAAGGAAAGTAAGAAAAAATAAATAAATAAACAAGAGAAAATAAAACACGGAGAAAGTAGGAGAGAGAGAGAAAAAAAAAAATGAGTAAAAGAAAAATTGAAGACCAAGCCCAAAGAGATGGAATGAAAGAACAACAACAGAAAAAGAAAATATAAGGATGAAGGACGAAAAAGATATAGCATAGTTAGACAAAACTAGGAAACGTAAGAGAGAAAAAACTAACAGACAAACAGAGAAACAAAAGAAGAGGGAATACAACAACAAGAAATCAAAACAGCAGCTACTCATTTTTTTGTTTTTGTTTTTTAAAAAAAGGAAAAGAGGAAGAAGGCAGGAAAAGGATCAAAAAGCCAAGATAAACATGGAAAAACAGCCTTTTCTCTTGGACCCCTAGTGAACTTCTCAGGCTGTTGCTATTCAACAATCAATCACCCTGCAGCCTGTCCTCTGCAGGTTTTAAGCCAGGTTTTGGTGAGTAAAATTGTTGCAGCTGTCGCTATGAGAAACCCAAACGGCACTTGGAGAAGCAGAGGAACCAGGCCTTATTACACACGCGGGCCCAGAGGAAAGTTCGGTTTCCAAATTCTGAGCCCGCAGCCCCAGTTTTCTAGAGTTTTTATTGGGGTCTGCAGGCTCCCGTTCATTAGCTAGCGAGTTGGCGGGTGGAATTTTTCCATTACCTTAGGCAACTAAGCAAGCATGGTTACAGAAGTAGAACTGTAGTTTACAAAATCAAGCCGGCAGGGTTAGAGAGCCAGAAGTGCAGGTTTCAGTTCTAAGGTGGGAGATTCTTGTCAGAAAAGGGGGGAGGGGTAGGGCTGCAGTGACTTTTCCTTATCAAAATAAGGAAAGTAAAAAAGGAACCTCTTTTTTTTTTTTCAATAAGAGGTCCAATAAAAGCTAATATAAAGAGGATGTCAATATGTTTCCTATCATAAATTTTCATTGGATGCTTGATAACCTTGTGCTGTTTCTCAGAGAGGAGCCAGGGATCAAACCAGGGTCCTTGTATACCCTAGGCAGGAGCTCTTCCACTGATATAATGTGCCTTCTTAGGTTAGCAAGACTTTTCAGAAGTTTATCAGCCCCTATTCCCTCCCGGTTATCTCTGCCTCCTTTCTGATGTAAATTTTCCCTTTACCTAGTCTGCTGAGCATGGCAGCCTGCCTGAAGTGATCCCCCTCCCCTATCCCTATAGTGTCAGACTCCCTTCCACACCCAAGTGGGGCTCAGTTAGATAAAATAACTGCAAAGAGACCACTCTCCACCCTCTCTGACCCCTTCTCCTCCCAGGGAGGTTGCCTCCACACTCCTTTTGGAGGAGGAAGCCGGCAGCTCCATTTAGGCTGTTTGTCCTGACAGTGGGGTATAAGCGCCTCTTCCAGCCCCAGGAGGGAGAAACTTCCTTTTCTTTCTAGCACCCTCCTAGATGAACCAGAGCACCCCCCCCCCCCCCGCTCTATATATATCTAGAGGTGCTGGCAGGGAAGAAGTCTGTTCTCCTCTTAGTCAGATACTATTTGCCAGGTATTTTAGCCTCGACTGATATCTCAGGGAAAGGGGAGGGGAGCCCTTCCCAGTGGCCGGAGGATCAATAACTCACCAATTGCTATTTCAGTTTCCTCCTCTCTGTCCCCAACTATTCTGTTAGTTGTGAAGCAGTGTCCTGGTCTGCTGTACCCCTAAGCAGGTTGCCAAGGCAGTCCTAGACTCCCTCTCAGTTGTTTTAGTAAGAGCTAAGCTTTATCTGTCTACCCCATCAGCCATATTCCTCCATGATCTACTTTTTTTTTTTTTTCTTTTACCATGAGGTCCTGGAGATCAAACCCAGGTCCCTCCATATGGGAGACGGACGCCCAACCATTTGAGCTACATCTGTCCCCTCCATGATACACTTTTTTTTTTTTTTTTTAAAGATTATTTATTTATTTATTCATTTATCCCCCCCTTGCTGCTTGTGCTCGCTGGGTCAGCTAACCACGCCGTGCAGGCGGGCTTGCCTTCACCAGGAGGCCCCGGGAACCGAACCCGGGGCCTCCCATATGGTAAACGGGAGCCCTACTGATTGAGCCACAGCTGCTTCCCCGTGATACACTTTTAATCCTCACAACAACCCTCCGAGGTAGCCTCTGCTGTTCTTTCCACTGTACAGACCATGAACCTGAGGCTTAGAAGTTGCCATTGGTCACCCAGGTAACACAGTGACACATTTCTGAAGTCTCTTCAGAAATGGAAGCCTGGCAGCTCTCAAACCTGACCTCCACATGGCTTTAAAATTTTTGAATATATTGCCAACATTTTAAAATTGGGAATTTGACATTTTAAAATTCCAGATTTCCAGCTTTCCCTGAAAAGTTGGAAGACTTGGCCACACTGGGCTGACATTCCTACATGGCAAGTATAGGCTGAAGCTGAATAGTAGCCACCCGTTTGGACACAAATCAGATCATGTCAGGAAACTGATTCAGCTTTCCAATAGCTCTGAAATGCACTGGAGTAAAATCCAAAGTCCTTACCATGGCCCAGAACCAACAGGCCTGGCCTCTGCCTTTTGCTCACCCTCATCTTGTCTGATTCCACATGTTCCACCACTCTGGCATTCTCTCCAGCCCTTGGACTTAAAATAATCTCTCCTTCCTAAGGTCCTTTGCCTTTGGGTTTCCTCCACCAGGAAAGCTGTTTCCTCTGTTCTTCTCAGGTCTGCCTTACACTGAGCCTTTGGGTGTCAGCTTAAACATTACTTCCTCAGAGAGGCCTTCTTGACCACTGTGGTCGACAGAATAATGAGTCATAGAATCCCCCAAACCTGTGAATATGTTGCTTTGCACAGCAAAAGGGATTTGGCAGGTATAATTAAATTATGGATCTCGAGAGGGGGAGATGATCCCAGATTATCCATGTGGGCCCAATGTAATCACAAGGGTCCTTATAAGAGGGAGGCAGGAAGTCAGGGTCAGAGAAGATGCGATGACAGGCATGGGTGGGGGTGATGCAAGGCCGTGAGCCAAGCAGTGGGGGTGGCGCCTGGAAGCTGGCAACGGCACAGGAATGGATTCTTCCCCAGAGCCCCCTGAGGGAACACAGCCCTGTGACACCTTGGCTTTAGCCTAGTGAGACTGTGGCTTTGGACTTTTGAGCTTCAGAATTGTAATATAAGAAGTCTGTATTGTTTTAAGCCACTGGGTTTGTGGTGATTTGTTACAGCAGCAACAGAGCTAATACAACCACAGATTTTAAAATAGTCCCTTCCCTCCTTTTGTCTCAAACTTCTCTCTTTATCCTTCCAGGCACACACCACAACTTGAAAATCTTTTATTTGTTTGTTGATTTGCTTAGTTTTGGTCCCTTTGACTGCTAGACCCAAGCAGACAGTGTCAATCCCTTGTTCATGGCTGTCATCCTGAGACAAGAGCACAGTATCAGGCACTCTGTAGGAGCTCAGGAGTTATTTATTGAATGACTGAGTTGATTATTGAATAATTAGCCTCATTACCCATCCCGGGTGCCCTTATCTGAGCCTATTTCAGGTTGAAGATGTCCCTATTTAACAGAACTTAGAATTGAACCCAGTCAAGTGCAAGTATATCTCTGAAACATAAACAGTCAGGGATTTTAAGGCAATAGGCAGCCTACTGACAAAACAGGCTATAAACCCAAATAAATTCATTTCCTGTTTCCTAATCCTTGCAACTCTCAGCATCTCTGGGGAGCTTTTTAGAAATGCAGAATCTCAGGCCTTACTCCAGGCCTACTAGAATAGAATCTGCATATTAACAAGATGTCCAGGATATTCATATGCATGTTAAAGTTTCAGAAGCATTGTGCTGCATACTTATTTAGGGACATGCTCATCTGAAGGGGATGCTACAGATATGTTTTCTATAGGTGGGTGCAGCAAACACTAACCACACCATCACAACCTGACTGAACCCCTGATCTGATAACTCTTTCCTGCCACATCACGTCATCTGCTCCTTATGCTGAATTCTCTAACTCTTCTAATGACCTGTCTCACTCCTATTCCCTACCCCCAGCCACCTGCCAAGTCTGTGAGATCAGGCAAACAGATGATGACTTGTTAGGGACCCACAAACCCAATAAGAACCAGGCCCAGTGGGGAAAAGATCCCTTTCCCATCAAAAGGGGAGGAGGATGTCTGACTTTGTGGAATTCTGCCCTGCATTATTCTATCAGGGAGTAGAAGATACTAGAAACTGTGGAGGGTCTGGAGTGAGTCTGCTGAACCACTGCTGCCCCCAAATACCTCCCATCACTTCTGTATGTCCTATTATCTTAGTGTGCCCCACGGCTGCTGACACAAATTAGCAGAAATGGGTTGGCTTTTATAATGGGGATTTTATTTAGGGTAAAAGCTTACAATTCCAAGGCCATGAAGTGTCTAAATCAAGGCACCGTCAGAGATGCTTTCTCACCAAAGTCAGCTACTGTTGATCCTAGTGTCCTGCCATGTGGTGATCTGGCAAGATGGCCGGGTCTGCTGGTCTTGCTCTAGTTTCTCCTGCAACTCACCTGTGACCAATCAGTCATTTTTCCCTGGTGCTCAGCTCCTTGAGCCTCTTTGGGCTTCTCTCCTTGAGCTCAGCTGTAGGCAAACCTGGCCTCCTTTCTCTCACATGGCAGGATCAAATATGGCAGCTTCCTTTTCCTCTGTGTGTCTGTCTCGCTGTCTCCGTTTACATCAGACCCAGAAAGAGAGCAGAGACCGAAGCTGGCTCATGCCTCAAGCCCCAAAGTTGGGGAGTGGATGTGGCTTAAGCAGTTGAGCACCTGCTTTCCACATGGCAGGTCCCAGGTTCATGCCCAGTGCCTCCTAAAAAACAAGTAAACAAATGAAAAAAACCAACCTAGGGTAGCCTATGTGGCTCAGTGGTTGAGTGCCAGCTTCCCACATATGAGGTCTGGGATTCAATCCCCAGCACTGGTAATTAAAAAAAAAAAAAAAAAGAACCCTTATCAAACAATCTAATCTAAGTCCCCTCAAACAAATTTAATGCAATCAAAAGGCCCCACACCGATAGGAATGGCTTAGTTCAAGAACATTTTTTTTCTGGGATTCACAAAATTTAAACTGTTATACCTATGATAGCCATTTACTAAAGGAATGTATGGAAAAGTGCAGATGGGACCCCATGTGCCTGGATAACAGAGCTGCAATTGTTCAGTCTCTCTATTGCTTCAGAAGATTCCTCTCAGTTCCTTCCAGTGTCCAACACCTATCACAACATCTGGAATATAATAGATACATAATACATATTTGGATAAAGAATCCCCAGACAGTCTGTTGAAAGCTTTAATCAAACTGTCCTTGTGGTACCTACCATTCTCCACTTATATAGACTAGTACACTTTTAGTGTCAAGTGTCAGAAAACCCACTTGAACATAAAGGAGTTTGTTGGCTCACATGATTATAATTTGTTTGGGGTTGCAAATTAATTTGTTTCTTTCTCTCAGCCCTGCCATGTATGACCGTATTCTCAGACAGAGCTCCCCTTGGGCCATAATAGAGCTGCTCCAGCCCTCACACTTTCTCAGCTTTAAATCTTTGAAATCTGAGCATGAGTCTCATTGGTTCATCAAATATGGCAGCTTGCTTATCCCTGAACCAATCCCCTGGGAAATGCAATTCACTGATAGGCTTAGATCTAGTCTTATGCTTTCCTACTGCTATAGGGTATGGGGTGACTGTTATCTGTGTTTGAGCCTCATGGACAAAATTTGGAGGTAGATCTCTAAAAGTAATTGTTATCAAGGTTGTGTAACTGAATTATGGATGACCAAGGATATAACTGTCCCTATGAACATTGCACAGTACTTGTTTAGAGGAAGAATAAATCATTTGAAGTTGGGAATGGGGGACCAGGGTATGGCTTCATGAAACAGGTGACATTTGAGCTGAAACCTGACATACTGGGTAGGATTTAGATATGAAAAGATGGAGAAAGAGACATTCCTGGAAATAGAAACAGGTTGATCAAAAGCTTGGGGAAAGGAAGGTTATGCGTAGGGAATAGCTAGAGCAACAGGATATGGGAAAGAGCAAGTTTGGAAAGGGAGATAGGTGAGAGCTAGGTTATGAAGGGTCTGAAACTTTAGCCTAAGTAGTCTGCTTTCAAGGAGGCTATGGATTGGGTCAGTTAAAAAGGCAGATCACTTTGGTTTAAATCTGGGTTCAGGTGCTTACAAGTTGGGAGTTCTTAGGTAGGTTACTTAATCTCTCAGCCCTAGTTTACTCAGCTGTAATATGAAGCTATTAATACCCACCTCATAAGGCTGTTGTAAAAAATAAGTTAATGGATGAAGTGCCTAGTGTAGTCCCTGGTATCACAGAGCAAGCGCTTGATAAGCGTTAGGCTTGGGAGCTGGGTGGTGGAGAGTTGTTTGTTTCATTGTTTGTTTTCTGTAAATACTCAGGAAGCCGTCGGTGTTTTATATCCTAGGAAGCTGCTGCTCATAACTCCCCTTCATAGACTTCAAATGGCAGCTGCCTGCAGAACGGATTGTTATACAAAGAAATCGGAGGCAGGAATATAAGTTAGGACATTATTACAAGAGGAATGTGGATATGGCAGTAGAGATAGAGGGGAGGTAATGATAGAGAATATGGAGAGGGGCCTTGGGAGGGGCCAGGATGCCTTGAATGATGAGAAATGCAGAAGGGAGCCAGCCCAAGAATCAATCTGGTGAACGAACTGGCTAGGTCCCTGGGATTGTTTACCTTTCCCCTCCAGGCTGAAGGCAGCTGTCATGTCCTACTACCATCAGAGGAACCCACATCATTTCCCTGCTCCAAAGCAGAAGGTGGATTTTTACACAGAAATTTACCTGCCAGCTGTATTGCTGCCTTGACATTTTAAGTGGTACCTGCCCTTCTGTGTCAGACATTTCCCACAAATAAGAAAGTGACAAGCTTCCCTAATGGGTGCTGGAGTGTTTAATGAAGTGAAAGCTCTGCTAGGGATGGGGAAATCTGGTGCCTGCAGAAGGCAGAGGGAATATCAACAACATATTTTGAGCAATTATCTTGGGACACTCCCACCCAGTGTCCCCGTGGTCAGCCAAGCAAGGTCTCCAGAAGGAAGGCTAGGCGGGTAGGTGCCTCCTTCTTGCCTCTGGCTGAGTCACACTAGCAAATTGCAGCAGAAAATTAGAGCTCTCTTGCAATTGGTAAAACAATGCCACAGGGAGCACAAATATTGGCCTTTTAGACTTGAAAATAGGTGAAAAACCCTATTGACACCACATATGCTTATAGGAGAAAGAACTGTGTTGGTCTTGTGGACCAATCTTACCAATCCCATGATTAAATTCCCTACGCAGCTTTGTTGCCATGTGGTTCCTTAGCTATGACTGAGCTTACTTCCAGTGACAGAGAGCTCACCACTAAACCAGGCACCCCCTTCCATCTCTGATTAATTGGAGGCCTTAGAACTATCCCACTGATTTTACAGATGGAGAACTCAAGACCCAGAAGATAGAAGTAGCTTGCTCTAACTCACCTAGAGAGCCAGGGGCTAACCTGCTTAGGTCTTCTAGAACCTAGTTCTGAGCATATTAACTAGGCATAACATGGTGGTTAAAAGGTGGGTTCTGGTGGAATCAAACAGACCTAAGGTCAAATCCCAGCTCTTTCCCTGGGTCAAGCCATTTCTCTTGTTTAAGTCATAGGGTCTTGACTATAAAATGGGGGCAATAATAATAATACCTAACTTACTGGGTAGTCATGACGATTAAATGAAAAAAATGGATACCAAGTGCTTGGCAACACTTGCCTGGAACATAGTAACTGTTCAATGATAGTAGGTACTTTATAAGTAACACTGATTATGCTTGTATTTACCTCCCATCCCAGTTGAACATTAGGAAGTCACATTTCCTATCCTGACTCATGACTATTTGCTCATCATTTGGTTCTCTGTGGATCCTAGTGTCTCAGAGAGAGACAGGTTGACTATGGACTTTGAAGAAGATATGCTGGCAGGAGACAACTCAGGGGAGCCGGGGATCTGTCCTCCTTACCAACCCTTGCAGCCCAGGTCACCCAACCGCCCAGCTCCCTGATTGTGCACAGTGCAGCCTTTGAGCTGAGCCATGACCTCTCTGTTTTCCATAAGAATGCCACTTGCCAGCACCTTGGACAGTGCACAAATGATTCTGTACCTGGAGATGTCAGGGAGGTGGCCATGGTTTAACATGATGTCAAGTTTGTGGCTGCTAAGATATTTGGCAAGAAGCGGTACAGAATGGGTATGGACAAAGGAATAAAGCAAACAAACCAAAAATAAAACCTCCCAGGTATATGTCTGTATTAGTCAGCCAAAGGGGTGCTGATGCAAAATACCAGAAATCGGTTGGTTTTTATAAAGGGTATTTATTTCGGGTAGAAGCTTACAGTTACCAGGCCATAAAGTGTAAGTTACTTCCCTCACCAAAGTCTGTTGCCGTGTGTTGGAGCAAGATGACTGCTGAAGTCTGCAAGGGTTCAGACTTCCTCTTCCTCTTAAGGCTCTGTGGTCCCAGCTTCTTCAAATATAAGCTGTAGGCTGGGATAAGTCTTATCTCTCTCTCTCCCAGGGCTCGTTTCTCTCTGGGCTCACAAGGCCAGCTGTAAACTATCAGGCAAACAGCTTGTCTCTTCCTGGGACCTCTGTCTAATGGAGCCTTCTCTTTCTTCACATATCTGCTTCTCTGTGTATTTATTTCCCAGGGCTCCAGCATTAAAACTTCAAACTCCTCCTCTGCCATGTCATTTTCTCTATGAATCCCTGTCCACCAAGGGGCCAGAGACTCAATCTCCTACTGATGTGGCCCAATCAAAGCCTTAATCATAGTTTAATCAAGTGAAAATAAAACCTCTGAATCCAATACAATATAATATGCCCAGAGGAAAAGACCAGTTCACAAACATAATCCAATATCTATTTTTGGAATTCATAAACAATATCAAACTGCCACATCGGCTTTCATTCTTTACTCTCCACAGAAAGCCAACTCACTGCTTACTAAAAGTTTGGGTTGGAAAAAACAAATAAGATTGGTATCCATTCCAAAGCAAGTGATTTGGACAAAGTAGAAACATTTCACGGGAATGGCTGATTTGCCAGCTCCCTCTCTGTGGCATTGTTACAATTACAGCTATTCTAGGGAGTGTAATTCATTATGGACCCATTATTCTCAAGAAACAGAGAAGAGCAAAAATCAAAGGTTTATCATCTGGCTGTGGTGCTTAGAACACAGCAGGCTGCCTGCTGAGCAAATCCCAGGTGGCCATCAGAAACCAGAGCTCTGGGACAAATATGCATTCCATTGATCGTCTCCATCCAACCCAGAGGAAATGATGCTATTTGCATCTATTTGAGGAGACAAAAAAGAAGGCTGTTAACTTCTCTGTTGGCCTCCTGGGCAATTTCTGGTCAGCTGGTTGACAGAACTGCTATCTGGAGAGAGAGGGGCATAGCCACCCTAGCTCACAGTGCTCAGCATTCCTTTGTGGAACACCCAATATATGCCAGGCTCTGTGTTAGACAACTTCCATATGTGGGAGAGGTATTATTAAATGCCCCCCCCCTTTCTTTTTTGCAGGAGGCACCAGGAACCGAACCTGGGACCTCCCATGTGGGAGGCAGGTGCTCAACCACTTGAGTCACATCCGTTCCAGAAGTGTATACTATTAAAGCAGCCATTTGATCCAGATTTTGGAGATGTAAAGTGTTTTTCCTGGTACCCACAGGTACTAAATGTCGCTCCAGGATTTTAACTTGGGTTTCTCTGATTTGAACATAGTGTTCTTGACCATTGGCAAAAAATCTATGTGACCCTCCATTCCTGCTGGGAGATAAGGTAAAGTTTCTTGGAGAAGGTAGCATTTGAGCAGTGTATCAGTCAGAAAGTTTCAGTTGTAAATGATAGAGATCTCATTCATACTGGCTTAAGCAGAAACATAGAACTTTTTGTCTTATATAACTGAAGAGCCCTAAGAAAAAGGGGCTCAGGCTGATCCAGCTGCACATGTGACACCTGCAGGACTTATTCTCTGTCTCTCACTCTTCTCTCTTCTGTGTTAGCTCCATTCTCAGCAGGCTGTCTTCTCAGGATGGCAAGATTGCTGCCAACTGTTTGAGGCTGACTTTCTTTTAGTTTAACAACCTCACTGGAAAGAGGGCAATCCTTTTCAAGAATTCTAAGAAAAATCCTAAGCTTGATTCTTATTGCACCGTCTTAAGTCATATGCCTAACTTGGTGGCCAGAGGTACACTGATTGGCTCTTCCTGGAGTCAAAGGCAGCAGGTAGGGTCAGCTTCCCCAGAAGTAGTGAACTGAGAATGGAGGAAAGTGTTTATCAATATAAAATCAGGTTGCTATGACCACAAGATGGGGTAAGAGATATTAGACTGATAATGCTATTAATAGTTGCAATGGTTATTTATTGCTGCTTAACAAGCCATCCAAAGTGGGTAACTTAAAACAGCAACCTTTTATTTAGCACAGGGTTCTGTGATTGCCAGTTCAGACTGGCCTCAGCTGGGCTCTCTCATGTGTTTATGATCAAATGCTGGGTCAGCTTGGGGCTGGTGAGGCCCTGGTGTGGGCTGGCTCAGTTCTGCTTCATGAGGTCTCTCAGTCTCCAGCAAACTAGCCTAGGCTTGTTCACACAATAGCAGAAGGTTTCCAAGAGAAACAAAAAGAGTTCAAGCACTTTTCAGGTCTCTGCTCACATCACCTTTGCTAAGATTCCACTGGCAACAGCAAATCACATGGCCAAACCCAGAGGCAGAATGGGGGAACCCCCAAAATTTCATGGCAAGGGGGCATGGATTCAGGGAGGGGAAGCAGGTGTGTGTTCCTTGCAATCTACTCCAATGGCCATCTCAAACAGCACTAGCACGGAGTCTAGCACACAGTAAACACACAAGCCAAGTAAAATCTTGTCAAATGAATACTGAGTTCCAATGAGGGAAGAGCAAGAAAGGCCTTCAGGCCAAGGAAAAATTATCAGCAAAGGCCTGGAGACAGAAAATGAAAGTTTATTCGTGATATTTATGCAGTGGTTGAAATATGGAGTAGAAAGTGGTGGGATTTAAGGGCCAAATTAGGAAGGGCCATAAGGTCATGGGTGCTGAGGTTAGGATTTGGATTTGGAGGAGTTAAGGGTTTTTGAGCAATGGCATGATTCAATTAGCAAGCCCTGAGCAGGGCTTTGAAGGACAGATTTAGGCAGGGTGGCTTCCTCTGGAAAACAAAATCTCCAGGAAGAAGGAGGGACAATGGCTTCCCTGAAGACCCAGAAACAGAGCAACTACAGTCTGCTGTGCTCCAGTGAACACCAAAACTGAGTTTTGAACTCATCTTGACTTGACATGTCCCAGGCACTGAGTTTTCTTTTGCCCAGGCTGTGAGGGCTTGGAGACGTGCTAAATCCTGAATGCCAAATGAATGCTGCTTGTTCTCCTTGTCAGCTTGTATGCAGCCACCCCCAATACCTGGAACCAGCTGGCTGTTGGTCCCAGCACCTCTGGATGTTTCCTTGTGGGTCTTCATGCACTGGAGCCTACTTGGGAGTAGAGTTTTGGCTCTAAGTTCCCATGCGCTGCCCTGTTCTGAAATCCAAACCTCTGCTCACAGATGACCTGCCCTGGTCTTTTCCAAGCCCTCCCACGTTCTCCAAGCTTCACAGCAAAGACCACATGCCGGAGAATGGCCTCGGGGTGTCATTTCTCTGTGAAGAACCTTTGCAAGCCCAGTCCCAAGCCTAGCAGGCTTTGGAATGGCGCGACGGATACTTTTTGTCCCCTGATTTGCTTAAACGTGTGTCTTGCCTCTTGACGGGAATACTTGGAAGTGTGGGCTTCTTTGTTGGTTTATTTGTATATATATCTTAGCAGACAAGACAAATGCTGGCCCATGGCAAACTAAAACAAAAACCCACAGGCCACATGGTCATCTTTTGAGAAACAGTAAGCATTGTGTTCATACACCAAAGTGATATCCCAGTGCTAGCTCTGCAGCAGCACAGCAGAGTTCACCATGGAATAGAGCTAGCTCATCCGCAGACCCCAGCTCAGGGAGGTGGGGGTGATGCCTACAATTCCCAGGGGCAAGCTTTGGAGCTTGTGGGTGTCTGAATTGCTGCAGTGACTCATTCATACCCAATTTCCATATGATGGTACTCTCAGGGATGGAAGGCAGAAATCATAGCAACGTAAGTGCCAGACCCTATTCTAAGTACTATCTGTATTTTAATCCATTCATTCTTCTCAAGAACCCTTTGAAGGAAGTTAGAGAGGTTTAGGGCCCTGCCAAAGTTCACACAGCTTAATAGTGAAAGAGCCAGGATTTTATCCCACACATTTGGCATTTGACTCTCTGGTAACTTTTTTATTTTATTTTATTTATTTATTTTTTTTTTTTAAAGATTTTATTTATTTATTCATTTATCCCCCCCTTGCCGCTTGTGCTCGCTGGGTCAGCCAACCACGCCATGCGGGCGGGCCTGCCCCCACCAGGAGGCCCGGGAACCGAACCTGGGGCCCCCCACATGGTAAACGGGAGCCCCACTGACTGAGCCACAGCCGCTTCCCTAACTTTTTTATTTTTAACAAAGATTCTTCAAAGGTGTCATCATCATCACTGCCACCACTTTCATCGTTGCTAATATGGACTAAACATTTTCTATGTGCTGGGCCCTGCTCAAAGCACTTCTCCTGTATTATCTCATTTAATGCTTGCAACAACCTTATGAGGTAGGTAGGTATTAATATTATTCTTATTTTAACAGATGATGAAACATGCTCAGAGAGGTGAAACTGGCCAAAGTCAGCTGAGTATACAGTGGCAGAGCTCATCTCTGAACTCCAGTAGATGATGTTCTTTGTCCTTTATAACCCCAAACTGAAATTAGAATCTTAAATTAGAAAACTGTAATGTTTTTTTCATAATTAAATGCTCAAGTGTAAACAAAGTGAAGCTCAAATCTTTTTTTATTTCTAATAAAATGAATTTAAGCAAATGGAAAACTCTAATAAATCTTATTGAAACTAGCAGGAAACAGCTCAAGCATTGCCTTTGCATTGGATCTAACACACCCTGCCTGCCTCTCCACCCCTGGACAAGTGACTTCCTACTTCAGGATCCCATGGAGTTGCCCACACTATTTCTACTACATCACTTCTAACGTCATGCTCATCGCTGTTTGTGTTCCTGTCTTTCTTAATTGAAATGAGCTCATCAGCATCTAGCACAATGCCTGCACATAGCACACACTCAACACTTCCCCAGGTTCTAGCCTGGGCTCACAATCACAATGATTATGAGCAACTCATTGCCTTGTCTGTGCCTCTGTTTCTCCATAAAAGAACAGGCACCACGGGTTCATTGCCAGAGTGGTGGTGAACTCAGAAGAGGTTTACCAATGGAATCCAGATCTCAGAACTCAAGGATGTGAAGGCACACATGCTAGGCTGCGTGTAGGGACAGCCTGCCCAGGCTCTTGCACTGTGTCCGGAAGTGAAAACCCTCCTTCAGTGCCCATGCTATGGTTCTGTAGCTGCCACATGCAGTGAGGAGGGGTGGTTGAGTTAGAAAATGGCACTTCCCCATATCACTGCATTATCCAAAGTCTGCCAGGTGGCTGCCGGCATCTTTGGCTGCCCCGGTGGACCAGGCAGTGTCTGTTGCTCCAGGCACCCAGCCGGCTCTGTTGGGGAAGGGCTGGTGAAGGCTGACTTCTTCCTGCTGGGGATCTTGGCCAGTAAAACACAGAGCAGACAGGGGGTCATCAGTGACATTTGGCTTAAAGCTGGTCATACTGCCAACACAGGTGATGTGGGGAGGTCGGCAATCATCTGGATCCCTGATACTCTCGTTGTGTGGTCTTCTGCTGCTCAACTCCATCTGAGTAACCTCCAAAGAACTGGTTGCAGGTCCCATTTTCTCCATGTACCCCTGCTCTGTGTCCTAAGGCAAGTTATCTGATTTCTCTGAGCCTTGGTTTCCTCATTGGAAGAGAAAAGCAGGGAGGGTGATAAAAATCAGTATCTGCTCAGATTGATTTAATAGTCAAGATGGAAATTACCATCTCCATTCTCTAGCTAAGTATCTGAACTCCTGGCTCTATCTGTAGTCACTGGTTCTGATCACCCCATTTAAAGAGTGCCCCTAATCCCTCCCTATCACACTATTCTATTTTCTATGAGACACTTACCACAGTCTGTTTACTTAAACTCTTTTTAATTCTTTGTTTGTAAAATTTATATTTTAAATAGTTGTTTAGAGTATTATTGATTGATTAATCATTAGGCTGTGTGCCTTTCCCAATTAGAACGTAAGGTCCAAGAGAGCACAGACTTGCCAGACTTGGTCTCTACTGTTTTCTCAGCACCTTGGACAACACCTGGCATAGGTGCTATGGGTTGAATTGTGTTCCCCAAGAGAGATATGTTAAAGCTCTAACTACCAATCTCTCTGAATATGACCTTATATTGAAATGGGGTCATTGCAGATGTAATTAGTTAAGTTATGATAAGGTCATACTGGAGTAGGGTGAACACCTAACCCAATATGACATCCTTTTAAGAAGAGAGGAGGCACAAGACACATAGAGGAGAAAGCCATGTGAAGATGGAGGCAGAGATTGGAGTCATGCAGTTACAAGCCAAGGAATGCCAGGGATTGCCGGCAATCACCATAAACTAGAAAAGGCAAGGAAGGATTCTTCCCTAGAGCCATGGGAGAGAGCATGGCCCTGCTGATTTCAGACTTCTGGCATCCAGAACTGTGAGAGAATAAATTTCTGCTGTTTTAAGCCACGAAGTTTGTGAAAATTGGTTAAGGAAGCCCTGAAAAACTAATATAGTATATGTATTAGTCAGCCAAAAGAGTGCTGATGCAAAGTACCAGAAATCTGTTGGCTGTTATAAAGGGCATTTATTTGGGGTAGAAGCTTACAATCACAAGGCCCTGAAGAATCCAACTCAAGGTACCATAAGAGGTACTTTCTCACCCAAAGTCTGTTGCCACGTGTTGAAGCAAGATGACAGGCAACATCTGCAATGGTTCAGCCTTTCTCTTTCCTCTTAAGGATCCATGGTCCCAGCTTCTTCTGATCTTAGCTGTAGGCTGGCATAGGGCTTCTCTCTCTTCCTCTGGGGCTCATTTCTTTCTGGGTTCAGCTTCTCTGTTCTCTTCACAAGGTCAGCTGTAAACTCAGTCTTGTGTCTCTTCCAGGGGCCATGGGATCCTCTGTGTATCTTCTCTGTGTGTCTACTTCCATGTGAAAGTCTGTTTCATCAGCCCACCAAGGGGGCAGGGATTCAATGCTGAGTCGCACTCTAATGATGTGGTTGAATCAAAGCCCTAATCTTAACATAATTTAATCAGACTTCTTAGCTGAATCTAATACAACCAAAGGGTTATCACCCCCAGAGGAACAGACCAGTCTACAAATATAATCATATCTCTTTTTGGAATTCATAAATAATATCAAACTGCCACAGTAGGTATTTGAGAAATAATGGTAGAATGAATGAATGAGTGAGTCAAGGAATGTTAACTCATTTTATAAACTCTAAAATGCTCTTTGGAAGTTACGGGTCATTATTACTAGTAAAGCCAGACCAGTGGTTGCAAATAGAACAGGTACCCATGAGTTCAGTTGTTCAAGGAACAAGCAAGAAGGTTCTACCAAGAAAATTCCTAGGGGATAGTGCCAAGAGCACCCAACTAAAGTGCACAGAGATTTGCCCTTGCCAGAGTAATCATCATCATCATCATGGTTACCATTTATTGAATGTTCACTCTCTCCCTGGCACTGCATTAAGAGAGGGGAAAACAGTTATAGCAAGAAAATATTTATTTGCTATTTATGTCATCTACACATTCGTATGCGTATACTTGCACAAGTGTGCACACACACATAGACACACACCATCTGTCTGAGGGTGGGTCCCTCCAGAAATAATCACTGAGAAAATATTGGGATGCAGTTCCCAGGAAGTGATGGTAAGATAGTGGGTTAAGAAAGACAGAGAAGGAAAAAATTCAATACGGGGATATTACTGAGTGGGTTTCTATTGTGGACAACTGGGGCACAAATGTAGGGGACTTGAAGACAGTGTAGAACATGCTTAGACTTGTCCCACCCAAAGGGTGAAGAAACTGAGTATTTATCCCATTCATCACCCAACAGTCAACTCCCTGGTATTTCTGGCCTGCCCATTTGTAAGCTGAACAAGATTTTCAGACAAAAGTCACAGGTGCTTTTATGAAGCAACAGAAGTGGCAGGTTTGGAACAATGAATGCCAAGGGGACTTAGGCAGGGCAACGATAATGTCTCCTACACCAACTAGGGGAATGGATTTTGATCAAAGACATCACACTTGCTGCTGACTTTGGGTGTACCTGAAAACAACATTAAGCAATGGGCATAGGATATAAGATTGGAGGGTGTGGGCTAAAACTGACTTGCACTGTCTATAGAATACAGAGAAAGATGAGGAGGGTCTCCAAAGGAACATGGGGTTTGGGAGCAGATAAAGAGCTACAACCAGTTGATTGGTTGTCCATGACAGTCTTTAAAGAGATGTCTGTAAAGGATTTGATGTAAACCATTGTGTGTTGTGTGGTATATGCACTCTTCTCCATGTACCCAACAAAATCTTCAGTAAAATTTATGTCACTTCCTGAGGTCATATACTGGATTTGGCAGGACAGAAGGAAGTCATGGGGAATTTATAAAGTGCAGAGTACTACTTTGGGTGGGGCTAGTGCAGACTGAATAAAGTAATGGCACATCGAGACAGTCAACACCTGGGTTACACATGCATATTCTCACTGAATCCTCACTGTTGTAGCTTCTTGGTATTAGTCAGATATGGCCACAATAATGCTGCATAACAAACTACCCCTAAACTCATGTGGATTAAAATAAAAAACCATTTCAATTTCTAGTTCATGGATCTGCAAGTCAGTTCAGAGGGTCCTCAGCTTTAGTTCCAGGCTGATGATTATGTTCTAGTCTGTTCCAAGTGTGTCCTCATACTCCTTACACAAGACACTACAAAGTGCATTTTCTTCTGATGGTGGATCATAGGAATGCAAAAACCAAACCAAACCTTGGAAGCACACTTATGGCCTCTACTCACACCAAGTCCATAATATTCCATTAGCCCAAGCAAGGATCATGGCCAAATCCAACATCCATCAGGTGAGAAAATATACTCTGAAGCACTCATATGCACAGCAAGGTCATGAAGAATTGAGAACAACACTTCCATGCACTGTAACAGTACTTTACCCCATGGGGAAGCTGAGACTTAAACCAGCTGAGTAATTTGCCAGAAGTCACATGCCTTCTATGTGATGCAATTGGGTTTTGGACCCAGCTTTGTCTGATGCCAAAGCTTGTATGCTTAATATGCTTAACTTCTCTGCTAAAGTGCAAGGTGAGCTAAGTGCCACAGGACAGGGGGTCCTGGAGGTCATCCTCATCACCCACCCAGCAGTGTACAGAGCACCTGTTACTCAGAGGTCAGCTGTCTGCTCAAGGTCATGCCATGGGTTAGTGACCAGGTGGTCCCTGGAATCTTCTTCTTCCTGCTCCTTGCATCCTTCTCCCTGGATAGAAGTGTGTGTCCTTGACTTTAAAACATCACCCAAGGAGATTCCTCTTCCTCTCTATGAAACCTTATTCATTGCAATCTATCCAGAGGCTTTCGAAGCAGGCTCAGGAGACCCAGAGGTGACAAACAGTTCCGTTTTCACTTCCTTAAAATTTCTCCCAAGTGTGTCTATCCTGCCAACCATGTCTGCAAAAGGAAAGAGGTGAAGTTCACACCATTCAACTCCCCGGCTGTTGCCATGGAGCCCATCCAGACACCAACACACCAGCAGCCCTGGCTGCCTCTGCAATGGAATCAAAGAGGGGGAAAATAATCAGCGGGGAAGCAAACTCTTGTTTAAATGCAAATACCTTTGAAAAGGAGCAATTGAGGGAAAAGTAATTATGAAAACCCCAGTAAAGAACTTAGAGTTGGGGCTAGGGCTGACAAGCCACGCCATTCCCCCCGCAGGATAATCCCTGCTCCATCTCCTGCCAAAGTGGGAAACTAGTTTCCAGAAGCTATTTGCCAATGGTATACAACCTAGTCACCCCTAACAAGGTTCTTAGAATGGAGCAGAGTGGACTTCCTGATGGGCAGAGTCTTTCAGAGCTGAGGAAGGGCTAAGCCGGTTTGTACTAGAATTTAAAGTGAAGGAAATGAAATGACGGTTGAGAATTAGTGCCCAAATGGGAGATTTTACAAGGTAATATAGTTATATCCATCAGGCTACCAAACAGGAGGATGGCCAGGGATTGTGATGTGGTCTGGAAAGCTCAATTTGAGGCAATGATGTGAAGTGGATATTTGTCCATATCTGTAAAATGTGATTTTACAAGGATTACAACAGACTTTCATTTGCTAATCTTGTTTTCTTAAAAATAAATAACCATCCATTTTTAGCTTAAATTTTGCTAGCGTCAAGTATTTTTTTTTAAGATTTATTTATTTATTTTGCGCCCCCCTCTCCCCTCGTTTTGCATTTGTTGTCTGCTGTGTGTTCTTCTGTGTCTGCTGTCTTCTCTTTAGGCTGTACCAGGAACTGATCCTGGGACCTTCCAGAGTGGAGAGAGGCTGCTCAATCTCTTGCACCACCTCAGCTCCCTGATTTTGCTGTGTCTGTCTCTCTTCTGTGTCTCTTTTTGTTGCATCATCTTGTTGTGCCAGCTCTCTGTGCAGGCCAGCACTCCATGTGGGCCAGCACTCCTGCGTGGGCCAGGTCTCCGTTCGGGCGAGCTCACTGCACGGGCCAGCTTGCTTTTCACCAGGAGGCCCCAGAAACCGAACCCTGGACCTCCTATATGGTAGACTAATCACTTGAGCCATATCCGCTTCCTCAGGTGTTTAACCACAAAGGAAATTATCTTTTATGATTATGTTATATTGGGGGTTATTTTGTCCTTTAACTTTTTTGTTTGTTTGTTTGTTTTTTAATATTTTGAAAGATGCTTAGATTACATAAATGTTACACAAAAATTACAGGGATTCCCATGTTCCCCACCTCCCACACCTCCCACAACCTTCCACATAAATATCTTTCATTAGTGTGGCACATCACCTGCAATGGATATACACATCCTGGGGCTTTGCCACTAAGCATGGACCACAGTTCACATTGTAGACCACACTCTCTCCCACACAGTTCTGCATGTTATATGCTGATGTAAAATGGCCTATATCTGCCTTGTAACTAAAAGACATTTCCTGGCTCCCAGTCAGAGCTGGGAGGTTTAGGGTGATGGGTAAGAGTTGGGACAATTAAGCTGCCATTGGCATATTACATGCAGACTACATGGGTCAAGCGTCTGTGGATGACCTCAAACCACTAATATCTGCAAGCACTGCAGGAAAGGCCATGGGAGAGAGGCCAGGAGCACTGTGGCTTCCATCCCTGAGCTCCTGGGGGGCTTCTAGTCAGTCCCAGGCAGCTTAGCATCAACGTTGTGACCTTCTAGAAGGATTCCAGCAGGTTGGCAGAAAGAGCACCAGAGTAGGAGTCACATAACCTGGGTTAGTTATAGTTCCAGTTCTAATATTATCTAGTCATGTAACACTGAGGAAGTCATTTCACTCTCTTGGCTCTGGCCTGTTTCTGTATCTGTAAAATGTGATTGTTGAGAATCCTGTTCAATGAGCAGGGTTTTGCCCACCATTCATCAAGCACAGAATGGAGGTTACTGTCTTGGCTGCAGCCATGTCTTGTTTGGTCTGCCAGTGTTGTAAAACAACAATAACAACAATAACAACAACAACAAAAAAAAACAATTGTAAGCCAAAAAGTAAATATCTGGCAATTTCACGTAAGAATCCAGATTTCTGGTTTTTCTTGAAAAAAATTAGAAGATCTGGCAACACTGGGACCTACAATATTACAGTCATTGAGAGTGGAGATGCCCCATATAGAGAGAATCTACACTCTCTACTTGGCCTCAATTCCCACCAATCCCTATTGCCCTAACTCTAAGACCAAGGGCCAGTTTTCCATTTACCAGGAAAACTATTTTTTATCTTATAGTAGGTAGAAATTTCCTGAAAACACTATATATAAATCCTCATAACAGCTCTAAGCAATTGGGTAGTGTCCTCACTCCCATTTCACAAGTAATGAAACTGAATCTCTTTGCTTTTCTGCCTTAGTAGAATTATATATGCCTCGCATTGATGGCCACTTGCCCAAGGCTACTCAGCTAGTAAGTGGCAGAGACCAGACTCCATCCCAGCCTGCTTGCCCACGGTACATGACTACCTGGCTATTCTGCTGGTCTGCAAAAGCACATGACTTTATTCAGATCAAGACGCTGAGGAGCATAGTAGCCCACCTGGGTTGCTTCTTCCCCGTCTCACTTATTCCTGGAGATAAGAGACCTGCACATGGATCAAAGTCATGAATAAACAGAAGCAGAGAAAACAAGAGCCAAAGGACACCCAGAGAGATGATTCAGTCAAACATCTTCACTTTAAGATGAGGAAACAGACTTGGAAAGGGAAAGTGACTTGCCCATGATCACATGCTTCTTAGAAATATCAATGCTAGGGCTAAATTAAAGAAAATAAAGATGCTAATTAGCTAGTCAGGTGTAGTTTAGGCTACCAAACACACTCGGGTTGCAATTGTGTGGATTTTACATGTAAAATTTTATTTGGAGGGGTGGGAGTCAGAACTACATGGGAAATTGACTCAATTTTCTCCTTTGCTTTATTGGTAAAACTGTCCCCAAATCTTAGCAAGGAGTAACATCACTGTCTCACATCGTTTCCTTTTGGAACTCAGAATATTCAAAGGAACAAATATTCTCAGAGGTCATCTAGGCCAATCTTCATTTTACAGGCAAGGAAACCAAGGCACAGACGGGAGGAGACCTGCCAAGAGGGCTGAACAGGAACCATTCGCAGCCTCAGCTTCAGCGTCTGTCTCTTCTGCTGCCGCTCTCGTAGTTCTGTGCCACCGTTAGCTTCTTACGTGCTCCGCTTGAGTCTCTTCCTGGGAAGCATTTTAATGATGCAGTTTGCAGGTACTGCAACTTGTTCCTCAGGGGCTCAGGGATGGGAGGACAGCTGGGCTAAAAAATGTTCACAGCTGGATTAATAAAATACAAAACACCTCCAAGTTCCTTCACTTCGGCAGGAGGGCAGGGAGTGCAGCTGTTTCTCACCCTGCATCCCAGATGCTCCCAGAGAAGTTACTATGTGCTTTGATTTCCCGCCTGACTAGAATCACATGAGCTTCACATCGACTGTGCGTGTCTGATGCCTCCCCCTCCAAGCAGCCTTCCCTGACTCCCTGCAGAAGTCAGCACTCCCTCCTCTGACCTTAATCTCACAGCACTCTCAGTAGAGAAATCCCTACAGCACATTTGTGGACTAGGTATTGCTGACCCTCTTTTATCTCTCTCCAAGGCAGGGACTAAATCTGATCCATCTTTGTCTCTCCCCAGCTCCCAGCAATTGAATGCCTTGCAGTAGTTGCTACCATTTATTCAAGGATTGCCATACGTCCATCTCCCATATGGAGGGACCTGGGTTCGATCCCCGGGACCTCCTGGTAAAAATTTAAAAAATATATAGAAGGTGCGTGGGCCGCCAGGCCCTGTGCGCGGGCACACCACCAGTTCCCGCGAGCCACACAGCAAGATGATGACATAATAGGAGAGTGACACAAGGGAGAGGCAAGATGAGACGCACCGAAAAAACCAGCAACTAAGGTTGCGCGGGCAGGATGCCTCTCTCCTACATCAGAGATTCCAAGGATTGAATCCCAGTGAAGACAGGAGGAGAAGGATGAGAAGAGAGGGCAGAAAATGGACACAGAGTTGCCCAGCGAATGGACACAGAAACAGCAAAAACGGGGGGGAGGGGGAAGGGGTGTAAAAATGGATAAAAGTAAATAAATAAATAAATCCTTAAAAAATAAATAAATAAAGAAAGAAAGAAATAAAGAAGTTGCCTAAAAAAAAAAAAAAAAAAAAAAGGATTGCCATATGCCAAGTTCTCAGCAAAGAACTTTGAAAAGCTGATCTCAGTGAAGCCTCAAAACCACCCTACCACAAATTATTATACCCATTTTATGGACGGGGACACTAAAGGTTTATAAGCCCAAAGACAGTATTGCAGAACTAAGAAATTCAAAACTCTCCGACATGTCTTTCTTCTCCCTCCCTCTCCCTTCACCCTCTGAACTTTTCCAAGGCCCTCAAACCTACTCTGCCTCCTTCAGTCTCAGGGCCTTTACACTCTCTCCTCCACCCAGTTAATTCTGGCTCATGCTTCAAATCTTGGCTCAGAAGTTTTTCCTCAGGGCAGTCTCTCCTAACCCCCAAATGAGGTCATGCTCGATGTTTTGTTTTGTTCTGTTCTGTTCTGTTTTGTTTTGTTTTGAGGTACTGGGGGTCAGGGATTGAACCCAGGACCTAGTATGTGGGAAGCTGGTACTCAACCACTGAGCCACATCTGCTCCCCACCATGCTCTGTTGGAGAAGCTCTTGTCACTTTCCCAACTTTTCCATCATAGCATTTGCCACCATTTGTATTTCTATATTCTATGAGATTATGTAATGACTGTCTGTCTCCTCCACCGTATATGCTTTATGAGGAAAGGCCCCTGTTTTGGTTATCATTTTGTCCCTGTGCCTGGCACAGCAACTAATACATAGTAAGTGCCCAAGAAGCATTTATTGAATGCGTGAACATCTGACTTCAGAGCACATGCTTTTTTTTTTTTTAAGATTTATTTATTTTTTATTTATTTACTTTTTTATTTTACTGGGAGGTCCCGGGGATCGAACCCAGGTCCCTCCATATGGCAGACGGACGCCCAACCATTTGAGCCACATCCGCCCCCCAGAGCACATGCTTTAACAACCATGCATTTCTGAAAGGTAGATGCTAATAAATAATTATATCAATAAGAGAATGGATGGAGGAGGTGCTCAGCTACAAGGTACCAGCTGGGAAAGACCATCTGCTTGGCTAGTAGAAAATACAAAGAACCAACAAGCTGCTGGTACACTTACCAACAAAGCAGGCTACGTCTTTGGTAAGAAAGAAAATAACTTGGTTTCCCACTTTCTCTTTTCGGTAGCTGCTGGGAGCCCATGGTTTAAACAACATCAAATGCAAATGAAACAATAGGTTGGCTGTTAACAGAAATGAGTAATTAAGGGCATCTCTATAACTTCTTCCCCAGCCCTTCATACTCAGCCTCCTAGAAGAGCTATTCTATCAGCCCTACCTCTGAAATCCTGTTGGCAATTTTTTTTTTCAAATTGGGTTATCAAACTTTCACTTACAGGAAGATAGAGGGTGGGAGAGCATTGCCGTAGGTTACAGGGAAATCAATAGCAAGGTTTCCGAGTCATTCTGGGTGTGATATATTAAATAATACACAGTATAGTGTGGACTTAGTAAAGGGTCCATGTTTTACCTGACTGGCAAAGGGGCCAGTGGAACAAAAAAGGTTAAGAACCTCCGGTCTTACAGTGAAGGTTTGAAGGAACCCGTGAAATGGATCATCGGGTCCAGCCCTTCATTTTATATCTACCCAAAACACAGAGAAGCAAGGGATTGATTGGCCCAGGATCCTACAATAAGTCAACATAAGGTCCAGACTAGAAGCTGGGTCTCCTGATTCCCACCCCAGGGCTCTTTTCATTTCATCAAGGTTCCTTACTCAGTAGAAAGCCCAGTGCAATAGGCAGAAAAATCGCTCCCAAAGAGATCCATGTCCTAATTCCCAGAACCTGTGAATTTGTTACCTTACATGGTAAAAGGGGCTTTGCAGATGTGATTAAGTTAAGGGTCTTGAGATGGGGAGATGATCTTGGTCTACCCGAGTGGGCCCAATGGAATCACAAGGGTCCTTATAAGAGCTAGGCGAGAGGGTCAGGGTTAGAGAAGGAGATATGAATATGGAAGCTGAGGTCAGAGTGATGCAGGCAGCATCCAGAAACCATAAAAGGTAAGGAAAGGGATTTTCCCCAAGAGCCTCAAGAAGAAATACATCTCTACCATCCCATTTAGCCTTCTGACCACCAGAAATATTATATAATAAATATGTGTTGTTTTAAGCCACTAAGTTTGTGATAATTCGTTATAGCAGCAACTGAAAAACTAATATATCCAGAAATACCATTGACCCTACATGCTAAGGATGCAAATCCCCCAGAATCAGGAAGATTGAGGGAGTTCCAGCCACACTTGATCAATAGTATAAAACAGTGATTATGAGAAGGCACTGTAAAAACAGCACCAATGACTGTCCACCAGAGAATGCATAAATACATTGTGGTATATTCACGTAATGGAATACTATATGAGAGTGAAGAAAAACAGGCTTCTGCTATATTCATGACATGGATGAATCTCAGAGACATATCACTGAAGAGGAAGAGATTATGTACTGAACTCTTAGAAGAAAACAGAGAGAAATCTTAATAAACTTGAATTCAGTAGTGATTTCTTAGATATGACATCAAAAGCAAAAGCAACAAAAGAAAAAATAGATAAAATGGGCTTCATTAAAATTTAAAATGTTTGTACATCAAAATACATTATTGGGAGCAGATGTGGCTCAAATGGTTGGGCATCTGCATCCCATATGGAGGGACTGAGTTCGATCCCCAAGACCTCCCGATAAAATAAAGAAACGGTAAAATAAAGAAAAATATAGAAGGCGCACAGGTGTGCCATCAGGTCCCACGAGCAGGTGAGCCCCTAGGCCCTGCGTAGGGGAGCGCCGTCAGGGCCTGCAGCAGGGAGCCCCCAGTCCCCTGCACGCCACCAGGCCCCTGAGCGCCACCAGCCCCCTGCACGCCACGTGTGGACAGCCCCCTGCCAAGCCACGCAGCAAGATGATGACATAAACAGGAGAGTGACACAAGGGAGAGCCAAGATGAGACGCACCAAAAAACCAGGAACTAAGGTGGGCACAGGTGGCAGAACGCCTTTCTCCTACATCGGAGTTTCCCAGGATCAAATCCCAGTGAAGATGGGAGGAGAAGGATGAGAAGAGAGGGCAGGAAACAGACACAGAGAATTGCCCAGCAAATGGACACACACACACACCCAAAGACATTATCAAGAAAGTAAAAAGACAACCTACAGAATAGGAGAAAATAATTGCCAGCCATACATCTTATAAGGGTTTAATACCCAGAATATATAAAGAAATGCTACAGCTCAACTAAAAAAACCCAAATATCCCAATTTAATAATGAACAAAAGACTCGAATAGATAATTCTCCAGAGAATATATAAAATGGCCCATAAGCACATAAAATGATGCTCAACATCTTTGGTCATCAGAGAAATGCAAATCAAAACCACAATAAAATACCACTTCATATCATCTAGGATGACTATCTTTAAAAATAATCAAACAAACAAACAAACAAAAAACACAGAAAATAACAAGTGTTGATGAGGACTCAGAGAAATGGGAACCCTTACACATTGCTGGTGAAATTGTAAAATGGTTGCAGCCACTGTGAAAATGAGTCTGATGGTTCCACAGATAGTTGAACATAGAATCACCATATGACCTGGCAATCCCACTTCTTGGTATATGCCCAAAAGAATTGAAAGCAGGGTTGTGAACAGATATTTGTATATCAATGTTCCTGGCAACATTATTCACAATAGCCAAAAGGTGGAAATAACCCAAATGTCCATCAACAGATGAATGGATAAAGAAAAGGTAGTATATACAAATATTATTCGGCCGTAAAAAGGAATGAAGTTCTGATATATGCGATAACATGGATGAATCTTGAAGACATTATGTTGAGTAAAATAAGCCAGACACAAAAGAGCAAATGTATAATCCCACTTATATGAATAAACAAATGCATAGAGACAGAGTGGATTACAGGTTACCAAGGGGCCAGGGGGTGAGGGGGAAGGGAGTGCCATTGCTAATGGGTACAGAGTTTCTGTTTGAGGTGATGAAAAATTGGGGTAATGGACATAGATGATGGTAGCACAATGTTGTGATTGTTAATTAATACCACTAAGTTGTACACTTGAAAGTGGTTAAAATGGGAAATTTTGAGTTGTATATATGTTACATATTTTGCGTTGTATATATGTTACAACAATAATTTTTTAAAAGATGATGAAAAATAAAAGATTAGTTTATTAGAATCTGAATGATTCTATCTACATAATATTCAAGCACAGGTAAAATAAATCCATGGTGATGATCAAGACTGCTTTTTATTTGACAAAATTGCAGGCTGTGCCCTGACCCTACCTGCTTCCTCCTCTATCTTGAAACTAATGTTAAAGATGCCTGCCTGCATGGAAAATAAAACTACAGTTGTTATTCCAAGTATCCAACTCGCCCCTGACCACCCCTTCCCCTCTTCTCCCAGATGGCCCGCTAGTACTTTTCCATTGTCCTTGCCTTGTGTTCTCTTATGAACTATAACAAATGTACAATACTAATACATAGTATTAATAAGAGGGGGTGTATGGAAAAATATACTAAGAGTGAGCTGTGGACCATAGTTAGTGGTAATAGACTGATCACCTTCTTTCCTAATATGTAACAAATGTTCCACAACAATGTAAGGTGTAGGTGGAGAGGTGATATATAGGAATTCTGCACATTATGCATGGTTGTTTTGTAAGCTCATAACTCCTCTAATTTAAAAAATATGAAAAAAAAAAGAAAGAAAAGCTCAACCAAACCTCTGCCTTCCTTGGAATTGAGTTCTAGCCTCTCTCTCTTACTGCAGTAGCCCTTGACTATTTCACATCGTCTAGTGCAATTTTTTTCCTTGACAGTGCTAAGGATCAGAATGATGGTTATCTTTTGGGGGGAGGATATCAAAAGGAGAAGGGACAAAGGAGCCAGCTGGAGACTTGGAATTGGTTCTGGGTCTTGATCTGGGATATATGCATAAGCAAAAATTCATCAAGCAGTACACTTACGATTTGTTTACCTTACCACAATTAAAAAAATGTTTAAACAGTAAAAATTTAGAAAAATAAATAAACAATAGACACAGGCTCTGGAGCCAGACGCTCTGAGTTTAATCTCAGCTCCCTCTCCTAGCTACGTGACCTTGGGTGAGTTACTGAAAATGAAACTGCACATCTTACCTGTAAAATGGGGATATGAACAGTCCCTGCCTCCTAGAGTCATTGTGAGTTAGTATATCTAAAGTGCTTACAACCATGCCTGACACATACTAAGTGCTTCATAAATACTGGTCATTATTACTCAGGTGTAAATGCCATAGTATACTGGAGCCAACACGCGCCCGCTCGTGAGAGCTGCCCATGTGCATCTCTTCCCAACTCCACAATCAGATGTATCACTTTAATAGCTTAAAATCAGCCACTGTGGGAGTATTTACACCACAACAGTGGGCAAACCTACAAATCCCTTTCTTTTGGAGAGACGGTTGTTAAAAACTTACCAACACACCACTGTATTTATACAGTGTCATTTATGACTGAAATTAGACCCTCTCAGGGGAGCGTTTTGCTTTAGGAAAGGGAAAAGAAGATGAGGGACCTGGAGAGAGGCAGCAGGCCTGCCACTTCCCCTCCACTCCTCACTGGACCCTGGAGGTGGGAAGGTGCTGCCAAGTACCAGCCCCAGAGACTTGTCTTTGGGCCTCATAACAACATCAGTGTCCCCACCAATACCTCTCTTTCCTCCTCTCCCATGTCTAGGCTTTAACCGCTCACTAATTCTGGCCCAACCTTTGTGGACCCATCTTCCCCTTGTGAGAGGCCTGGCCAACCTCCCCACCCCTCCCCTAACACAGAAGACCCCTCAGAGAGCTTGGCCAGAGTCACACTTTCTGTTCCTTTTCCCTGCCTAGAGCCGGCTGCTCTTAGATCTTTGGACCAGCTCTTTCTTGCTATTAATATTGCAGTTCAAATGCTACCTCCCATGGTGGTTTGAAGCTATATGTACCCCAGGAAAGTATGCTCTTAACTCTAATCCATTCCTATGGGTGTAAACCTACTGTAAGGTGAACCTTTTGATGAGGTTACTTCAGTTCAGGTGTGACCCACCTCAGTCAGGATGGATCTGAATCCTATTACCAGAGTCCTTATAAGCAGAATGAAATTCAGACAGAGAGAAAAAGCCACAGGAAGCAAGAAGGTGAAACAGAACCTGGAAGAGAAGGAAGAGACCAGAAGATACTTCCATGTGCCGTGCCATGAGACAGAGGAACCATGGATCACTGGCAGCCAGCCCCAGGATGTCACAGTCTTTGGGGAGAAAACATCACCTTGATAAAGCCTTTATCTGGATATTTTCCTGGCCTCAAAACCATGAGCAAATAAATTCTCATTGTTAAAGCCAAACCTTTTCATGGTATTTGCTTGAGCTGTCTAGGAAACTAAAATGCTTCCTCAGAGAAGCCCTCCTTGACCACCCTCAATTGCTCTCAATCATATTACTCTGCTTTACAGTTAAATTTGTCGGATTATTCCTCACTGCATTCGTGTCTGTATTCCCAACCAAAGATAATTTTCAAGATATACACTATTTTCATCATCCCCATTGGATCAGAGAAGTTAAGTAACTTGCTATGGTCACAAAGCTGAGAAGTAGCAGACTGGTATTTGAACACGCACATCTGATTCTAGAGTCCACGCTCTAACCACCTTACCATAGTGGATTGACTGGAAATCAAGGTGTATATGTAGGCAACTGGTGAGTCAAACTCCTTAGCCCAGTACAGAAGAACCCAATACTGAGCTAAGGAGTCTGAGTTTGAAAATTTGAAGCCTTAAATCCTTAGGCCAGTGCAGTGCCAAGCTGTGAAAGCAATAAAAGGCATAAAGGAAGCAGTGAAGCAGTGTGTGCAGAGGGCACCTTTATTCATTTATTTATGGAGGATGGGACATTATTAATCAAGGACCCATCCTTTGAACTGTCAGCGCCTTCTGTCATAGCAGCAAGTGTGAGGAGCCGGTGCTGTGAGAGCAGTCAAATTCTCTGCCTCCAGCTGCCCCCACTCCTTCCATTTCCGAAGACTTATGTCACTCCCAGGCTCCCCACTACTGGGACTGCCCAAACTAGGAATTCAATCCTCTGGCCAGAAAACCATGAGCTCCACACAGGAAAGAAGGGATTACAAATGGAGTATGGGGACGCCAGCTGGGATGGTGCGGAGAATACTAGACTGGGGTGAAAAGACAGGAATCCCCAAATCCCATAAGATGGTGTAAAGCACTGAATCCAGTGCCTAAATGGTTGTTTTTGTTGTTGTTTTTACTGGTCCTGGCTCTGTGTGGCCTTAGGCAAAGTCACGCAGTCCTTCTGTGCCTCCTTCCATCACATGCAGAAGGCAGCTGAAATTCTTGCCTGCTGAGCTGCCTTGTCCCAGTGGTGGGGAGGCCCGGTGCCTTGCACAGCATTCAGCGCTGTGCCATGGCCTTGCAGGTGGTAAGAGCCCGGTAATATACATATTTACTACATGAGTGTTGTGTGTATTGGCCACAAAGACCTATAAAAATGTCAGTTGTTATTTTTTCAACAGTAAGATATCTGGGAAGGTGGTGAGCTCCCCATTGCTGAATGCATTTGGGAGACAACCATTGGCTAGCAGAGGAGTTGCTTGCCTGGAGTGGCAGCCTAAACTCCCTTCCCTCTGGAGAGAAGGTGCTGTACAGCAGTTTAGCTTTAGAGTCTAACAGTGTGAGTTCAGATCTCAGCTCAGCCACTCATCAGCTGTGTGGTTTTTGTTAAGCTCCTTAACCTCCTAGACCCTCGGTTTCCTCATCTCTAAAACTAGGTTAAAAACAGTACCTGCCTGATAGGACTGTTTTGAGGAGTCAATGATATAGATGGTAAGTGGTTTATTGAGCCACTGACATGAAATGGCTCTTTGTACCCCCAGCCCCATTTTCTGCCTCCAGCTACACCTAGTCAATTCTACCACCAGTAGTTTTGGTGAGGATCACTTTGGTAGATGCCAGAACATTCTATTCACTTTTAGATATTCAGAATAGGTAGAAAGCAGCTCTTCTAGATCCTCCACTCTGGACCTCAAGTGTCCATCCCAGGGTAAAATTTAAGCCCCACAGCATCCTGTTGGCAGAGAAGATGTTTAACTCAGCACATAGCAAGTGCTTGCTGCAATTTAGCTGTTAGCTGCTTGACCTGGCCTCTGCATTGTCGTCCTGCTGTTTACCTTACCCCTCACCTCTATGCTACAGCCTCCCGGGCTCCTTTCAGCTCCCCACAGCCTCCGGGCCCTCTCACTTTCCATTGCCTCTCCTTGGAGAACCCTTCCCTGGCTTCCTCTTCCCTTAGCTACCTCCTCTGCACCATTTCAGCTGGAAGTCCTTGCCGGACACCCTTGGGTCAGGTGCTTTCCCACATACTCCCACAGCACTTTTCCTTTCCCCGGCAGTCTGTGTTGCTCTTGCCGGCTTATTTTTCTGCATCTCCCACTAGACTGTGAGCCCTTGAACGTGGTTTTATGGGCGCCTGAGCCACTAGCACAGTGGCGAGCCCAGAGAAGGTGCTCAATACATGTTTGATGAATGAAAAAAACAATTAGCTGGACTTTTTCAGCAATTTTCCAGGGAAGCTCCTGGATCCTGGGGGAAAGAGAGGTCTAAGGCCTTGGGGAACGTAAGGCCCTCTGCTCTTCCCTCTAAAGCAGTAAAGAAACTCCAAGCATGGGAGCAGGGCCCCCACCTCACCTAGGGCAACCCTCATTCTGCCTTCCCACAGCACTCCCCCAGGTGCTCACTGTCAGCTGATCTGACAAGGCCTAGGGAAGCTACGTGGAAAGAGAAATAAAAAGGAAAAGAGACTCAACCCATGAAGCTGTAAAGTCACTCAGGGCCCATTTCTTCCCCAAGGCCGGAGGCCTCCCTCCTGACTTGTGTTAATGGGGCGGCTACTGGCGTTCCAGCTCAGAACAGCCGAGATAGTTAAGAGATGGAAACCAGTTCTGCAGACATTAACCAGCTAATAGGTGAGAACAGATGAATGCGAGGCCCAGCATTTGGGCAGCTGTCAAATAGCCACTAGAGTGCAGCAGACTCACCTGCAGCCAGTTGCAAGCTCCACCTGGAGCCCTTTCTCTGCCATGATCATGTGACCTTCACCAAGTCAACTAAGCTCTCTAGCTCTGAATGGTAAACGGGGATTTATTGATGCCAGAAATATTTGCTGAGCACATGCCAGAGCCAGGGATTTCATTCCTTCTTTTTCCAGTAGTTTTAAGAAGTACAGACTCCAAAGCCTTCAGGTCCCAGAAAGGTGACAGAAATGAAGGGGAGAGTAGAAAGCTAGGGAGTGCATGCCTGGTCTAAAGAAGTCAGCAGGTGCTCAACTCCAGCTGGTCGTCACCACATGGGAATGTGGCCCACGTGGCCAGAGCTTCTATTATTTTTAGAGAATCTGAACATCTTTCTTTTCAGGTGAAATCTTGGAATTTTAAAATGTTGGCAACTACTTCAAAAAGTTTTAAATGCTCAGGGCTGACCAAATATGTGGGCTAGATTCAGCTTGCCAGAGGCTATTGGTGACCACTGGGAAAGGCAGAAGTAATTGATGTGAAAGGCCCAGCTTCAGAGTCCTTACTCTTAGCTTAGCTTTTAGCCATATATTGTGATTTATAATATATATCCAGTTCCCTGAGACCACTTAGCCCAGAAGGGGAGGTACAGACAGACCCAATAGTCTGAAGGGTTAATGTGAGCCACAGAAAATACACAAAGGATGGAGAGATCATTTCCCTAGAAAACAAAGCAGGCTGCCTGGAAGAGGTGGCACAGGGCTGGCATGGTCCCCAGCCCTGTGATCATGCAGAGTATTTCATCAACTCCCTAATCTGATGAGGTCATCAAAAATGAAATCTGACACCATGTTCCTGAATAGGAAGTCTCAACATCATAAAGATGACAATTCTCCCTAAATTAACTTATAAACCTTAGGCAATCCCAATAAAGATAGCAGCAGATTTTTCTACAGTTAGACAAGTTGATTATAAAGTTCATTTGGGAGAACAACAAACAAAAATAATGAGGAAGATCCTGAAAAGAAGAACAAAGAGGAGGCGGCTTCATATTAAAACATGCTGTTAAACCTCTATTATTGAAATGAAACAGAATAGAAAAGTCAGAAAAAGAGCCAATTACATATGCAAATTTAATATGCAATAAAGGCAACAGCTCAAACCAGTGGAAAAATAATGGACCTTTTAATAAAGATGTTCACAAAATTGGAGAGCCATACAGAAAAAGATAAAGTTGGATTCACATCATACACCAGGATAAATCTCCAAAAGCTCAGAAATGTAAAACGTAAAACATGAAACCATAGAGAAATATGAGAAAATAGAGGTGAATTTCTCTATAGCTGGGGAATAGGGAAATCACTCTTAAGTATAACTCAAGATTAATAAGCAATAAGGAAAAGAATAAAATACATTTTAAAATGAAAAAAAATAAGGGAAAATATAGATAAATTGCCCACATTAGGAAAAAAAAAAAAAAAAAAAAAACAATTTTGCATGGCAAAAGTTACCACAAGCAAAGAAAAAAGATAAATGACAAACTGGGGATAATATTTGCAATGCATGTCACAGGAAAAAGAGTTCATATCTCTAAAATGTGTTTTTTGTTTTGCTTTGTTTTGTTTAAAAAAAGCTTCTGGGAAATGGATGTGGCTCAAGAGGTTCGGCGTCCATCTACCATATGGAGAGAATGGGGTTCGATCCCCGGTGCCTCCCGGTAAAAAAAAAAAAAAAAGCTTCTAAAATCAGAGAAGACAACAGACCAATAAGCCTATAGAAAAATAAGCTAGAGAATTTAACCAATGGTCCACAGAGAAAGAAGTGCAAGTTACTCTTTTCCTTTTGGAAAAAATTAATACATTTGCTAACAATAAGAGAAATGTAAATTAAAATTTATGTAATGAAAAATTAACTTTACCCAAATAGAGGTCTGGCCTTTGTGCCAGCTCCCAGCGGCCACCTCTAAACTTTTGAAATATCCAGAGTTTCTTTATTATTCATGGCTCCTCCACACCTGATAGTTTATGCTAACAAGATGACTCAGGGTAGGCCCCCCACCATGACAGTCTTAGGGTGGGATTGGCTAACAGAAAGATCAACAAAGTGATTAGAGCTTTGGGGCTTGGAGCCACTTGAAATCAGCCTGACCTCAAGGAAAGGAGGAGGGTTGGAAACGGAGTTTAACTCTGTGGCCAAAGATTCAGTCAATCCTGCCAAAACTCTGGGCACTGAAACTCACGCCATCCTCCCTGGTTGGTAACACTCTTTGAATATTGTTGCACACTGACATGCTGGGAGGGTAACACATCCTGATTCCATGGGGAAAGGACAATGGAAGCTTCAACTGTAACTGAGAGTTCAATTAACAAATTATCATGATTAACGAATCATTATATAGTGCATTTTTACTTTCTAGTATATTGTAGAATAGCCAAAAGTAAATACCTGAAACTACTGAATCTCACTTATCTGTAATCCAGATGGCTTGATCTTTGATAATGATTGTATCTTTACCTTGCGGTTATAAAAACCTCGATAACTCACAACTGGCTGGGTTTATAACCCCTTATCCTGTTTCACAATACCTCAGTCCTGTGAACAGCCCCCCGTGTTTATTAATGAAGGAACCTGAGTCAGCCCAAAACTAACCCACCCCAATTCTTAAGCTATCTTCCTAGACAAAGCTAGATCTAACCAAATTTGGCCCACCTGACATGCACAGCAGCTTAAGCCTTAATCTATGTGACCTATACCTCATCATAATACTAAAAATCACACCTATCATCATATTAAGGCTGCCATTTTCTTGCATACATTCTGTGACTAGGTATTAATCAATCTGCTGTGCATGCCCAATAAGCAGATCATCTCTAACTTCGTCATCTCGAGCCACTATACTCCTTGCTACACGCTTAGCAATAAACTCTTTCTCCCTTTGAAACCGCAACATCTCAGGAACTGGTCATTTAAGTGCATTGGGCAAGAACCCCCACTTTGATCAGAACACAACTTTGAGATTGTCCCAGACCTTACCCTATGTGCCTCTTCTTTTGGCCGGTTCTGATTTGTATTCACTCTCCTGAGTTCTGTGAGTTGTCCTAGTTTCTTACTACCTAAGCCGGTAGTAAGAAACTCTTAATTTGTAATCAGTTGGTCTGAAATCAGGGTGGCCTTGGGACCCCCTGAACTATCAACTCTCTAACGTGAAGGCAGTTTTGTGGGGGACTGTGCTCTTAACCTGTGAAGTTTGGCCTAATTTCAAGTAGTTGGTATCAGCATTACATTGCAAAATGATACTGAGATATATAATTTCTCACTGATTCGATTGGAAAAAGATTAAAGATTGAAAAAATTCTCTATTGGTGAAGCTGTGGAGAAACAGGCTATTAAGCTCTGCTGGAGGAAATGCAAAATGATACAATTCCAATAGAGGAGAATTTGACAATATCTGGCAAAATTACATATATATTTACCTTTGAACCAGCAATCTCATTGCTAAAAATATAACCCAAAACAAACTGACAAAAATATGAAAAGATGTAAGCAGAAGGCTATTCATTAAAGAACTATCTGTAGTAGTAAAAGATTAGAAACAACTTAAATATCCATCCCAAGGAGACTGAGTAAATAAACTATAGTACCTTCAAACAGTGGTAAGCTGAATAACCAACCAGTTTGCCTGGCAATGAAGGGATTCCTGACACATTGAAATTTTGGTGCTAAAGCAAGAAAAGTCTTAGGTAAACCTGGACAAGTTGGTGACCCTATTAATGGAGGACCAGGCTACAGTAAAGAAGGAATGTACCATATCTCTTTATACTAGTGTGCAGTGATCACTGGAATACAGTTATGTGGAAAAAGCAAGCTGAGGAATGTAAGTGGCATATACCACTGTGTACGTAAGGGGTAAAAAAAAACAACCACAAACACACTCATATACACATACACACATGGCTATTAACAAACAAAAGAAAGAGTTGAATATAAACTATTAATAAAAGAAAGCATGGAAAATAAACCATTAATATTATTTTTGTTACCTGTAAGGAAATGGAGGGAATAGGGTATAAGTTACAAGAATATGATCTAGACTTTTCTGAATAACTCTTGTTTTGTAGATTTGATTTGAAATCATGTAAATATTTTGCAAAATTATAAAAATAATGTTAAATTATAAAAAGTACTTACTAAAAATAAAAAAATAATACTTTTGTTTCAAGCCATGAGAGAGTAACTCAGGTCAGATTAGCCCTTCTACCATGGGAAAACATATAAAGTTACTGTTTTCAGATGTTGCAAAGCAGACAATAAAGAAATGGGAACCATTAGAGAAGTGAAATAGATGACGTGAGCCCCATAAACAACCAGGCTTTCTCTGTTCCAGACCATGCAAGTACAGGGATATAGAATGCAAGCAGCACAGAGAAGTCTTGCTAAGCTGAGGGAGCAGAAATCAGAATTCAATGCTGCTGCTGAGGCACCAAGAATTGCAAGACTTGATACTGGACAGGGAGGACTTGTGCAGAGAAGGAGCTCCAGAAATACATATAGCAGTGCCTTCAAGTCTTTAGCCAAACAATAAGTGAATGCACAGGAACAGATTCTGCAAAGCCTGGCAGAGAACAGCTACAGTGTACTGAAGGCAGATTTCAAAAGTCACAGTACTGCTCATACAGAGTAGAGGGACATTGCTGAACACGTTAGGCGTCCAACTGAGATCCTGGAAAGGCCAACTCTTGGAAGTAGGGCTACTCTAGGCCCAGAGTGTGGACTATTGTAGATATGCCCTTACAAAGCTTAAATGCAAGAGTTTAAAGGATCAAACTGATCTACTAGAAATTAACTGCCTCCCAGAACAAAAATCAAAACTCTCCAAAGAAAGACACCAAATTCCAGACTCTGAACAACATACTATCCACAATATCCACCATGCAATCAAGAGTTATTAAACATATGAAAAAACAAGAAAAGAGAACACATAACCATGAAAAATAATCAATAATAATCAATACAAACAGACTGAGAGATAATAAAAATGTTGGAATTAGTGGACAATGTTAAACAAGAGGGTTATAGATTTAGGAGGTTAAATTTAAGTCCCATGGTAAACACAAAGAAAATATCTGAAAAATATGTACAGAATATAAGAAGTGATTCTAAATGGTTCACTGGAAAAGATCAACTAAATACAAAAATAGGCACTAATGAAAAAATTAAGGGACAAAAAAAGACTCAAGAAGAAATAGAAGATCTAAACAGACCAATAATAAGTAAAGAGATTGAAACAGTAATCAAAATCCTCCCAACAGGGGAGTGGATGTGGTTTAAGTGGTTGAGTGCCTGCTTCCCATGTTCGAGGTCCTGGGTTCAGTCTCTGGTACCTCCAAAAGAAAAAGAAAAATCCTCCCAACAAAGAAAAGCCCAGGAACAGATAGCTTCACTGGCAAATTTTACCAAACATTCAAAGAAGAATTAACACCAATAGTGCTCAAACTTTTCCAAAAAACTGAAGAGGTGGGAACACTACCTAACTCCATCTTAAAAGAATGAAGGAAAAGAAACACACAATTATCTTGATTGGCACAGAAAAGGCATTTAACAAAATCCAGCACCATTTCTTGATAAAAAAACACTCAGAAAAATAGGAATAGAGGGGACCTTCTTCAACATGATGAAGGACATCTATGAAAAACCCACAGCTGACATCATACTCAATGGTCAAAAGATTAAAAGCTTTTCCCCTAAGAACAGGACAAGACAAAGATGCCCACTTTCACCACTGTTATTCAACATTGTACTGCAAGTGCTAGCCAGAGCAATTAGACAAGAAAAAGAAATAAAAGGCATCCAAATTGGAAAGAAAGAAGTAAAACTTTCCCTATCAACAGAGGAAATGGTCCTACATTTAGAAAATCCTATAGAATCTACAAAAAAAGCTACCAGAGTTAATAAATTAATTCATCAAATTGGTGGAGTACAAGATCAATATACAAAAATCAGTGGTGTTCCTATACTCCAGCATGAACTAACTATCTGAGAAGAAATCAAGAAAGCAATTCATTTACAAGAGCAACTAATAGACAAAAATCTCTAGGAACAGATTTAACCAAGGATGCAAAGGAATTGTACATAGAAACTACAAATTGTTACCGGAAAAAAAAAAATTAAAGAATACCTAAATCAATAGAAAGGTATCATATGCTCATGGACTGAAAGAGTTAATATCATTTGGATGTCAGTACTACCCAAAGTGATCTATAGATTAAATGCAATTCCAATCAAAATTCCAAAGCCTGCTTTGCAGAAATGAAAGGCATTCATCAAATTCAAGTGGAATACAAGAGTCCCCAATATCCAAAATCACCTTGAAAAAGAACAAAATTGGAGCACTCACACTTCCCAATTTCAAAACTTATTCCAAAACTACAATAATTAAAACATTGTGGTACTGGCACAAGAACAGACATATGGACCAATGGAATAGAATTGAGAGTTGAGAAATAAACCCACACATCTATGGTCAATTGATTTTTGACAAGCTTCCCAAGTACACTCAATAGAGAAAGAAGAGTCTCTTCAACAAATGATGCTGGAAAACTGTAAATCCACATGATAAAGAATGAAAGTGGGGAAGCGGCTGTGGCTCGATTGGTTGGGCTCCCGTTTACCATATGGGAGGCCCCGGGTTTGAGGGCAGGCCAGCCCACGCATCGCGGTGAGCTGGCGCAGCAAGATGACCCAACAAAGGGAAACAAGCAGACACAGGAAAACGCAAAAGCAAATGGACACAATGAGTTCCAAGGGGGGATAAAAAAATCAATAAATCTTAAAAAAAAAAAAAAAAAAAGAATGAAAGTGTACCCCTACCTCACATCACATATAAAAATTAACTAACAATAAATGAATGATCTAAATATAGGAGCTAAAACTATAAAACTCTTAGAGGAAACATAGGAGTATATCTTTAAGACCTAATACTAGGCAATGGATTTTAAGACTTTGCATCAAGAGCACAAGCAACAAAAGTTGAAATAGATAAATTGGACTTCACCAACATTTCAAAGTTTTGTGCATTAAAAGACTATTAAGAAAAAAAAAAAAAAAAAAAGACTATTAAGAGGGGAGTGGGTGTAGCCCAGTGGTTGAGTGCCTACTTCCCATGTACGAGGTTCTGGGTTCAATCCACAGTACCTCCTAAAAAAAAAAAAAAAAAAAAAAGAATAAACTTAACCTCTTGTTATGATTTGTGACCTTTCTTAAAAAAAAAAAAAGACTATCAAGAAAGTGAAAAGACAACCTACAGAATGGGAGAAAATAATTGATAACCATATATATGATAAAGGTTTAATATCCAGATTACATAAAGAACTCTGATAATTCAACAACAAAAAGAAAAACCAATTTTAAAAATGGGTGTGGCAGTTTGATGTAATTATGAATTCCAAAAATATAATTGGATCATGCTTGTAAACTGATCTGTTAATCTGGGCATGATTAGGTTAGGATTAGGGCATTGAGCCCCACCCCTTGGTGGGTGGGGAATCGAATATAAAAGGCAAGGCAAAGGACAGTTGAAGCTGTTTTTGAGAAGCAGTTTCGATGTTGGAAAGAAGGCCCCAGGAGAAGAAAAGCAAGCCGTTTGCCTGATTGCCTACAGCTGACCTTGTGGAGGAAACAGGAACTAAGCTCGGAGAGAAATGCAGCCCCGGGAAGAGAGGAACCCAAGAAGCCTGAACCCTGGCAAATGCCAGCAGCTGTCTTGCTCTAACACGTGGCAATGGACTGTGGTGAGAGAAGAAACTTAATGCTTTATGGCCTGGTATCTATGGACTTCTACCCCAAATAAATACCCTTTGTAAAGACCAACCCATTTTTGGTATTTCACATTAGCACCCCTTTGGCTGACTAATACAATGGGCAAAGGACTTGAATAGACATTTCTCCAAAGAAAATAAACAAATAGCCAATAAGCACATGAAAAGATGCTCAACATCATTGGCCATTAGGGAAATCCAAATCAAAACCACAATGAGATATCACCTCATACCTACTAGAATGGCTATTATTCTTTTAAAAAATCAAACTATAACAAGTTTGGGGGAGGATTAGAAGAAATAGGAATCCTCATACATTGTCAGTGGGAATGTAAAATGGTGCAGCCACTGTGAAAAACAGTTTGGCAGATCCTCAAAAATTTAAACATGATGCAGCGATCCCACTTCTAGGTATATACCCAAGAGAGTTCAAAGCAGGTATTCAAATAGATATTTGCAAACCAATGCTAATAGTAGCACTATTCATAATTGCCAAAAGATGGCAGCAACCCAACTGTCCATCAATAGATGAATAGCTAAACAAAATGTGGTATATATACATACAGTGGAATTTTTTCAGTTTAAAAAGGAATAAAGTTTTGATACATGTTACATGGGTGAACCTTGAAGATATCACGTTGAGTGAAATAAGCCAGGCACAAAAGTACAGATATTTGTGATCCCACTTATAAGAAATAACTAGAATATGCCAATTCATAGAGACAGAAGGTAGAGTACGCTTTAACAGGGTGGGGGGGGGGGGGAGCGGGGAGACGAATGGGAAGTTAATGCCTACTGAGCACAGGGTCTCTGTTTGGGCTGATGAAAATCTTTTGGTAATGGATGGTGGTGATGGTAGCACAGCATAGTGAATGTGATTAATGACACTGAATTGTATGCTTGGGAGTGGTTGAGATGAGAAATTTTATGTTGTATGCATACGTCTGTTTCTATAAATTATAAAAAGAGAAAGAGACAATGACAATTAAATGCAGTACATGTTCCTGGACTAGATGTAATAATAGAGAAGAAAATGCCCAAAAGGACATTATTGGGACAACTGAAAAAATTGGAATATAGACAGGATGCTTTGTATCAATGTTAAGTTGTCTGAACTTGATAACTGTACTTACTGCGGTTACGTAAGTGAATATCCTTGTTCTTAGGAAATATGCATTGAAGTATTAAATGATAAAGGAGCATGATGTATGCGATCTACTCTCAAATGTTTAGAAAATAGATGGTTTTGATGATAATAATGATGATGATGAAGATATAGAAGATATAGAAAGATAGGTAGATAGAATGATACAACAAATGTGGCGAAATATTAAAAGTTGGTAAATATGGTGTTAAATTGGAGTTCTCTGTATTGTTTTTATATTATTTTTCAACTATCTAGAAGAGTTGAAATTATTTCAAAATTTTTAAAAAATGTATTTAATGAAGTTAATTAGTTCTCAACTCAAGTGCCCTGGTGAGGATTCAATCAGTTATGATATGTAAAGCTCTTTCTTGAAATGAACTATTTATACAGAGACAAACAAACCATAATCTCTGCCAGCAAGGAATTTATAATCTAGCCGGAAAGATTAAGCTGGAGATGCTAATGACAATATTGGAGGGCATAAAGTGCAATTTGTCTAAAGAGTGAAAAAGATAAAGTGTCACATGAATACAGAAGAGACAGAAGATCATTCCAGCAGCCACAGGCTGGACAGGGTCCAGGAGTGGTAACATTTTAGTGGGATTGAAGGATGAGTGAAGTTTGTATAGAGAGGCAAGATGACAAGAGCAAGAGAGAGTTTGAAAATGCAAGGAGCCTTCTTGCAGAGGGAGGTATGAATGGAGGAGATCAAGAGTTCTATTTGGCTGGGGGATATAAGCCATGATAAGAAGTAGGGAGATAAAACTGAGAAGCATTTGAAGCTTGGCTCTGGATTGAGCTATTTAGGATGTAAGGAACTGAGAGACACTCAAGCTCATTCAGAGAAGTGGGGTTGTAAGGGAGACATAAGGGGAATCCCAAAAAGAAGGGGGAATAGGATTTTAAGAGTATTGGGCTTGGGGAGTCTGGGTAGTTCACTAATTTCTCTAACAAATAATAACCTGATACCACTGGGTACCCAGAGGTGTTCTACGTGCTGGGATCAAAGCTTCTGCTGTTGTAAGGACAGACAGATAACACATATGGAAACAAACCAATAATATAATTTCATGTAGTGATAAGTGTTGTGAAGAAAATAAAAAACAGTAACGGAACAATGACTGGCAGGGGAAAGAGATCATCAGTGTTAGATTGAAGGGGTGGTCAGGAAGGATCTCTATGCACTGAGACTTAAACGGTGAGAAAGATAGTTAGTGAAGATCTAGTGGGAAAGGGTTGCTGACACAGGGAACTGTGAGTGCAATGGTCCTGAAGTGGGAATGAATGGCCTTGGACTGAAAGGTGGCCAGGAGCTACATGGTAGGAAAGGGGGTCCAAGGAGGCCAGGTAGGCAGGGCCAGATCAAGAAAATGTTAGCCTTGTTAGGCTATGGTAAAGGGTTTGGGTTTTATTCTAAGAATGATGGGAAGAGATTCAAGGGTTTTAAGCAGAGGAGTGACATGATCTGATGTACATAGTTGAAGAGCCAGCTCTGGCTACTGTGTGGAGAATGGATTGTAGGGGGAAGGTGTGGAAGCAAGAAGGTTCTCCCAGGGGTCCATGTGTGGGGTGATGTGTTCTAGGTCTAGAGAAGTTCTAGGAACCATGACAGCGGAGTTTGTGCATCTTGACAAGAGGGGACCTGATAAACAATATATGATGCATCCATGGAACATTCTGCAACCACAGCCATGGTGCAGATCTGAATACATTGCCAGGGAAAGACATACTTGGCAAATGTTTAGAGAGAAAAAAAGCATATTGCACAATTACACATATATTTTATGAGCCCAGCTATATAAAATTAAGTATACATATCTGTATCCGTTTATCTAGATATAAAGAGACCTCTGGAAAGACACTCACTGAGTTATCAGTGATTTTCTGGGTAGAAAGATTTTTGTTTGTTTTTATTTTTGCTTATTTTCTTTGTTCTTTGAAATTTTCTGAGATCGAACCCAGGTCCCTCCATATGGGAGATGGACGCCCAACCAGTCGAGCCACATCCGACCCTGAGTTATTTTTTTTAATGAACATGTATCATTTCTTAAAAAGTGTAGTTACTTTTGTAAAAAAGAAAAAAAAACAAGGAGGAGGAAGAGGAAAAGGAGAAAGAGGAAAGAAGGAGGAAGTAAAAGGAAGGGAAGGAGGGAGGAAGGGAGGAAGGAAAGGGAAAGAGGGAGAGAGAGAGAAGGAGAGGAAGAAAATAAAAGAATGAAAATTTAAAAAAGAAAGAGAAAGGACCAACCCCTCTGTACCCCTAACCCTGACACACAGACACACAGAGACATGCACAGGGAAGTGAGAGGCAGTTGGACCAACTCCAGACCAGTATCTTCCAAGGACAGGATCAGAGAGCCCTGAGAGAGTTCCTCTCAGAGAGGGTGATTAATCCAGGGCTCAGGCCCCCAGAGTAAAGATCCTCCACTCCTCCAGAGGCCACCTGTGCACTTAAGAGGCAGGAAGTACCTTTGAAGCCCTGGCTGCCACACTCTGAAGCCACAGAGCTGCCTTTAACCCATCTGTGGAGAGCTGCAATGACGTCCAGGGGAAGGAGAGAAGTGTCTGAGTAGAAACAAACCAGAGCCTGGTAGGACACCTGTGGTATAAAGCAGACCCAGAACTCAGCTGGATGAGCTAGTGAGGATCTCTTGAGCCTCTTAGAAGGAAAACTCAGAGCTCACCAGGTATGGTAGGTTGAATCATATAACACCCCCCACCCCCAAAACACATGCTCTTAATCTGCATTCCTATGGGTATGAATCCCATTGTAAATAGGATTTCTTAAGAGGTTATTTTTAGTTGAAGTGTGGCCCAACTGAATGAGCCCTTTACAAACAGAAGAAATTGAGAGAGAAAGCCAAGGGGAGGGACTGGAAGCCGGAAGTCATGGCACCCTGAACCCGGTAGAGAGAGTAGAGGACCTTGCCAAGAGGAAGCCTAGAAGTACAAGGATTGCCGGCAGCCAGAACACTCACTCCTAACCCCAGGAGAAAGCAATCCGTCCAGCCTCCGAAACCGTGAGCTAATAAATTCCCATTGTTTAAGCCAAACCATTGTGTGGTATTTGTCATAGCAGCTGAGAAACTAAAACACCAGATAATGGGATCCACAGAATAGAAGGAAAAAGGAGAGGAGGGGAAGGAGGCAGCTTGGCCAATGGAGCTTAGTGACTCCTTGGTGCCAGTTACCATCCCTTGTCATCTAGAGTTACTTTGTTTGGTCCACTCAGCATTTAAAAGCTGTAAAATGGTCACCAGCATCTGAAACCTAGGATTCCTAGTAAACCTAGGAGCTTTTACATAAAAGTCAGAACTTATGACTCCTCTTGGAAATTTGGGAAGATGACATTACCTGAGCCAGCCTTCCCACACGGAAACAATTGACTGGAGCTGGGTAGCAGCTTCTCCCTTAGACAAGGCCACCTTGCAGTGATCACTCCCCTCAATTACTTTCCTGACCCAAGTAGGCATATATATGCCTTTGCTATCTCTGACATTTGATAACTCCTTTACTCCTTACACAAATCTAAGATGTGGAAACTATGTCTATTTTACTGAAGAGGAAACAAAAGCCTAGAGGTTTGCCCGACATCTGCATCTATAAGTAGCAGAGCCAGGATTCAAACTTCTGACTTCAGAGCCTCTGCCATGGCACCAGGATGGAGTCACAGAACCAGGAATCGGTGAGTCGTCTTCCAAGATGCTGGAGCCCCAGATGGTGGCTACCTGGGCCCTGTTAACAGAGTGCAGGACAGCAGCAGGGACCTGAGAGGGTTCTCCATCTATAAATTTAGGAAGGTATAGAAGCTCAAGTGTTTTATTTATTTATTTTTTTTTTTTTTTTAAAGATTTTTTATTTATTTATTCATTTATCCCCCCCTTGCTGCTTGTGCTCGCTGGGTCAGCTAACCACGCCGTGCGGGCGGGCTTGCCTTCACCAGGAGGCCCCGGGAACCGAACCCGGGGCCTCCCATATGGTAAACGGGAGCCCTACTGATTGAGCCACAGCCGCTTCCCTCAAGTGTTTTAATCTTAGCACTGCCTGGCCTGAGTCAAGGCCAGTATGAAGGGAGATGGGCATAAACTGAGGCAGTGTACCCCATCCCTATTTCCTCACTTGGACCAAAGCAGCTAGCTTTTTTCTGTCTTCTATGTCAGGGTTCCATTTAAAGTTTCCTTTGGGCAAAAAGGGATTTTGCTGCTCAAAAATAATTTGAAAAAAAATTGACATTTTTGGTTTGTATCAAAAAGCCATATATATATATATTGCAGCTAAAAAGCTATCACCCAGAACTGTCAAATGAGCCCTGTGTGCCACAGCTGGCCTCTTATCTTCAGCTTTCAGGAGGGGCCGCCTGCTAGCTTTGCCTCCTCCCACAGCTCCTGAAATGGAGCCCCCTTCCAGGACTCCAAGCAGGGCCCAGAATTTCTTGTTGGTTGGATTTGCATAAAAAGCTTCATTGAATGAGATTCACTGAGATTCACTGAATGCAGGTGAGATTCACAGAGTTCCCCAGGGCAATGATTTTCTTTTTGAATTTCATTTTCTCTTGAGAAGCAAACACTTTATTTCTCTGGCTTTCTCCCTCCACCAGGCCTGAGCTCCCTTCCTGTTCAACACATACACGAGCAAACAGCCATGGCCTATAGGAAAGTCTGGCCTGGATGGAAAGGAAAAGCTCCCAGCCTGCTGACTGTAGAAGTATGTGCCTTTTATTTGAGTGGTCTCCATGGAAACATTAGTGAGACCCCACCCTGGTGTTACTAAGCCTGCATTCAAGGACTGAGACCCAGGAACCTGTGCATGTAACGAACTCCTCAGGAGAGTCTATAGTCTGTCCAGACTTGGGACCCCTGAGGAAAACCCTCCCTCTCTGTCCCTAGGTAGCACATACAGTCTTGGCAGAGATCTTCTGACACAGTGTCACCCAGACATCCTGATCCACCCTGTGTGGGGGGAGTGACTCTAATAGGAGTCTAGCATCACCACAGGGGAGGAGGTAGATCTCCAAAATAGATCCTCCCAGCAACCCCCAAGCATAACAAGCTGCTCTACTCAGAGGATCAGACCCACCAAGACATCCTCCGAAATATCTAGACAGCTATGTCCCAGGGCACTGAGGATGGAATGAACTGGGAAGAACTTACCAACCTGTTTCCCACTTTCCTGGCTGGACCAGGCATCCTAAGCATTCTCCATGGAACTCCCTCTGTATTATTAAGGCCCCAGCCCCACTTTTCTTTTCTGGGGTCAGCTTCTCACACTCCTCCTCTCCTTCCATATCCAGTCAACCACCCCTCCTCCCTCCAACCAGCCCCATCTGTTCCCCTGCTTCCCGACCTGCTCTGTCTCCTAGGTGTTTGTCCACCCCCACCTCCCTCAATCCCTACATTGCACCCCTCCAGGCCAGCAGGAACAACAGCCAACATTTATTGAACAGTTATGGCTCAAGTACTGCTATGCACTTCATTTAATTATCACAATCACCCCACCATGAAGTAGGTCTCATTATTATCCCCATTTTATAGTTGAGAAAACTGAGGTTTAGCAAGGTAAACAAGGTCAAACAATTTATAAGTGGGAAAGCCAGTCTTCATACTCGAGTCTGTCTTATGTATTCCATACCCCTTATCCCTACCTGACATTTATGTATTTATTTGATTATTGTCAATCTAGAATGTAGAATCTCTGAGGGCAGGGACTCTGTCTTATTCCCCAGTTTCTATATCAGTATTGATACCTACTTGTTACTGAATAAATATTTGTTAAGGGAATAAATTAAGTAAAGGCAAAGTAAAATTCCTGTTCTACTTTTTAAATTGTTTATTAATTCTCAAATAGGCAAATGACATAATTTAAAAAAAAATCAAGCAGGAGTGAGTGTAGCTCAGTGGTTGAGCGCCTATTTCCCATATATGAGGTCCCAGGTTCAATCCCTGGTACCACCTAAACAAAAACAAAAATAAAAATAAATGAAGCATAACAGAAAGGTTCAGTGAAAAACACTGATCCTAGACACCCAGTTCCTTCCCCCAAGGTTTTGAGGCTTTTGTATATCCTTGCAGAGATATTCTAAGATTCTACACATGTGCGTGTATATATAAGCACGTCTGTGATGGATGCCTGTAGTTGTTGCTTCATGAAATCTGTTCTGCAACTAGATTTTTTTTCACTTAACATGTCTTTGGGAATGTCCATCTCAGCATATTATATACACATATCCTTATGCTATTAACCATCATGTTAAGCTTTACCTCTATCATGTAGGTTCCAGACATGTCACTAGAAACTTTTTGAGACTGGGGTAATAAATATGAACTGGCATCATGAAATGACACAAAATCTCAGAGCAGGGACAGACCTTTGAGATGGTCTGGTTCACCCTCTCATGTTGAATGAGGAAACTGAGGCCCAGGGGGAGGCACAGATAGACATTTCCAGAATGATCGTTGCCAATCTGGGCCTCTGGAATCCTTGGCTGGCTCCTGCTGCCCTTGTCTCCTCTCCACCTTGCAGGCTCTGAAGAAACCATAGCCAGTTCCCAACAGAAAGCATGCTGGTTGGTTTTGACAATGGCACTCCCCTCCCGGGCAGGCTGGGGTGAGAGCAATTATGTAGGTCGCTTGGTAATCAGAAAAGAGAGCTCAAGCCCTTTAAATTCTGGCTGTTACATTTGGTCCCAGAAGACTGGATTAGCATCAACTGCCTGCACTGAGCTAGGAGATAAAAGACCCACACCAAAAGAGAACATGCGCCTGAAATGAAGAGCCAAGGCATCTCACACAGTAAAAGCTCAGCTCTGGCATCTGGGACCTCCAGAGCTCATCGGCATCTTCCAGGAGTCCACACCTTCTCCTCTCGTAAGTAGGATCACAGGTAGAAATGGGGGGAGCAGAGGCAAATATGGAGGAGCAAGTTTTTTCATCTCTAGGACTTGGGCATTCTCTGCCTAGACTGAACCCTTGCCTGACACACTTTCTTCTTCTCTTGCAAATGATTACCTATCTCAGATTAAGGGTGGCAGCCTCCAGGTAACCTCCTCTGACTCCTGAGCCACAGCAAGGCCCCTCCCACCGCTCCCAAGTCCTGTACATAACTCCCCCCAAAACAGTGTATTGCTATTGCCTGCTTAACTGCCTGCTTCTGCCACCCCCTATATTCTATGTTCCTATTTGAGACCAAGAGTCTTTTCCATCTGGGCCACTGCTGTACCTCCCACACCCAGCTTAGTGCCTAGCACAGAGGGGGCTCAGTAACATTTTGTGAGTGAATGGCCTGCTTTCCCTCTTAGCCAACTCTACACTCTGCCAGGACCCACAGATCTGCTTTGTCTTTCTGGTCCTGTCTGCAACCCTGCTGTCACCAGGCCAGCCCAGTTGCCACTAACCCTGGAAGAACTTTTCTTTACTAGTTCATAGGGTTTTTCCAGGCTGTTGGGGAAAACTAGAAATGTCTCCCTGGAAGAGACTTAAAGATTATGGCAGGGACAGAGGGTGGGTGGAGGATTGGCCAAGGTCACAGTCTGTTTAGGGCAGAAACAGGAAAGAAACTTGGGCCTCCAAACTCAACTTGCAAAATAATTTCCCTAAGTTTAACCCAGTGGTACTTATGAAGCCAAGTAATAAGCCTTGTTTAGATGGAATTTTACAATCATAAAATTCATAACCCAACTTGAATTTGGGATTTTGCTTGTCACTAATGTTATGTCTCCTACCCTGTTGTGTGTTGGGAAGTAGGTTAGCAAGCAGGGGTAGGGCTCAGATGATCTGCCTCTGGCCTCAGCCCTGCCACAAATGGGCAAGCCATTTCCCCTTCTTAAAGAACAGTGGGCCTCACCGTAGCATAAGCTTTAGAGGGAGAATTGTGGAAAATAAGACTGGAAAGGAAGGGTGCGGTCCCATCAAGGAGATCCGGAAACGTCCCAGTGAGCGAAACCTTATTTGGAAAGTGATGGGGAGGCTCTAAAGATGTTTGAGCAGGAGATGACCGTGGGCCAGAGCCCCTCTGGAACACTTGGCTAACAAACCTGGGTAGAGAAGCGACCATTTCATGTGAGGCTGTAACCTTACTGCCTGGTGGGGAGGCTAACGTCCTAGTACCTCTCAGGTGACAGCAATCTCAGCTTCCCTAATGATTCTCATTTCACAAGCTCAGGTTTCCTGAAGGAGAGATTAGAGCAAAGCAGAAAGATTCCCCAGGTAAGTCATTAGTGGACAGCTGGAATTTCCAGGGAGCACTTTGATGAATAAATCTGCCCTGAGAGGCCAGTTCTCCACAAAACTTGTCACGAGGCTCTGGGGAATCTCCCCCAGTTTGTGCAGGAGGGGACAGTGAGTGGAGCCAGAGAAAGGCCCCAGAAGGACCATTTTTTTCATCCTGCCCTGGTTTCAGGGGAGAAGAAATGGTTCCTGCAGGGGAGCTCAATCATGCTGGAACATTGTCACCATTGACGGTTCTGTTACCAGTGTGGCTTCGGGGCTGTGGTAGGGGTGAGAGGCTTGGCACACAGACAACTATTGTTCTGGGCCCAGCCCTGTCATTTCCGTATCCGTTGATTTGGACCAATTCAGGGATAGCAAAGGGATTTCATCTCCCCTCTTTAATGCTGTTAGTGACTGACAGGTGCATTGTATGAAGAGTGATTCTGAGACTACCCCCAGAAAAGGGAGCAGCAACCTATCAGGTTCTCCAGAAGAGGGAGAAGCCTGATGCATTCGTTTCCTATTGCTACTTTAGCAAATGACCACAAACATAGTGGCTTAAAATAACACAAATTTATTCTCTTACCCTTCTGGAGGTCCGAAGTTCAAAATCCATTTCCTTGGGCTAAAGTGAAAGTGTTAGCAGGGCTGCTTCCTTCTGGAGGCTGTGAGGGGAGAATCTGTTTCCTGGCCTTTTTTCAGCTTCTAGCAGCCACCTGTATTCCTTAGCTGCGGCCCCTCTCTCCATCTTCAATTACATCACTCCAATCTCTTCTTCAGTCTTCTCTTCTTCTGTAGTTAAATCTCCTTCTGTGTCCTACTTATAGGACACTTGTGGTTACACTTAAGGGCTACCCAGATAATCCAGGATAATCCCCATCTCAAGATCCTTAATAACACCTGCGAAGCCCCTTTTGCCATATAAAGTAACACAGGTTCTGGGGATTAGGATATGGATATCTTCAGGGGAACCGTTATTGAGCCGACCACCTGACTTGTGGCACTAATTTGCAATCCCTAGAATCACCTAGAATTAGAGCTGGAATGGTATAATGGAATAACTCTAAATTAGCGTTTGAAGCCTGGCATATGGGAGCTGTAACATAGAAAAAGATTGCACGTGGCATTTTCTCTGTTTCAAGAACCATGCCAGCCTCATTGAAATTCCACATCCCACTGCCTTCTTCTGACACTGCATCATTTACAACACTCCCGAGGCTAGTATAGTGACTCATTATTATTAGTTAATGAAGCATCTAAGGCCTAAACCCACAGTCAGAAGCTGGGATAAAGAGTGAGAACAGAGCTGGATTGCAGGGAGCTCTGTAGCTGGGATGCAGACCAAAGAGGAGACACAGGCCGTGCTGTCTTTGGACATCCATTTCACAAACATTTACTGAGCACTTAGTATGTGTCAGGAACTCTGGGTACAAAAGGAATAAGGGCCACATAGGTGGTCCTTGCCCACAGAGAACTTACAGGCAAATGGGATAGACAGGCATGTACATGAGTATACCAAGAAAACTGCTCAGAAGGAGGTGGGTGCTGGGAAAGCACATAGGACAGTCTGTCTCAGAGAATCAGGAGACAATTCCCAGGGGAGGGGACAGTTGAATTGGGATTTGAAGAACAACTAGACATTCTGAGATTGGAAAAGGGAAGGGAAGAGTGTTTGAGTGGGGAAAATAACAGGTACTATAGTGAACAAGCCTGTTGTTTTTGTTTTTTCAGTCTGAGTGAAATGGAGAGAGATTCTGGCAGGAGGAACAGAGGATCCAGAAAGATTCCCTTCAGAAAAGGGCAGTGGCAAGGAGGTGATATTTGGCTGGGTAATGGGAACAAGGGTAGACCCTTCAGGGGAACCTGGCTTTGAGAATAAGGAGCCAAACCCAACCACCCTTTGAGTAGATACACCAGACTGCAAGGAAAGGCCAAAGCTGAAATTGTAAAGACAACTTGGTTTCAAATCTCAGCTCCACCACTTATGAGCTCTGTGACTCCACGCAAGTTCTTTAACCCCTCTGGGTCTCAGTTTCTTCATCTGTAAAATGGGAAAAAGAATAACCACCTGTTGGGAAGGCTGTGAGGTAGGGGCCTTATCTGTCTTGTTTTCTGCTGTACACCTAGCATCTGGCACATGTTTATAAAATGAATGAATAAATGTCTAGAAAATGCTGGGCATGATGTCTGACAAATATTGTGTTTAGTAAACTGGTTTTGTATTTAAAAATTCACTGATCTGGCCCATCCCCTGTGTGACACATAGGTACTTGCTAATATTCCTAATAAGTGGTCACCTCCCAAGTGGTCATGGCAGCATGCGATCATGGGAAAGAGCCCTGAACCTGGAGCTGGGGTAGGGGGAGAGCTTGATTCCAGTCCTGACTTTGTCACTAATGAACTGTAGTTCTGGGAACACCCACATCCTGGTGCATGTACTGTGGCTTCCTTCAAGTTATATCCCAACCCAGCTCTGTCTTACTCCCAGGCAAGGTCACTGAGGACTGAGAAAGGACACCAGGCCTCTTGGGCTCCTTGATGCACTCCATCTCCCTCCCCTTCCTGCTCAATCAGGAGCTCCACAGACCCTCCAGAACCTTTCATGAGTCTTGCACCATAGAAAGAGCAGTCTTGGATATGCCGCCACCCACGAGCTATGTGACCTCACAGCAAGTTTAATCTCTCTGACCTCAGTTTTTTACCAGGCATAAAAGCTACCTGGGTTTAAATTCTGGTTCCATCACTCTTCAGCTATGTGACTTCAGGAACATTCTTAACTTCTCTGTGTATCAATTTCTTCATAGGTAACGTGTGCATAATAGCATCTCCTCCCAGGGCTTCTGTAGCCAGCCCCCAACCTGAAGTTTGGGTTCCACCTCAGGGTCTTACAGGTGTCCTTCCTGGGGCTGTCCAGCTGCTAATCAAAACTGTGCTGAGTCTTGTGGCTCTCAGAACCAGTCTTTGAGACCCCGGTGCCCTGGTTTTCCATCCAGTTTATTGATGGAGGCTGGGAGGGCCCTCTGGAGGAAGCCTCTGAAGGCTGACCCTTCCTACTTACTCATCAAAGGAATAACAAATGCCTCAAACCAGAGACCACTGAGCCCAGAGCGATAAATATTTTGAAACAAAGGACTTTGAAGGGAATCCTCTTAATCCCTCTTTGTCTTTAGATTTCATCTTAATAAGCTACCATTAATTGTTGTGGTCCCTCAAGTAAAAGAAGGCAGTAGCTTTCCTTTCAGGTGTCTCAGAAGACTTCCTTTACACCCCCAACAAGTGTGGTGTGAAGTGAGAGGTATCCCCTGAGGCCACACAGAGAAGGACTTGATCAGGAACAGCCCTACTGTCAGCTTCAGTGTGCCTTCCCTCTCTCTCTCTCACGTGGGTGCTCACACTCATATACACTTGCACATATTCATTCTTACAACTGTGTAGCTCCTCTACTAGTTGTGTGTGACCTCGATCCTAAACTAGAATAGCACAATTGTGGGATGTAGGCTCTGAGTGATGTGGCCCAGGGCTGGGTTTCCTGACAAGGCAATCTTGGGCAAGCTTCTCAAGTCCTCTGTGAGCATCAGTTTCCTCATCTGTAAAAGGGGGAAATAATAGTACCTGCATGATAAGGTATTGCAAGGATGAAATGAAATGAGACGTGTAAATAAAGCACTGAGCACCAGTCCCCAGCACCTGGTGTGTGCTTGTTAAGTAGAAGCCATTATTATTTTGTTACTGTTGTTTCCATAAGGAGGTAAACTCTGTAAAGACAGGGAATTGTCACCGTTGTTTACTACTATATCCCCATCACCTAGGGCAGTGGCTGGCATGTAGTCAGTGCTCATTAACTATTTGGAGAATCAATTACTGATCACTCTTCTTGGAAATATGGCTTAATTCTACACCCCCTGCCTCCCGCCCCCCGCCCCCCGATTTAATTAACTCTCCTCTGGGCTCCCACAGCACCTAGACACAATAATTATCACAAGAGCTTCCTCTGTGCCAGGCACTGAGCTGAGGGCCTTCTTCTACCCTGATTTTCTTGCCTCTGCTGCGCCACCCCCCAAGATTGTGTGTTTCTTGAGAAGACAGGGGGTTGTACCTCAGAGTGGGTGTCCAGCAAGCATTTTCTGGAGAAGTGGTTAGCGAGCAGCCCATTATTGTCCCCGTTTTACACATGAGGAAAGTGAGCCCCAGGGGGGTTAACACACTTGTCCAGAGCTGAAGAAGAGTCCAAGGCCACAGAAGACTGGAAAGCACTGTTTCTGCCCCGCTGTGCCATCTTCCCCTCAATGGTAACTCAGCACGGAGAGGTCCACAGACACTAGCAGATAGTGAGCTAAACCAGAAGGGGAGAGAACTGGCTCCTCCAACGTTAATTCCACAGCCACCTCCCTCATCACATGGGAGGGTCACTATGCCACCAGGATGTGCTTTTCATTAAGGCAGGACTCCCTCACAGGCAGTCTTTGAAATGTCAGTTTTAATTAAAACCCTAACTCTACTAAACACACCATAGATGAAACCAGGTAAGAACAGCTTCCTACTGGATGAACTTCTCACATGCATCAGTAGACATAATTGTTTCCCTCTACAGGGCATGTTCAGGTACAGCCAGGCTACCAGGCAGCCTCATTCAGAGAAGGTCCTTGGCCACAGTCCTCAACATCACTGACTCCAGGTTTCCAAAGACAGCCCAGAGTGGGAATACCTGGGTTCCAGTCCCATCTCAGCTGCTAACATGGAGCTGGTGCTTAACCAAATGCAATCAGAATTGTCTGCATTAGAAGGGATTCATGTTATTTTACAGATGGGGAAATTGAGTCCTAGAGAGAGAGGCACTGTTAATAGCAGGAACCAGGGTCTCTTATCTTTCACCTATCATCCTGACTTTGCCAACTAGTAGTTGTGTCCTTGGGCAATCTGCTATGAAATAGAAGAGGTTGGACTAAGCAGTGGTTCTCAACCCTGGCTGCACATTAAAATCATCTAGGGAGCTTTTTAAAAATCCTGGTGCCTGGGACCCACCTTAGACCAATTTATCAGAGTCTCTGGGCCCTGGACATCAGTGCTTTATAAAGCTCTTCAGGTGATTCCAATGTGCCTCCAGGATTAAGAACCAATAGACTAGATAATCACTAAGTCTCTTTTTTTGCTCTAAAATTTTGAGTTTAGAATTCCATTGCCTGAAACACCGTTTCCATCATATACCCCTACCCCCACCACATACACACACACCTACCCCACATTGACTTGGACTTCAAGTCCAAGTTTAAATATATCCCTTCTTTAGACAGTGTTTGGGAGGCACTATCTGAGTTCTTCCCTCTTATAGCCTGAAGCACACTTTACAGTAATTATAGTTTATGGCTATTTTCCTGTAAACTGAAAGTGACAATAGAGACAAGCCTCAAGATGGGTCTCTATTATCCCCATCTCCTCATACTCACACCCTTGAGTGTGGGCAGCACAGACCTGTAATTTGGTTCTCTCCCGTACAATATGGCAAAGGTGATGGGATGTCAGTTCTGTGATTACTTTACCTAAGGTTGTAATGCTTGTTTTGCTAGGTTACTTCCTCCCTTGCTGGCTTTGATGAAGCAAGTGGCCATGTTGGGGAGGGCCACATGGCAAGGGGCCGAACTCCCTACTCCCAAAGTCTGCAAGAATCCTACTAACAGCCACATGAGGTTAGAGACAGATCTTTCCCCAGATGAGTCTTCAGATGAGAATCTGGTCTTGACCAAAACCTTGACTGCAGTCTTGTTGAGAACCCAGATAAACCATGCTCAGACTCCTGACCCACAGAAACTTTGAGATCATACATGTGTGCTAAATTGGTGGTAATATTGTTATGCAGCAATCAGTAACTAATACACTGACCCTGTCTTGTTCAATTACTACTACATCCTTGGCACCTAGCACAATGCATGACATGCAATAGGAGTTCAAAAATATTTGGCAACTGGGAAATGGATGTGGCTCAAGCAATTGGGCTCCTATCTACCATATGAGGTCCAGGGTTCACTTCCCGGGGCCTCCTGGTGAAAAGCAATCTGGCCCACACAGAGATGCTGATGCAGCAAGATGACACAACAAAAAGAGACAGAGGAGAGACAGCAAGAGTCACACAGACCAGGGAGCTGAGGTGGTGCAAGAAATTGAGTGCCTCTCTCCCACTCTGGAAGGTACCAGGATCAGTTCCCTGCGGTGCTGCCTAAAGAGAGAAAAGCAGAGAAGAACACACAGAGAGCAGACGGTGAATACAAAACAACGGGGGGGATGGGGGGTAGGGAATATATAAATAAATAAATCTTTTTTAAAAATTTGACAAGTAAAGTCATTAACTAATCACAGTAACAACATTAAGTTTTTCAGATCCAATATTTGCCCAACTCACTTTCATTCCTCTGCCTAATGCAGGGGTTCTTAACCTTTTTTGTTCCATGGACCCATTTGCCAGTCAGGTGAAAACCATGGACCCCTTACTCTGTCCACACTATACTGTGTATTATTTAATAAATATATCACACCCGCACCAACATGTCCTCACAAGAATAATGTTTTTTTTTATTTTATTTCAATTCAAGCTCATGGACCCCTTGTTAAGAACCCCTGGCCCAGTGAAAAGCTAATAGTTCAAAACTGAATGTCAGCCCATCAAGCAAAGGCTGTACTCAAGAACCTTTCACTCTTAGTCAGGGGGATAGTGGGAAGCTCACAGTTATTATGAGCTTAATGAAATCAATGTGTGATTAAATAACTGTTTGCTGAGTGTAAATTGTTATTGTTATTGAAAGACCATTTCCTTTGCTAGATAAATGCAGTGTGGTGCTGCAGACGAGGGAGCAATCATGGCTTTATTGATCTGTAATCATTCCACATATGTTGAGGATGGCATTGACCACTGTGGTTTGGCTTTTGGATGGCCCTGGCCCTCAGTTACAGCCCCCACCTGGGCTCTCATACACAGACAGTCCTGGCTTTTAGGCATGTTCAGGTCAGTCGCTCAAAGCAAACTTCTATTAGGCAGCACTCTGCCTGGGCATTTACTGTTGCTTCTGTGGCTTGGACAACAACAGACACTTCGAAAATTAGAAAGCAGAGAGCACATCCACTTTCTGCCTCTTGAGGCTACTGCCAGTCTCAAGCTGCTTTGGCCAGTCTCTACAGTGGACTCTACAGGGTCAGGAATGATTCTCTGAGGTCCCCAGACTTTCCAAGGTCACTGGGGAGTCACTGATGGAAAGAAAGGCAGGATCATGAGGCAGGACCTCACTGGCCTCCGTTTGATCTCAGGGCAGCTTGTTTAAAACACTGTTGACCGGCATTCCAATAAAATTCGAGTAAACCGAAAGTAACCAGATCTTGAGAATTAGCAGAAATACTCATGGGGCCTGCTGAAAGCACACTGGAGGCCCCTGGGGCAAGAGTGGAGGGAATTTCTATCTTTTGCAACTGAAGTTGAGGAGAGTGTGGTGAAAGGCCCGGGAGAGAGCTGCCTGGCCTCTTTCCCCACCGGCACCGTGATCCTTGCTCTCTCTCTCCCTGATTCTCAGTTTCCTCCCCTGCCCTTGATTATGCCTCGGGTCAGTCATTGCTCCAAGCCACTTATAACTCCCAACCTCCCAAATGACATTTTTTTTTTTTTTTTTTTTAGGATATTTCTATTTTCTTTTCTTTTTTTTTTTTTTTTTTTTATTATGGGTAAAAATCAAAATTCTCACAATACATACAAACATTTGCAAAATGATATATAAATATATATGCATATATGACTTTTGCTCCTACCTCCCAACAGCGTGGCCTCCTAACGGAGTCCTCCAATGGGGACAGAGCTACTCACAACAATAATAATAGCAGTGACAGGAGTTTCCATTTTTTGGCCACTTACCCTGTGCAATGTGCTAGGCTCCTCATGTACATGATCTCACTTAATACTTATGGTAATCCAGGGAGAAAGGGCCGATTCCTGCTTTACAGGTAAGGAAACTGAGACTTAAAGAGGTCTAAAATGTGTTTCATGTCGCACAAAACACAGAGAAAGAACACTTACAGGTTTCTATATAGCTAACATCTAACATAAAACTTCCCAATTTTCCCATTTCCCTACCTGTAAAATAAGGATAATGCAAAGTATATGAGGATTGATTCATTCATTCAAGCATGAAATGTTTATTGAGAATTAGTCACTGTTCTAAGTGTTGGAGATACAGGTGTGAGAAAAAGCTCCTCATGGAGCTTACAATGAAATTATTATACAAATATATGTAATATTTATACTGTAAAAAGTACAATGAATGATATGTATATACTACTATAGAAGCATATAATAATGGGAATTGACCAAGAAAAGGGAGATCAGGGATGGATTCTACTTCTACTAAGTGAAATAGAAAGGGAAGCACTGTCTAGGTAGAGGGAACAGTATGTGCAAAGGCCCTGTGGTAGGAGAGCATGGAGAGAGTACAAGGGCTAGAAGATGACTGGTGAGGGCAAGAAGCAGAAAAGGTGGGAATGTTGTATGAGGTCATATTGAAGAGACAGGCCTAATCTGCGCCTGGTCAGGGCAAGAGGCTAGGCTTCAACAGTTAGCAAGACAAGGTCTCTGCTCTAATGGTGCTTATAGCCTTGTAGGACAGTAAAGAAACAGAAAAATGAACAAATAAAAACATTTCAGATTGCAGTAAAAGCTATGAAGAAAGTAAAATGAGGTAATTCGATACATTAAGTAATGTCAAACTAGGGAATTCATACCAATCCTTCACAGAGAACAATGAAAAAGGTTAGACACATTTTATTAAAAATATGCTTGACTTCCGGGAAGATGGCGGACTAGTAAGACATAGGAATCTCTTCTCCAGAAAAATAGCTAGAGGACAGGCTGAAAAAGCCCTGAAAAAGATCTTCTAGGGTATAGGACAGCAGGTGAAGGATGCACACCACCCAGAGGAGAGAGGGACAAAAAAGGGAAATCGTGATGACAGAACCGTGAGTTGGAACCAGCAGCGGCTGATGTTGCCGGCACCCTCCCCCACACTAAAGAGCTTTAGAACTTTTGGGCCTCTGGGCCTGTGACTACAGACAAAGGGGGCTCCAGGGATCTACCACCCCAGGAAAGGGAAGAGAGAGGGACACAGCCTAAGGCTGACTCAGCTTTTGACTCACAAATTTGGTCTGCTGAGTCCCAAGAGCCCTTCCAGGCTGGGTGAGGCTGTGCCATTGTTTGCCTTGGAGCCTGCAAGGGGCTAAAGATATACAACCCTCCTAATCTCCTTCTTTACTAACAGGGACTGATTGTTGAGGACTCAGAGGGGAGTGGAAATATTTCCTAGCTGGGAAAAAGGAGAGGGCTGCCAGAGAAGGCTGGAGAACTATCTCAGAGAAAATTTGAATTACAAGGCTCCTAGCCTCCAGACAGGAAGCTCTATCACATTAATCTGGTCTGTGTTACAACAAATATACTCTGACCAGGCATTGAATTGAGACCTGCCAAAGAGCACCATCTCCTGGAAGACCAAGGAATTGCACACAAGAAAATTAAAAATAAGTAGGAGAGGCTTTTTCTGGCCTCTTTAAGTCTTCTTCCCCAAGGCCCTAGGAAGTGACTCTACAACCAATTACTGGGTTCCGTGCCCAGTTTTGAACAACCAGCAGGACAATCCTAACAATCCAGGTCAAGCCAAAAATCACAGAGCTGTTGTAATTCACAACCTCCTGCCACTAAATCCCTATAAAGAGAAAGAGGTTGAGCATCTGAGTAAACTACATCCTAACCAGATGCCTAAACACCAGCAAAAAATTATGAGCTATACTAAGAAAATAGAAGACATGGCCCAAGAAAAGGAATACATCAAAGTCCCAGAAGAGATGCAGAATTTGAGAGAACTAATCAGTGAGATGAGCACAAATTTCCAAAATCAAATTAATGAGTTGAAAGACAATATAGTTAAAGAGATAAATGATATCAAGAAGACATTGAGCAAACATAAAGAAGAATTTTAAATCTCAAACAGAAAAGTAATAGAGCTCATGGGAATGAAAGATACAATAGGTGAGGTCAAAAACACATTTGAAGCACACAACAGCAGACTCAAAATGATAGAAGAAAGAATAAGTGATACCAAAGACAGAGCAGCTAAAATTGAAGAGAGAAAAAGAATGGAAAAAATTGAGCAGGAGCTCAGAGAGTTGAATGACAACACAAAACGCAACAGCATACGTGTCATGGGAGTTCCAGAAGGAGAAGAGAAGGGAAAAGGGACAGAAAGAGTATTTAAGGAAATAACCGCTGAAAATTTTCCAACTCTCATGAAAGAAATGAACTTACATGTCCAAGAAGCATACCGTACCCCAATCAGAATAAATCCAAATAGACCTACACCAAGACACATACTACTCAGAATGTCAAATGTCAAAGATAAAGAGAAAATTCTCAAAGCAGAAGAGAGAAGCAAATGATCATGTAAAAGAGATGTCCTGTAAGACTTAGCACAGATTTCTCTTCAGAGACCATGGAGGCGAGAAGACAATGGTATGATACAATTAGGAAACTGAAAGAAAAAAACTGCCAGCCGAGAATTCTTTATCCAGCAAAACTGTCCTTCAAATATGAAGGTGAGTATAAATATTCACAAACAAACAGAAACTAAGAGAGTTTGCAAAAAAGAATCCACCTTTGCAGGAAATATTAAAGGAAGCCTTAGAATCTGAAAGAAAAAGACAGGAGAGAGAGGCTTGGAGGAGAGTATAGAAGAAAGAAAAGCAGAAAGGATAACCAAAAGAGTAAAAAGAAAGACAAAAATAAGATGGCATATGAAAACCAAAGAATAAAATGGAGGAAGTAAATAGTGCATTTACAGTAATATCATTGATTGTGAATGGATTAAACTCCCCAATCAAAAGATACAGGCTGATATTCCGCCAGGCCCTGGCACTGAGGACGCGGTCCGGGTGATCCCTGGTCCCTTCCTACCCACCCCCCACCTGCCTTTTCCCTCCTCCTCTGGCTGGATGAGGCATGCAGGCTTGGGTGAAGGAGCACCTCCTGGCAACTATGGCAACTACGGTTATGCTAATAGTGGGTATAGTGCCTATGAAGAAGAAAATGAGAGGCTCACTGAAAGTCTGAGAACAAAGTAACTGCTATAAAATCTCTTTCCATTGTAATAGGCCATGAAGTTAAAAATCAAAATAAATTACTAGCTGAAATGGATTCACAGTTTGATTCTACAACTGGATTTCTAGGTAAAACTATGGAGAAACTGAAGATTTTATCCAAAGGGAGCCAAACAAAGCTGCTGTGCTATATGATGCTGTTTTCATTCTTTGTCTTTTTTTTTTTCTTTGTCTTTTTTGTAATTTATTGGATTATTAAACTGAGGTGATGCAAAAAAAAAAAAAAAAGATACAGGCTGACAGAATGGATAAAAAAAACATGAGCCATCCATATGCTGCTTACAAGAAACTCACCTTAGACCCAGGGATACAAACCAGCTAAAAGTGAGAGGTTGGATAAAGATACTCCACGTGAATAGTAACCAGAAAAGGCAGGGGTAGCTATACTAATATCAAACAAAACAGACTTTAAATGCAAAAAAGTTATAAGAGATACAGAAGGCCACTATATATTAATAAAAGGGATGATCCACCCAGAAGATATAACAGTCATAAATATCTACGCACCTAACCAGGGTGCCCCAAAATATATGAGACAAACTCTGGCAAAACTGAAGGGAGAAATAGACATTTCTACAATAATCGCTGGAGACTTCAACATCCCTCTCACATCATTAGATAGAACAACTAGACAGAAGATCAACAAGGAAAGAGAGAATTTGAACAATATGATAAATGAGTTAGACCTAACAGACATATACAGAACACTGCATCCAAACTCAGCGGGTTATACATTCTTCTCAAGTGCCCATGGATCTTTCTCTAGGATAGACCACATGTTAGGTCACAATGCAACTCTCAATAATTATGAAAAGATTGAAATTATACCAAGCACCTTCTCAGATCATAATGGAATGGAACTAGAAATCAATAAGACAGGAAAAAGGTAAATTTGCAATTGTGTGGAGACTGAACAACACACTCCTGAATAAACGGTGGGTCAAAGAAGAAATTGCAAGTGAAATCAGTAAATATATTGAGACAAATGAAAATGAGAATACAACTTACCAAAACTTGTGGGAAATAGCGAAGGCAGTCTTGAAAGGGAAATTTAAAGCCCTAAATGCCTATATTAAAAAAACAAGAAAGAGCTAAACTCAAAGATTTAACTGAACAACTAGAGAAACTAGAAAAAGAACAGCAAACCAATCCCAAAGCAAGCAGAAGGAAAGAAATAATAAAGATTAGAGTAGAAATAAATGGAAATGAGAACAAAAAAAAAAAATAGAGAAAATCAACAAAACCAAAAGCTGGTTCATTGAGAAGATCAATAAAATTGACAAACCCCTAGCTAGACTAACTAAGAAAAAAAAAGAGAAGATGCAAATAAATACAATCAGAAATGAAAGAGGGGAAATTACAAATGACCCCACAGAAATAAAAAGAATCATAAGAGGATATTATGAGAAACTAAACGCCAACAAACTAGACAACCTAGAGGAAATGGACAAATTTCTAGAAACGCACAACCAACTTACACTGACAGCACAAGAAATACAAGAACTTAACAAACCAATCACATTTAAGGAGATTGAATCCATCATCAAAAATCTCCCAGCAAAGAAAAGTCCAGGACCAGATGGCTTCACAGGTGAATTCTACCAAGCATTTTGAAAAGAATTAACACCAATCCTGTTTAAACTCTTCCAAAAAATTGAAGAGGAGGGAAAATTACCCAACACATTTTATGAAGCCAACATCACCCTAATACCAAAGCCAGATAAAGATTCTACAGGAAAAGAAAGTTACAGACCAATCTCTCTAATGAACATAGATGCAAAAATTCTCAACAAAATACTTGTAAATCAAATCCAACAGCATATCAAAAGACTTATACATCACGACCAAGTGGGATTTATTCCTGGTATGAATATCAGGAATACCTGGTATGGTTCAACATAAGAAAATCAATCAATGTAATATAATACATTAACAAATTGAAGGAAAAAAACCACATGATCATCTCAATAGATGCAGAAAAGGCATTTGACAAAATTCAGCATCTTTTTTTGATAAATACACTTCAAAAGATAGGAATAAAAGGAAAATAACTCAATATGATAAAAGGCATATATGAAAAACCCACAGCCAACATCATTGAGCCAACATACTCAATGGGGAAAGGTTGAAATCTTTCCCTCTAAGATCGGGAACAAGACAAGGATGCCCACTGTCACCATTGTTGTTCAATATTGTACTAGAAGTCCTAGCTAGGGCAATTAGACAAGAAAAAAAAAATTAAAGGCTTCCAAATAGGAAAAAAGGAAGTAAAACTCTCACTGTTTGTGGATGACGTGATCCTGTACTTAGAAAATCCTGAAATATCCACAACAAAGCTACTTGAACTAATAAATGAGTTCAGGGAAGCGGCTGTGGCTCAATCAGTAGGGCTCCTGTTTACCATATGGGAGGCCCCGGGTTCGGTTCCCGGGGCCTCCTGGTGAGGGCAGGCCCGCCCACGCGGCGTGGTTGGCTGACCCGGCAAGCGCAAGCAGCAAGGGGGGGATAAATGAATAAATAAATAAATAATCTTAAAAAAAAATAAAATAAAAATAAATGAGTTCAGCAAAGTGGCAGGATACAAGATCAACACACAATAATCAGTAATGTTTTTGTACGTTAGTACTAAACAATCTGAGGAAGAAATCAAGGGAAAGATTCCATTTTCAATAGCAACAAAAAGACTCAAATACCTAGGAGTTAATTTAACCAAAGAAGTATGGGATCTCTATCCAGAAAACTACAAAACAATACTAAAAGAAATTTTAAAAGACCTAAACAAATGGAAAGACATTCTGTGTTCATGGATTGGAAGAATAAATATCATGAAGATGTCAATCTTACCCAAACTGATTTATAGATTCAATGCACTACCAATCAAAATCCCAACAGCTTACTTTACAGAATTAGAGAAGGCAATTACCAAATTCATCTGGAAGGGTAAGTGCACCTGAATAGCCAAAAGCATTCTAAAAAAGAAGAGCGATGTGGGCAGAATTTCACTGCCTGACCTTGAAACATACTACAAAGCTACAGTGGTCAAAACAGCATGGTACTGGCATAAAGATAAACACATCAATCAGTGGAATAGAATTGAGAACCCAGAAATAAACCCTCACCTATACAGTCAACTGGTTTTTGACAAACCTACCAAGCCTATGCTAGTGGGAAAAAACAGTCTCTTCAACAAATGGTGTTGGGAGAACTGGATATCTAATACCAAAAGAATGAAAGAGGACCCCTATCTCACCCCCTATACAAGAATCAACTCAAAATGGATCAAAGATCTAAATATAAAAGCCAGGACCATAAAACTACTAGAAGAAAATGTAGGGAAACATCTTCAAGACCTTGCAGTAGGTGGTGGTTTCTTGGACCTTATACCCAAAGCACGTGCAACAAAAGAAAAAAATAGATAAATGAGACCTCCTCAAAATTAAACACTTACACTTCACAGGACTTTGTCAAAAGGGTGAAAAGGCAGCCAACTCAATGGGAAAAAATATTTGGAAATCACATATCTGATAAGGGTTTAATATGCAGGATATATAAAGAGATGTTACAACTCAACAATAAAAAGACAAACGACCCAATTAAAAAATGGGCAAAAGACTTGAATAGACATTTCTCCAAAGAAGAAATACAAATTGCAAAAAAAACACATGAAGAAATGCTCAACATCACTCATGATTAGGGAAATGCAAATCAAAACTACAATGAGATATCATTTCGCACCTATCAGAATGGCCACTATTAAAAAGACAGAGAGCTACAAGTGTTGGAGAGTATGTGGAGAGATAGGAACACTTCTTCACTGTTGGTGGGAATGCAGGATTGTACAACCACTGTGGAGGATTGTTTGGCAGTTCCTAAAAAAGTTGAATATAGACTTGCCACATGACCTGGCAATACAACTACTGGGTATGTACCCAGAAGAACTGAGAGTAGTGACACGAACAGACATCTGCACACCGATGTTCATAGCAATATTATTCACCATTGCCAAAAGTTGGAAACAATACAGATATCCATCAACAGACAAATGGATAAACAAACTGTGGTCTATTCACACGATGGAATATTATGCAGCTGTAAGAAGAAATGAAGTCGTAAAGCATATGACAACATGGATGAACCTGGAGGACATTATGTTGAGTGAAGTAAGCCAGACACAAAATGACAAATACTGTATGAATGCGTTACTATGAACCAAATATATTGTGTAACGTATAAAAAAAATATATGCTTGAGTGTGTCAAAGAGCTACCAAGGTTAGTGAAGAATTAATGGACCAATATTCTGGAGAGGGTGGAAATCCAGAGATATGAATCCATAATTTTGTCCTGGAGTACTTTGCTAATCCAAATGAGACATCTAAAAGGCTGAGAAGTCCTCTTCAACAGTCTCTCAGGGCTGGGAGGACAAACATTGGAGTATAGTACCCATTATTCTGGGTAGAAACCCCAAATCATTGTATTACAGAAACAGAAGTAAACCAGAAGCAAACCAGACCTCTCACCAACAGCAGCCCAAATTAGAAAGAAAATCTTAAAAGTAGCCAGAGAAAATGTGACAATACTTCCGAAGAAGCGAAAATTAGACCAACAGTTCATTTCTCAATAGAAACAATAGAAGACACAGACAATGGAATAATGTAAAATGCTAAAGATGGTATCTGTCAAACTAAAATTCTTACCTAGTAAAAATATCCTTCCAAAATGAATATAAAATAAAAGCATTTAAGACAAATTAAATATAACCTGAGAGAATTTATCACCAGCAGACCTAAAAGAAATGCTATATAGTGTTTTTTGTTTTTTTTTTTTTCAGGCAAAAGGAAAATATCCCATATAAATGGAAAGAGAAGTCAGAAGGAATGAAAATGGTAAATGTGTGGCTAAATCTAAATGATTAATTGCTGTATAAAAAATGAAGGCCAAAACAATCTTGAAAAAGAACAAACTTTGAAGACTCACTTTCCAATTATAAAATTTACTACAAAGCTATAGTACTCAAAAGAATGTGGTACTTCCATAAGGACAGGCATATAGATCAATGGAATAGAATTGAAAGTCCAGAACTGAATTTTCACATTCATGACCAATTGATTTTTCACAGGGATGCCAAGTCCACTCAATAGGGAAAGAACAGTCTCTTCCACAAATGGTGCTGGGAAACTGGATATCCACACACAAAAGAATGAAAGTGGACCACCACCTTACACCATCTACAAAAATTAACTCAAAATGGATCTAAGACTTAAATATAAAAGCTAAAGCTATTAAACTCTTAGAAGAAAACATCCTATCTTCAGTACCTTGTATTAGACAAGGAATTCTTAGGCTTTATACCAAAAGCAGGAGTAACAATAGAAAAAAAATAGATAAATTGGACTTCATCAAAATTTAAAGCTTTTGTGTATCAAAGGACATTTTCCAAAAAGTGAATATATAACCTACTGAATGGGAGAAAATATTTGGAAACCATATATATGATAAAGGTTTAATATCCAAACTATATAAAGAACTCCCACAACTCAACAACAAAAAGACAAACAGCCCAATTTTGAAGTGGACAAACTACTTGAATAGATATTTCTTCAAAGAAGATATTAATGGCCAATGAGTGCATGAAAAAATGCTCAATATCATTTGCCATTGGTAAATGTAAATCAGAAAACCACAATGAGATACAACCTCACAACCATTAGGTTGATAATTATTAGAAAACAGAATATAACAAGAGTTGACCAGAATGTGGAGATATTAGAATCTTTGTGCATTGCTGGTGGGAATATAAAATGGTACAGCCATTGAGGAAAACAGTTTAGTGGTTCCTCAAAAGTTAAACATAGAACTACAATATGACTCAGCAATTTCACACCTACTTATGTACCCAAAAGAACTGAAAGCAAGGACTCAGCTACTTATACACTGATGTTTATGGTAGCATTATTCACAACACCCGAAAGGTGGAAACAACTCAAGTGTCCACCAGCAGATGAATGGATAAACTAAATGAAGTAGAAAGGGAAGCACTGTCTAGGCAGAGACATAAATGTGGTATAATCATACAATGGAATATTTTTCAGCTGTAAGAAGGAATGGAGTTCTGATACATGGATGAACCTTGAAATCATTATGCTAAGTGAAGTAAGCCAGATACAAAAGGACAAACATTGTAAGATTCCACTTACATGAAATATCTAGAATAAGCAAATTTATACAAACAGAAAGTAGATTAGAGGTTACCAGGGGATGGGGGAGGAGGGAAGGGAGAGTTATTGCTTAATGGGTATAGAGTTTCTGTTTTGGGTAATGAAGAAGTTGTGCTAATAGATGGTGTTGATGAAAGTGCAATATTGTAAACATAATCATTGCCATTGAACTTAAAAATAGTTTAAAAAGACAAATTTTATGTTATAAATGTTACAATAAAAAAATTTTTAATGAGGCATTCTCATGCCATTTAAAATATAGAGAATTAAAATACAGTACAATAACTCAAAGGCAAAAGACTGAAAGCTTTCCCATTGAGATTGGGAACAAGACAAGAATGTCCACTGTCACCACTGTTGTTAAATATACTGCTAGAGGTTCTAGCTAGAGCAGTTAGGCAAGAAAAAGAAATAAAAAACACTCAAATCAGAAAGGAAGAAGTAAAACTTTCACTATTTGCAGGTAATATGATCCTATACCTAGAAAGTCCCAAAAAATCTACAAAAAAGTTGCTAGTGCTAATAAACAATTTCAGCAGAGTGGAAGGATACTAGATTAATATGTAAAAATCAGTAGTGTTTCTATACACTAGTAATGCGCAATCTGAGGAGGAAGTCAGAAAAAAATTCCATTTAAAATAGCGACTAAAGTAATCGAATATTTAGGAATAAACCTAACCAAGAATGTAAAGCACTTGTATTCAGAAAACTACAATGCATTGCTAAAAGAAATTTTTCAAAGGCCTAAATAAATGGAAGAACATTCCATGCTCATGCATTAGAAGACTGAATATGATTAAAATGTCAATTCTACCCAAATTGTTATACCAATTTAATGCAATCCCGATAAAAATTTCCCAGGATTTTTTAAAGAAATGGAAAACATAATTATCAAATTTATTTGGAAGGATAAGGGTCCCCAAATAGCCAGAAACATCTTTAAAAGGAAGAGCAAAGTTGGAGGACTCTCACTTCCAGAATTTAAATCATATTACCTACCTACAGTGGTAAAAAGAGCATGATACTGGCATAAAGATAGACACATGGACCAATGGAACCAAATTGATGGTTCAGAAACAGAACTCCATATCTATGGTCAAGTGATTTTTGACAATCCTGTCAAACCCACCCAGCTTGGGCAGAACAATCTATTAAACAAATGGTGCTGGGAGAATTGGATATCCATAGCCAAAAGAAAGAAAGAGGACCCCTATCTCCCACCTTACACAAAAATTAACTCAAAATGGATCAAAGACCTAAATATAAAAGCTACAACCATAAAGCCCCTAGAAGAAAATATAGGGAAACATCTTCAAGACCAGTGATAGGTGGTGAATTCTTAAACCTTACACTGAAAGCATGAGCAACAAAAGAAAACATGGATAAATGGGACCTCCTCAAATTTAAACACTTTTGTGATTCAAAGGGAGAAAATATTTGGAAGTCACATATCCAATAAGGGTTTGATTTCCATTCTATATAAAGAGATCATACAACTCAACAAAAGGGCAAGCAATACACTTTAAAAAGGAGCAAAAGACTTAAATAGACATTTCTCCAAAGAGGAAATACAAATGGCCAAAAAGCACATGAAAAAATATTCAATATCACTAGCTATTAAGGAAATGCAAATCAAAACAACAATGAGATATCATCTCACACCACATAGAATGGCAATTACTGAAAAAAAAAAAAGAAAATAGTAAGTGCTGGAGATGATGTGGAGAAATAGGAATGCTCCTTCACTGTTGGCAGGATTGTAAAATGGTGCAGCCTCTGTGGAAGACAGTCTGGCAGTTCCTAGGGAAGCTAAATATAGAACTGCTGTATGATCCTGTAATTCCTCTACTAGGAATATATCCAGAAGAACTGATGTGAACAGACATCTGCACACCAATGTTCATAGTGGTATTGTTCACAATTGCCAAAAGATGGAATCAATCCAAGCGTCCTTCAATTGATGAATGGATAAACATAATGTGGCATATACATATTCTTCTGCAGTAAGAAGAAATGAAATTGGGATACACATGATAACATGGATGAACCTTGAAGACATTATCCTAAGTGAAATAAGCCAGACAGAAAGGGACAAATATTGCATTATCTCACTAATATGAACTAAATGCAAAGAATTAATGCCTAGAGTTAAAACCTAGAGTATAGGTTATTAGAAGATAAGAGGAGAGCTGAGAAGGGGTACTGATAATATATGTAGAAGTTTTAATTAACTTTCCTGTTGAAGTGTGGAGATGGATAGAGTTGATGACAACACATTATAGTGAGTAGAAGTAATACAGCTGGTTTATAAATGGGATTGTGGCTGAGATGGGTAGTCTAGGGATGTAAATGTCAGTTGAAAGAAAGCTAGAGAATAATCTAGGGACTGAATAACATAGTGAATGCAGAGGTGGATAAGAATTATGGTTAATAGTACAAATACAAGAATGTCCTTCTATGAACTAGAACAAATGTTGACTATTGCAAGGTGATAAGAATGTGGAGAAGTAGGGGAAAAATACAATTAATGTAACCTATGGGTTGTAGTCAACAGCCATACTGTAATATTCTTGCATCAATGCCAAAGATGTACTGTGTTAACAAATGGGGGATATGGAAAAAATATACCAAATGTACGCTATAGACCATAGTTAGTAGTAAAAGCCTGATGATATTATCTAATAATTTGTAACAAACGTTCCATAACAATGTAGTGTGTAGTGTGTAATGTGTAGGTGGAGGGGTGTAGTATGGGAATACTATACATTTGCATCATTGTTTTGTAAGTTCACAACTTTAATAAAAATATATTTTTAAAAATACAGCACAATAATATCATATAGGTTGGAAAGAAATAGAGTTAAAGTGTTTTGAGTTCCTTGCAGAGTCAAGAAAGTGAGTAAATTTACCAATTAACAGAAAACTTTTGATAACTCAAGAATATGTTCTGTAATCTCTAGTATCCCAAAATAATACCAAAGAGTATATAACTTTCAAACTAGCCAAGAAAAGAAAGGACAAATGTAAACCACATAATAAGATGATGGATTTAAACCCATAAACTTTTCATTATAGTAATAAATATACAACTCAAAATTTCCCATTTTAACTACATCCAAGTGTATAGTTTAGTAGTATTAATTACATTAACAATATTGTGCTACCAGTACCACCAACTGTATAAATATTAACAATATAAATATATGGACTAATTACCCCAATTAAAACAAAGATTGTCAGCCTGTATTAAAACAACAACAAAGACATGTGGTTTACAATTTAAGAAACAATTAACTGAAACTTAAGAGTATACAAAGGTTAAGAGTAAATGGACAGAAATAAACATATGCCATGCAAACACTAATCAAAAGAAAGCTGGCACAGCTATATTAATAGACTAAGCTTCAAGATAAAACCCACTGTACAGATAAACAGTCTTTTCATAATGAGAAAAGGCTCACTTCATCAGAGAAAAAGATAATACATTTACATTCACATGTACCCAATTACATGGCCTTAAATGTAATATATATGACAAGGCATAGTCATAGCAAAAGATTATAACAGACCTCTCTCAATAACTGATTTTTTTTAAAGAGGAGATAAAATCAGCATAAATAGAAAAGATTTGTGAAACACAATTAACAGTATGTACCTAATGGGAATAAACAAAACATTGCACTCATCAACTACAGGATAAACATCTTTTCAGACTCACACAGAACAGTTTCAAAAATTGGCTCTATATTGGGCCATAAAGCAAGTTTCTATTACTCTCTAAGATTATAAATCATAAAAAGTATATTCTCTGGTCACAATTATAATCAAGCTATAAATTACTAACAAAGGCATAACTGAAAATCTCCATGTATTTGGAAAACAATATACTTCTAAATATTCCATAGTTTCAATTGGATTTTGGATTCAATGGAATCCAGTAGAGTCAACCATAATGGGAATTAGAAAATATATCAAACTGAATATTAATGAAAATATGACATAGAACATTGATATAGAGTTTAAAATGTGTTTAGAGGGAGATATATAGCCTTAAATATGTATTTTAGAAAAGAAGAAAGGCTGAAAATAAACTGTCTCAAAACAATGGAAAATATACAACATATTAATCCAAATGAAGTAGAAAGAAACAATAAAAATAAGAACAGAAGTTAATAAAAGTAGAAAATGACCATACAATAGATAGGATCAATAATGCCCAAAATTGGTCATTTGAAAGACTGAAAACATTGATAAACTCCTGGAAGACTGATCAAAGGAAAAAGAGAGTAGGAACAATCAATCAATAAAAAGGTGAATATCACTACATATTTCTAGAATTAAAAATACAATAAAATGAAAGTATAAACAATTTTATACCAATAAGTTTGAAATAAATTAGGTAAAATGAAAACATTTTCAGCTAAACACAAGTTAACAAACCAGACACAAGAAGAAATAGAAAATCTGAATAGGGCTATTCATAATTCATAATTAAAATTCTCTCAGCTATAAGAAGAAATCAATTGGGAAAGCACATGACAACATGAGGAAACTTGAAGATATTATGTTGAGTGAAATAAGCCAGACATAAAAGGACAAATATAGTATGGTCTAGCTGATATGAAGTAAATACAATGAGTAGACTTAAGGAGTTGGACTATGAAGTGTAGGTTGATGGGAGATGGAATGTGAGTTGAGAAGGGGGAGCTGATGCTGGATGTACGTAGAATGTTTAATAAGGTCAAATGAAAATATATGGCAATGGATGAGTTGGTAACACATTATAATGAGTGTAACAAACATGGTTGATTTATGGATGTGACTGTGGCTGAAATGAGTAGTCTAGGACAGGGGTTCTTAACAAGGGGTCCAAGGACCCACAAGGAGTACATGGAAAAATTTCAGGGGGTCTATGAGCTTAAATTGAAAAAAAATCAACTTATTATCTTTATTTTCTCTGACTTCTAATTGAAATCTAGCATTTCCTTCAATTATGAATGTATGCAATAAATTACAGTATTATTCATTTCATATCACATTACAGGTGTTGCATATCTCCCGAAAAATCGCTTATGCATATCCATACTTCGAAATTATGGTAGATGTTAGACCCGATGCTAGTTGATGTCATAAAATTTTCTGCTGCTACATTCTGTGGTTTTCACCTGACTGGCAAAGGGGTCTGTGGAACAAAAAAGGTTAAGTACCCCTGTTCTAGGGAGATTAATGTTAGTTGGAAGGACAACTGAAGAATAATATAGGGAATGTATAAAAATGATTTTGGTGGTAAATGAGGATTGTGGTTGGTAGAATAAATATAGGAATTTTCTACCCCAAGGTGTTAAGAGTGTGGTGATATACAGGAAAAATAAAACTAATGTAATTTATAGACTATAGTTAACAACAGCATTGTAATGTTTTTGTAGTAAAAGCAAAGAAGGTACTATATTAATGCTAAAGGTAAAAAAAAAAAAAAAAAAGAATATGGAGTTTGGTTCTGTGAAATATGAACATGAATAAGCATTTTTCTCTGTTTCATTTTTTCATTAATAAGGAGACCTTGGCTACATCATTTAACTAATCTGTGTTCATCTGTGTATCTTTCTGAACACTAGAGTACCAGCTGAGTTAGTTGTTGGAATTAGTTGAGATAAAAGTGCCTAGACAGAATTTTATAGGAGTAATGCTTCCATAACTTATTGAGCTGTTATTTTTTTTTTAATTTGACATAAAGTTTGAATAATAATAATAATAATAATAATAATAATAATAACTCTCTGTCAAAGAAAACTCCAGGCCCAGACGGCTACACAGGAAATTCTACAAAGTTAGTTAAATAAATTCTCCCAGAAACTAGAAAAAGAGGAAGTACTTCTCTTGGTTTTATTCCTGGACACAAGGTCAAGGTCAGTAGAACATTTAAAAATTAGTGGGGGAGGGAAGCGGCTGTGGCTCAATCAGCAGGGCTCCCATTTACCATGTGGGAGGCCCCGGGTTCGGTTCCCGGGGCCTCCTGGAGAAGGCAAGCCCGCCCGCGTGGCATGGTTAGCTGACCCAGCGAGCACAAGCAGCAAAGGGGGGATAAATGAATAAATAAATAAAATCTTTAAAAAAAAAAAATTAGTGGGGGAGAGTGGATGTGGCTTGGGCAGTTGAGCGCCTGCTTCCCACATGGGAGGTCCCGGGTTCGGTTCTCGGTGCCTCCTAAAAACAAAAAAAGCAAACAAGCAAACAAAAATACCAACTTAGGGGAGCCAATGTGGCTCAGTAGTTGAGCTCTGGCTTCCCACATACAAGGTCCTGGGTTCAATCCCCAGCACTGGTACCTCAAAAAAAAAAAAAAAAAAATTAGTGGCAAGCAGATGTGGCTCAAGCGATTGGGCTCCTGCCTACCACATGGGAGGTCCCAGGTTCGGTTTCCAGTGCCTCCTGGAGAAGATGAGCAAGACAGTGAGCTGGAGTGATGGGCAGGCATGGCGAGCTGATGCAACAAGATGACACAACAAGATGACACGACAAGGAGATACAAAGAGGAAAGATAATGAGCGACACAACAAAGCAGGGAGGTGAGGTGGCTCAAGTGATTGAGCACCTCTCTCCCACATGGGAGGTCCCAGGTTTGGTTCCCAGAGTTACCTAAAGAGAAGACGAGTAGACACAGAGAGCACACAAGGAATGGACACAGAGAGCAGACAGTGAACACAAACAATGGGGGGGGGATAAATAAATAACATAAATCATTTTTAAAAATTAATGTAATTCACTACATTAACTGAATAAAGGAGAAAAATCAAATATCTCAATAGGGACAGAAAATGCATACAATAAAATTCAATATCTAGGCATGATATAAAATTCTTAGAAAACCAAGAATAAAAGACAACATCCTTAATTTGATAAAAGATGTCTAGACCTAAATCTGAAAGGCAAAACAATAGAGCTTCAAAAAGACACTACAGGAGAATTCCCTATGAGAGAGAGATATTTTAAACAGAACACAAAAAGCACTAATTTATATTTAGAAAAAAACATAATTTTGAATACTTCAAAATTTAAGAACCTCTGATCATTGAAAGATATTAAGGAAGTGAAAAGGCAAGCCACAGAGTGGAAAAGATATTTGCAAAAATTGTAACTGACTACAAGATCGTACTGAATATATAAATAGCTGCTAAAAATCGACAAAAGACAACTCAGTAGAAAAGCATACCAGAGACTTAAACAGGCATCTCACAAAAGAAGATATCTACATGACCAATGAGAAAGGGTTCACCTACAGAATTGTGTGGGAGAGAGTGTAAACTACAATGTAAACTATAATCCATGCTTTACACTTTGTGGACTGCTCTAAAATGTGTTCATCAATTGCAATGAATATACCACACTAATGAAGGATGTTGTTAATGGGGGCAAATGGGGGCAGCGTAGGGAGCAGGGCATATGGGAATCCCCTATATTTTTTATGTAACATTTATGTAATCTAAATATCTTTTTTAAAAATTAAAAATTTTCACAACCTCATTGTCTTTAGGGAATGCAAATTAAAATTATAATGACAACATGGATGAACCTGGAGGCCATGATGTTGAGTGAAGCAAGCCAGACACAAAAGGAAAAATACTGTATGATTGCACTGTTAAGAACTAAATATATTGTGTAAACTCACAGAGTTAATAATTAGAATACAGGTCATCAGAAAATAGAAGGAGGGTAGAGAATGGAAAGCTGAGGGTTAATCTGCGTAGAGCTGGTATAAATGTTGTTTGTAAATCTTTGGAAATGAATAGAAATTGTTAAAGCATATCACGGTGTTTGTAACTAGCTGTGCTATTGTATGGGTATGGTTGAAAGGGAAAGTCTAAGCCTTAGGTCATGTACATTACTAGAAGGAAAGCTAAAATTTGTAACAAGGGACTGTATAAGATAATAAAACCTCATGTAAAACATGAATATAGGGGATATTGCATATATAAAACTTTTTACAAAATATAAATATACTAGAGAGAAGGAAAAAGAATAGCAGCTATGTACTGTAGGCGAGGCATAGTGAGATTGAGAGATGATGACTTTTTTGGAGTTTTGTTTTGTTTTTTATATTATTACTGGAATAATGAAAGTGCTCTGGGAATGATTGGGGTGATGAATGCATAAATACGTGATTACACTGAATACCATTGATTGTATACTTTGGATGGATTTATGCTTTATTGATATGTAACAATAAAATTGATTTGTTAAAAATAAACAAATAAATAAATAGCCCCTTTGATAATCAGATTGACCTTGAGCAGTGAACAGAAGTGATATTATTTAGGAAGACACAAAACTTAATTGTATATCAAATAATTTATTAAAGCCTTAAGTATGTAATTAGAGTTGATTCATACACACACACAAAATGTTATACAGACACCTGTCCCACTGCTTCATGTATTTTTTTCCTACTGCATTTTGGTTTGCTAACCAGAGATTGCTGTAAATCCTGGTAAATTATGCTACTTTCCTAAGATTAAAAACCCTTATTATTTCCATTAACATATTCTATGAACCTCTCAATATTAAAATGATAGTGGTAAAAAAAATCATAATGCAATACCACTAAACATTATATAAGTGATACCACCATATTCACACCAGAATGAGTAATATTAAAAAGAGTTACTGCACGGGTATGCCGCCAGGCCCCACGAGTGGGTGCGTCGCCAGGCCCCGTGATCCACGCAGCAAGATAATGACATAACAGGAAAATGACACAAGGGAGAGCCAAGATGAGATGCCCCAAAAAACCAGGAACTCAGATGGCGTAGGTGGTAGGACTCCTCTCTCCCACATCGGAGATTCCAAGGATCAAATCCCAGTGAAGACAGGAGGAGAAGGATGAGAAGAGAGGGCAGGAAATGGACACAGAGAATTGCCCAGCGAGTGGACACAGAAACAGTAAAAATGTGGGGGAGGGGGGCGATAAAAATGGAAAAAAACAAATAAATAAATCCTTAATAAAAAGGTATAGGGGAGGAAGATACGGACTACAGTTAGTAGTAATACTTTGACGATGCTCTTTCATGATTTGTTAACAAATATTTCACAACAATGCAGGGTGTTTGGGGGGGGGGGTTTGATGGGTGGGAGCCCTGTATGATGTTATGCTTGTTTGTTTTGTAAGTTCACGATGTTTACTGAACACTTATAGTTTATGTATTTTCATGTATGAATGATATACTTCAATAAATTGTTTTTGTTTGTTTTTGTTTTTTGTCTTTATTTTTTTCACTTTTCTTTAATAAATTGTTTTTAAAAAAGTTACTATACAAAGAGTCAGTGAGAATGCAGTATGACTTATATTGCTGATGAAAGTTTATGTTGGTTCAACTACTTTGGAAAGCTATTATCTACATAACCTATGACCTAGCAATTCCTTTCGTAGTCATATGCTGTATTACTCAGGGTTTTCTAAGGAAACAGAAACAACAGGAGATATCTGTAAATATTATAAGATTTTATAAAATTGTCTCAAGCGGCCATGGGGATGAACGAGTCCAAACTGCAAGTTGAGAACTCCGATAAACGTTTTTGATGAAGCCTCCAGAAGAATCTGGCTGGCTGAAGTAGAGATGGAAATTCTCTTCTGACTGCCGAACTCATCACTTCTCCTTTTAAGGCCTTCAATTGATTGAACGAGACATCTCTCATTGCTGAAGGCAATCTCCTCAGTTGATTGTAGATGTAATCAGTCATAGATGTAATCAACTTACTAATGATTTAAGTCCCCGAAATGTCCCCCCAGTAACAATTAGGCCAATGCTTGCTTGACCAAACAACCAGGAACCACTACCAGGCCAAGTTGACACATGAACTTAACCATCCTTTATGCCCAATAGAAATTTGTGCCCAATTGCACCAATAAGTATGTATCAGAATGTTCATCATAGTATTATGATTTATAGTAGCTTAAAGCTGAAACAACCCAAATGTCTATCAACAGCAGACTGGATAAATAAATTGTGACATGTTCATATAATGGACCAGGACACAGCAATGGAAATGGATAAACTCTAACACATGTAACAAACATCATGTTGAAAGAAAACGCTAGGCACCAAAGAGTACATACTGTAGGATTCCATACATACACTGCCTGACATACCATTCAATAGCAGGTGAAACCACATATTATTGCTTAGGGATGCAGCCTTAGGTGGTAAAAGTAGAAAGAAAAGCAAGAAAAGTGTAACAGCTAGGGTTCATTCAAGAGAAAGAAACCACCATACATGATTTTTGTTTGTTTGTTTTGGCCAAACTTTGTATTTAGTATTCTGTAGTTGTTTAACACACACTTAAATGGTCTTAATGGGGGAGGGGGGCAATGGGGGAGGTTCTTGTAGATTCCTGAAGAAATGTCAGAAAGGCAAAATATCGCCAGCATTATCCATTTGCTTTTGGGGGTTTACTGGGTGAATAGCACTTTCCTTACATAAGCATCTGATCTCAGTTTTTCACACTGAGAACACTGAGATTTCAGTCTGAAGATATCCTGAAATACTAAGAGTAGCATTACCCTGACCACCCTCTAATATCTAGTAGTATAGGCAGAAAGATTCATCTCCCCATTTTAGATGGCGAGATGTTTGTGGAAGCTCTTAGGAGTGCTTGCTGCATTTACTAGGAAAAATCAGATAGGAAGTGGCCTTTAGGGACACTTTTACTTGGAAAATTACAGCACTAGTACACAAGCCAAGTCTTACACGTTTAAAATTTGCTTCTTGAAAGCAATGTCATAAATAAAATTAAACATGTTTTACTTTTTCCTCACAAGAACATAAAAATTATGCAGGGGAACTTAACAGGAAATTTTAAAAGGTAACAGAATTTTTCCTCTTAGTAGTCCTTGGGTAGTTATGACAACAGTTACCATTTTTCGTTTGTTTCTTTGAACAGGGGTTTTGATCCATAGTCTGTTTTTAGTATCTGCTTCTGCCTTCCCTTCTATCAGATCAGCTTCCTCCATGGCCACCACCTCTTAGTGCTCCACTGCCTGAACTGCTGTAGGAATCACGTGAAGGAGGGTATCCCCTTTCCATAGGAGGGGGAAGCCCTCTTTCTTGTCTGCCAACCTGATCACAACCACTAGAATAGAGATCACGTCAGTTGCTTGAGTAACTGTCTGGACTTCCACCATACCCAAGTGAGCTGCTGTAATCACCATAGCGACTGCTTCCACTGTAAAATGGCGCGGGAGGGGTGGGGTGGGGTGGGGTGGGGGTGGGGGCGGCAGTCGTGTAGGTGGAGCAATTCCCAAGTTACCATAATTCTCATATGACTCTCTGTAGGACCATCCCCTTCGGATGATCCGAATAGTCTGGGTTACGACCATAGCCATCTCTATCACTATAGCCTCTTGATGGATAGTCATCACGTGAACTGGAATGACCATAATCACAGTATGTATAATCTCATGGTGGTGGCGCATAATCTCTTGTATCGTGAGAATCTGGGTAATCTCGGTCTTTAGTAGATTATCCATCATCTCTTGGGGACAAATAAACATCTCTACAAGAGAGCAGGGGGTCCTTTCGTCCACCACACATTATTTTAACAGAATTTAATATAATGAATAGTTAGGTATTGAAGAACTGAAGAGGCAAACAGGGTTCACAGAGGTTATAAGTGGAAGAAGCAGCTGCCTGGCGGAACAGAAGGAAGAGGTTGGAATTATTAAACCTTAGAAGCTTGGAGCTGAGAATAAGACTCTGAGGACTGAATGCCGGTCAGCTAGCAGGTGCAGTTGTCTCTGATAGGTCACAGTGAGAATGTTTCTGTGAATATTGGCAACACTTCCAGTTGGAATCAACTTCTGCTAGAAGTACAGAAAGCAAATGGGAAAAAGCATGTGCTTCCTCCCCCTCCAAGCTTGCAGGCTCCCTCTAGGCTCCCTATTGGCAGAGCCCAATAGCATCTCCTCGATGAAGGAGAAAAGTGGTTTGCAGGGTCCCAGCCTCAGCCTCAAAATAAGCAGATTAGAATGGTGGACTTGAAGCCAGGACATAGTAGCTTAACAACCAGCACAGAAGTGATTACCAAAAGGTCAAGGTAGTGATTATCTTCAGGAAAGGGTGTATCTGGGAGGAACAGTTTAAGGGTAGAGGAGAGTTTCTTTCTGGGGTGCTAGCATTATTCTGTTTCTTAATGGGGATGATGGTTGCATGGGTGTTTGGTTTATAGTAACCCACCGTGGTGTACACCTATGTTCTAAGTACTTTTCTGTATTGTGTTATTTTTCACAATTAAAAGTGTTTAAAAATGAAAATTTTAATGGAGTAGCTGGGAATGGAGAACAGTGTTATTGTAGGCTAGAAGGTCAAAGACCATCTCTCTGATGAGGTGATATTTGAGCCCAGCCCTGAACAATCAGGAGGGGCCAGCCATCCTCAGAGCTGGGTCTGCAGAGCCTTCCAGGCAGATGGGGTGAGGTGGCATCCTATATCTCAAGAATGCAAGCCTGATAGCAGCATGCAAGGAAGAGTAGAAGGATCAGAGGCAGGGAAGCAGCAAGAGGCTGCTGCTGTGAGAATTGTGGGAAGCAAGCAGAGGTGGGCCTGGTTTCAGGGGTAAGGGTCAGTTGAGGTGAAGGACCTAGAGTCTGAGCAGCCCCTCACCCATTGGAGGCCCAAGGGAATGCACCTTGTCACTCTGCCCCTCTGGCAAGTATCTCTAAGACTGAGAGGTGATTCTGGGACAGAGGAGCCAGCAGATGGACTGGCTCCAGAAAGAGTCCCTGAGGTTTCTGAACCAATTCCAGTCTCCATTCCTGGAGCTGGCAGATACTTCTGGAGAGAACATCAAGGTCTGGCTCATGCCCTTCTTTCCTCTTAACTTCCATCCTCCAGTCTTTCAGTCTTTCCTTTCCTCCCTCCCTTCCTCCACTCAAACAGCATATGCAGGTTCAATCATATACACATCTCAGATATAGTCATCATATGCCTGCAGGGCCTTTAAAGTTAAGCTTTCAAATTCATAGCCTCTTTGCAAGTCACAGTAGCCCCATTTTACAAGTGAAGAACTTAAGACTCAGAGAGGTAGAAGAACTTCTGCAAGGGCACAGAACAGGGAAATGACAGAGTTGGGTCTAGCTCTCTAAGTCAGCCTGGATCTGACTGTGCTTTAGCCAAACCTACTATCTCCACTCATGCAAATATGGATACACACAGATGCATACTGTAAGCATGCATACATGTGTGATCACACTTACCTCACATTACATTTCTACCCACATGAAAGGAAGTTCATTAAGTGGCCAATGGGTCTAAGGAAGGATCTATCTTTCTGAAAACTGTCCACCTTTCTTGTAGTCAAGATTTGTAAATTGTGCGTAGTTTCCTCAGACACACGCAAAGGACTCGGTTTAACAGAATTTTCTCTGAAACAGGCAGATGACAAATGGTAGAGACGAGCATTTGTGTTGTGTGTTTGATTTTCATAGTCCATTCTATCGTATCTCAGATCAGAATTCTTTCTCACAATAGCCCTGTAGATGGTCAGGGAAGAAACAATTATACCCATTTTGCAGGTGAGGAAACTGGGTATCAAGGGTAACTCTGATTTCTCTAAACTCCTGAATCATCAGGATCTCATTTTCCTTCAGTGCCCAAATAACAACTATCCAAGCTCCCTTCTTCAGAAATTCCACTACACATCCCCCCAGATGATGTCATGGGTACCCAGATGCTTAAATGTTCTAGTGGACTCTCCAGGATGTTCCAAGTCACAGCCTACTTTAAACTCGTTCTTTCCTCTGATGGATATCTGACTTTCTCATAACCTCTGCCACAGATTTCTGGCATTCTCCTTTCTTAAAGCAAAGTCACAAGCCCTCCCTTAATTTTCAAAGCACATGCCTTTGGATGCTTTTGGTTACAAGTAATAGAAAACTCAGTTCAACTTGGCTTAAACAATAAGGAAATTTTATTCCATCTATAATCAGAGTAATCAAACCAAAGTACCCTAATCAAAGGAGGGTAGCTCCAGCGTTGGTTAATTCAGTGGTTCGACCATGTTATTAAGGATGCAGGTTCTTTCCACTTTTCCTCTCTGCCATCCTCATACATGTTGGCTTTATTCTAAAGTTAGCTCTATGTTCCCTCGGGTCACAAGATGGCTGACACTCTTCTAGGCATCACTTGTAGAAACAACATCCAACGAAAGAAGAGGTCTTTTCTTCCTGTGTGTCTCTTTGTAAGAACAAGGAAATCTTTTCCAGAAATATCCTGACAGACTTTCCCTCACATCTCATTGGACAGAATTTTATCACATGAGGAAACTTTTGAGTGTGATTGATATGCTCATTATTCTGACTGCAGTGATGGTTTCACAGGTACATACATGTGTCTAAACTTATCAAATTATACACTTTAAATATGTGCAATTTATCACATGCCAATTATACATCAATAAAGCTCTTTCAAAAACAATCACGTAAGTAATGAATAAATATATTTTCCTCATTAAAAGTTAAGATCTTACATATAAAGCTAAAATATTCTTTTCCAATCTCCTCCAGTTCCTTCCAGTTATCAGATAATGTGTATATTTCCAAATCTTTTTTAATGTATTAATAGACATAATTGTACCTGTAGAATATATATAGTTTTGACTGTTTTGTTTTGTTCACATAAAAATCACAATGCATATATTATGCTGCAACTTGCCTTCTTGAACATAATATTTCTCAGAGCAGTTTCTAAATCAGTATTTAGAGATCCTCCTCATTCTTTTTAACTGCAGAATAATGCAAGGTGCAGGTATATCATAGTTTATTCACACATAATTCTCTGGTGGACATTTATGTTGTTCCCAGCCTTTCATTATTTCAGGCAATTCTACAACTATCCTTGGATATTCCTCTTTGTGCAAAGCCCCATGACATGGATCCCAGAGGAATTGGGTTTATATTTTTCAATACCCACCAGCAGTGGATGAGAGTACTCATTTCCCTATATCCTCACCAAAATTCATTATTAAACATTTGTTTGCCATCTGATGAATGATAAAAGGTATGCCAATGTTTTTTTTTTTTTTCTCTTTTTCTTTAACTTTTTATTTTTAAATACTTTCAAATTTATGGACATTTACAAAAATAATAAAAACCCATACAGAGAACTCCAACATACCTTTACCTCTCACTGCCAAATACCCAGATCCAACAATTTTAACATTTTGCCACATTTGCTGTATCATTCTCTATCTATCTTATCTATCTATCTATCTATTTATATCTATCATCCATTTTCTGAACACTTGAATGTAGTTTGTATACATCAAGCTCCTTGAACACTTAATATTGTCATTTATATGTCCTAAGAACAAGGATATTCACTTATGTTACCACCTTAAGTGCAGTTATCAAGTTCAATAAATTTTAACATTTAACATTATGACATTGACATAAATATAGAAATTTGTCTATATCTCAGTTTTTCATAGGCCCCAATAATGTCTCTTTGAGCCTCCCTTACTAGATCCCATCCAGAATCACGAGTTGCATTTAATTATCTCTTTAGTTCTTCTTTTTTTTTTTTCTTTAAATTGTGGGAACATATATACAACATAAACTTTTCCATCTCAACGACTCCTAAGCATACCATTCAAAGGGATTAATCACATTCACAATATTGTGATACCCTCACCACCTTCCATTATTAAAACTTTCCAATCTCCCCAAATAGAAACCCTACAGCCATTTTGTAACTTGTACTCTAATTTCTGTCTCTGTGACCTTGCATGTTCTCTGGTGTATTCTTTGTAGTTTCCATCGGGCTTAAATTTATCATTCTAAATCTATAATGATCTCAGTTGCTTTGGCGTTAATTTAACTTCAATAGGATGTACAAACTATGTTCCTGTTCCCCTCAGTTCCCTCCACCTTTATGTAATTCTTGTCACAAATGACATGTTTAAGCATTATGAGTCCAAAACCATTTATTTATCATTACATTTTATGCATTTTGCTTTTAGATCCTGTAGGAAGTAAAAAGGGGAGTTACAAACCAAAAAATGAAATAGTCCTGGCATTTATACTTACCCATGTTGTTACCCTCACTGGAGATCGTTATTTCTTAGTGTGGCTTCAATCTATTGTCTACTGTCCTTTCCTTTTCGACCTGTAGAACTCTGTTTAACATCTCTTAATGGGCTGGTCCACCAGAGACAAACTTTCTCAGCTTTTGCTTATCTAGGAATATCTTAATCTCTCATTTTCTTTTTTTTTTTTTTTTTTTTACCGGGAGGTCCCGGGAATCGAACCCAGGTTCCTCCATATGGGAGCCGGACGCCCAACCATTTGAGCCACATCCATCCCCCTTAATCTCTCATTTTTGAAAGACAGTTTTGCCAGATATAGAATTCTTGGTTGGCAATTTTTTGAGACTTTAAATATGCCATCTTACTACCTTCCTGCATTCATGGTTTCCAATAGGAAACTGGCATTTAATCTTATTGAGGCTCCCTTGTACATGACATGTTGATTCTTTCTTATGGCTTTCAGAATTTTCTCTTTATCTTTGGCATTTGTCAGTTTGATTATAATATGTCATAGCATAGGTCATTTTGGATTTATCCTGTTTGGAATTTGCTGAACATCGTGGATGTGTATGTTCATATCTTTTGTTAAATTTGGGATGTTTTCAGTTATTATATCTTTGAATATTCTCTCTTCCCCTTTTTTTCTTTCTTCTACTTCTGGGACTCCTATAATGGGTATATTGCTTCGTTTAATGGTGTCCCAAAGGTTCCTCAGATTTTGTTCACTTTCCTTCATTCTTTTTTCTTTTTGCTCCCCAGATTGAATGATTTCAGTTGTCTTATCTTCAGGTTCATTGATTCTTTCTCCCACCAGCTCCAGTCTGCTTTTGAACCCCTCTTGGGAATTTTTATTTCTGTTTCTGTGGCCTTCAGCTCTGCTTGCTTTATTTTGTGCCCATATATCATTTCCCTGATTTCCTTTAGTTCTTTGTCCGTGTTTTCCTTTAGTTCTTCATTAATGGTTTCTAATGCTTTAATCTTCTCCTTTGCCTTGGCCATCACTTCCTGTTTCTTTGTATATTGTATAAACTTTTGTTGAAACCTAGACATTTTTTTTTAGGAGGTACTGGGGATTGAACTCAGGACTTCGTACATGGGAGGCAGGCACTCGGCCACTTGAACTACATCTGCTCCCCAAAACCTAGACATTTTGATATTTAATGTGTTACTACTGTAATGTGTTACTACTTAAGCTTGTATGCAGCTAGTATTATGACAGGGCTTTTCTTGATTGCCAGGAGCTAGCAAAAAAATAAAAAATAAAGAGGGAAAAAAAAAGAAAACACCTTTCTTAGTTTTTGCTGATTGACCTTTGCAAGTACTCTTCTTCAGTTTAGAGATAGCTCCACGCCAAAGGGTAGGAGCCTCTCTGATCTTTTTTGCACATGTAGCATGCTCATGTGGCCATAGGAATTCATGAAGAAATGCTTAAGAATGCTCTCTCTTCCCTAGCAAACAGTTTCTCATGGTCTGGGCACAGTACTGTATTGTCCTATAGCAATTCCCACAGCATTCTGTAGGAGAGCTCTGTGAACTGCCTTCTACACACAGGGCAGGTTTCAAGATGGCAAGTTCCTCAGGCCGCCACCAGACAGATTGGACCAGACACACATAGTCCTAGTATGTACACAGGGTTACTCTACTCCCTCCAGAACTGGTACCAGGGATCCACGCACTGGGAGTGGGAGCTGGCTCAGAGCCAAGTTGTGAGGAGTGGGGGAGGGGCAAGCCAGTGCACCATAAGACCCTACTGCTTTTTTTTTTTTTTTTTTTTTAATTTATTTATTTTTTTATTGTGGGTAAAAATCAAAATTTTCACAATACATACCAATATTTGTAAAATGCTATATAAATATGTATGCATATATGTGCATTTGCTTACAAAAATGTTATTGTTATATATATATATATTTTAAGAGGTGCTTAGATTACCTAAAATATTACACAGAACCTACTGGGATTCCCATGTTCCCCACCTCCCACACCTCCCACCACATCCCACACAAACATCTCCCACAAGTGTGACCCACCACACTCAATGGACTCACACATCCTGGGGCCTTGCCACCAACCATAGACCACAGTTCACATCATAGACCACACTCTCTCCCACACAGTTCTCAATGGTGTGTGCTGATTTAAAATGGCCTACATCCGTTGCCACAATGGCACTCAGGACAACCTCCAAGTCCCGAAAAATCCCCTGTATTTCAACTGCACATCCCCTCCCTGCCCCGAAATTGTCCAGTGGCCACCGGCTCCACCTCACTGTTAAAATTTCTTCCATTGCTAGAATCACCATATGTGTACAACAGAATACCTTCAAGTCCACTCTAGTCCATAGTTCTTCCCCCAATACTGAGGGGACTGAGATGGTGATGTCCACTCCACCTCCAAGTAAGAGAGGGCTTATATCCCATGGATATGGTGGGTGGGATGATCCTGCCTGCAGATGCAGGCCCTCTCCATTTCCTGGGATGGCCCTACTGCTTTTAAGTATCCTTTCTCTTCATTCTCTGCTCGGCCTGTTACTGCCGTCCTTTAACTGTTTTCTGGATCTTTGAGAAAGATGTTTCTGCCAGTTCTTACTGGTTGTTCAAAGTGTCTCAGGGACAGAAACATGAAGTATCTCACTCCACCATCTTGATCAGGGCAGAGCACATTATCTTAATTTGCATTTCTTGGGGAGCTTTCTGAATAGAACCCATTCCTGAGCTCCAATCTCACCATTCTGATCTGGGGCTCAGGAGTTTGTGTGATCTACAACCTTCCCAGGTGATCACATCTAGGTTTCGGAACTAGTGGCCTGGCCAGCGAGGTCCCTTCCAGTCTTGAAACCATGATTCTGAGACTCCTTCCTCCTCCTAGATCCAGGGTATGTTCTAGGCCCAGTGTCAACACCATCTTTGCCACTTCTAATGCTATTTTCTCCCTGGGAGAAACCAGTGAGGATAACGACATGGGTAAGTATAAATAGCAGTACTATTGTATTTTTGGTTTGTCACTTCTACTGCTGTTTTCTCCCTGGGGGAAGTCCAGGGGACTGTGGCCATTTATGAAGTGTGGCTCATGGAGACATATTTCAGGTGCCACTCCTCAGAAAGAAGGCACTAACACATGCTCAGATCTGCTGAGTGCTGGGCCCTGTGCTGGACTTGAAAGGGCACTTGACTTCCACTAGGGCATTTAGACTTCACAACAACTTTGGGAACTAGTATTGTCCCCATTTTACAGATGAGGGGACCAAAGGTCAGAGAGACTTAATAATTTGCCTCAAGCTTACATAGCCATCAAGGGGCCCCTACCCCGGGTATGTCTGGCTCCAAAGCCTGTGCTCTCGTCACTATACCACCTGCCTACAAATTAGGGTTTCTTAAGAGAAAAACTCCACAATGGCCAGTGCCTCCTTTTCTATAGAGCTCAGAGGATTCTGCTTACTTTGGCTCCAAACTCTCATCCCCTCCTGTTTAAACTACCCAGGTTCCTTACTCCTGGAGGTCTCTGGGAAGGTGCAAATATTTCATGGAAAGAGTGATATCTTATCGTAATAAAATATTAAGATAAGTTTGATTCAGTCCTGGAGGATTTGTTCCTGAAAATATGAACTGAAGGATGGATACCCTGCGGTAATGAGAGAGAGAATGGTTGTTTACCACTGCTGCCTCCATCTTCTGGGATTCAGGTGGGGGAAGAGACTTGTCTGAATTATAATCAATTGTTCAGTTTCTTGATTTTTTTTAATTCTGAGAAATTTTAAAAGCATTGTATATACCAAATAAATATCCACCATCTGAAAATGGCCATTTAAAACATTGTTAAATTTTTGCAATTTTAAAAATAAAATTTATTTTAAATAAAATAAGTAACCTAGTACTCATTTAAAGTTGAAATCCCCAAATAAATAAAATCTTTAAAAAAAAAAAAAAAAAAAAGGGAGGCGGCTGTGGCTCAATCAGTGGGGCTCCCGTTTGCCATGTGGGGGGCCCCGGGTTCGGTTTCCGGGGCCTCCTGGTGAGGGCAGGCCCGCCCGCGCGGTGTGGTTGGCTGACCCGGCGAGCACAGGCAGCGGGGGGGGGCGGGGGACGGGGACACACAGATGAATAAATAAATAAAATCTTTAAAAAAAAAAAAAAAGAAATCCCCTTGTTTCCTCATTCCAGGTTTCATTTCCTTCCTTCCCACCTCATCCCCCAGCAATCTCAGTCATAAATTGAGATTGTTCCTATTTAATCCATTTTTACACTTATATCTGTAAGTACCCATTAAATATATGTATCATGAACAAAAAAATTAAAAATTTTAGTTTGTATAAATGGTACTATACTGTACCTATTATTCTGCTGCTTGCTTTTTCCCTCTTTATGCAGTGCCACTGAGAGCTCTTTAAGAATCATGTCTTAATAATGTCTGCATCCCTGGTGGCCTTGTACATTGTGAATGCTCCATAAATCAGAAAGGAAGGAAGGAAAGGAAGGAGGGGTAGGGAGAAAGTAAGGGAGGAAGAGAGAGAGGCTGGCCAACAGGGTCAGCTTTTTGAGTCAAAATTTCTTGTGTGACTCCCAATTAGAAATGAAGGTAATTATAAAGGCATTGTAAGTCCTCCGTACTGTGATTTCCCTGACTCTGAGAAGTGTTCACGTCCCATTTGAGCAGTACAAACTCTCAAACTGTGACCTACTCACAGTGCTCTTCTCCGGGGAAGACCCAAGTACAACTGCAAGTAGTTTCAGGACACACAGCCACCCATGTGCCCAGCTCAGTCATGGCCCATCTCTCACTGGTCATATATCACCAGCCACGGCTGAAGCCTGCATCACTCTATCTCTCAAAACCCCTCAAGGATTTGGGGAATTAGCTGCCAGCTCAAACACTTGTCTTCCCACCTTCTCCCATTCCTCCTCCCAGCACCTCTCTGAAGTCTCTCTGTCTCTGTCTCTCTTTCTGAGTATCTCTCTCTGTCTCTGGCTCAAATGTATGCCTCTGTCCTCTCTTCTGCTTCTGCATCTGCCTTCCTGCCCTCCCTGTTTCCCTCCCTGGAGTCTAGCTGCAGCACAGGATCCCAGCTGGGCCATACATCTCTCCGTTACTGCTGTTCTCTCCCTCTCGCTTTTAAGAATGCTTTTTATGGTGGCTTCTAGCACAAACAGCTGTTGAAGCTTGTTTGAAAAAAACCTCTGGGAGCAGATGCTTTGGCAGCCCTTCAGATTCTTCTTTTCTCTGCAATCTCAGATGGATTTAGGAAGAAAATCATTCATTCATTCACTCATTAAACAAATATTTATTGAATGTCTATGGCATGCCAGTCACTGAAATGGGTGCTGGGGATACAACCGTGGGTAAAACAGTTTTTACAGAGTTTATAGTCTAGTAGGGGAGGCAGACATAAATCTAATAGCCACTCAAATATATAACAAATAGCAATAAATACTGTGAAAATGGGCTGCAGCGCTCTAATAGTAGTTAATATTCATGTTTAGAACATTTCATATACATGTATCTTAACAAAACTTCCATTATCCTTATTTTACAGATTGTAAAAACAAAGATCAGAGTGGTTAAGCATGTTGCTCATGGGCACACAGCTTGTGAGTGGGGGAGCCCAGACTTGAACATAACAGGGGAGGTGAGGGAGCAAGAGGAGGAAAGCCTTCCCTGGGGGCTCAGTTTCCTCCTGTGTATTAATACAATTTTCTCCCCTAAGATCACTTAAAAAGCAGGAAGCAGAAGCAGGACTAGAATCCAACCCCTTGAATCCCAAACTAATCCCATTCTAAAGTCAAATAGGTCAGAGTATAAGGGTAGCTGTGCTACTAAAACCATTAAGCTCTATGGGATGTCTGGAAAAAATAAAGTGGGATCTGAGGTAGAAGGTGGTAGGAATAGACACTTCCTGCCGAGCTGGGCATGTGGAGGCTTGGGAATTGTACTGTGGTATATACCGGGGGGTCATAAACCCCTTGAGGGAAGGACCATGACTGTGATATCCTCCCTTGTATCCCTAGCACTTAACACAGGGCCCAGTGTATATTTATTGAAAAATGAATGAATGGATAAGTTAAATTAAATATAACTGCATTAAGTAAAAAGGATGCAACAGATGGAAGCTCTGTGTTTTCTCCTAGGCTAGGGGTTTATGATTCCAATAACTTCATTTCTTCCTATTTTTACTAACACCAGCCAACAGTGTAGAGATTGTTTGCCAGGTTTCTAGGTCAGCTTCTCTCCTCTTTCAATCTGCATATCCAACATGTTTTCCTGCTATTTCACAAAACTCCCTTTTAAATTTTTTTCAGTTTTCACTGATTCAGTTAAGAGCTGGGTTTGATCTAAAAATCTTACCTCTTCTTAAGTCCCTTTTGATAAAACAGTCCCCAGAGTACCCATCTCTTTGAAGCCTCTTTATGAGTTTTGGAGCCAAATAAAATGCCAACTACTTTATGGATAATTACATTGGAGCAGACACATTGTTCCTGGAATCTGTTTCCCAATCTGAATAAACAGAGCCAGGTCCTTTTTATGTTCTTGTAACATGCATAGCCATCTCCATTCTCCTCTCTGGAGAGCCACCTATGGGTTATTTCATCTTTGGACCAGGGAAGAGAGGAGAAGAAAAGAAATCATTTAGGAGAACACCTTTCACAGGAATTTTGGCTATGAGGAGGCCTTTTGCTGGGGGCACTTTCTTGGCTGATCTGGCACATTCAATGGCTATTCCTACCCTGACAAAGAAGGTAGGGAAGCCAAGAACCACTTAGCAACCTCAGAAAAAAGTGAGGAACCATATGTACCCACCAGCTCAAGAGTCTTTAAGCTGAAACATTCTATTAAAGCAATGCCTGCCCTCACTTCTTTTTGAAAGTGTTTTGTAGAAGGACCCTCACCTGGAAATCAAACCAACTGGATTCCCATCCCTACTCTGCCACTTAAATTAGCTGTGTGGCCTGGGACATGTGATTTAAGCCCTCTTGGGATCAGTTTTCTCATCTGTGTAATAGGAATAATAATAGTATTTATCTCAAATTCTTGTTATAAAAATAAAATGAGATATTACTTTAGAACAGTTTTTAGCATATAGTACCTGACAAATATTATTATTGTTATTATTATTATTGCTATTATTTGTGACATGCAAAGCACTTTCACAATCATACTTATATTTGATCACATCTTCCTTGCTTTCCTAAGTAGAGGACCTGGATCAGAACCTAGTTCTGCAGACTCTCCCTCTAGTACTCTTTTATTCTGGACCATTCCAAAGGAGTTTGAATTGTTCTCTATGATTCCAAGGACAAGTGTGTGGATGCTACAGGAAGACAGATTTAAGCTCAAAATAGGGATATTTACTTTTACTGGTCAGAGATATTAAAAAATGGCTGCCTCAAAAGGCATGTGTTTCCTGTCCTTGGGGGCAAACACACACAGAGGCTGGCCAGCCACCTGGGGAGGATGTTGTAAAGACTTGGTGGCCTTCCACATTTGAGATTCTGAGATTCTCATATTAGCAAGGAGGATCTATTTCTGCTATCCCTCCCACCCCCATACTCCTGTTTATTTTTCTGGGCAATCCCTTGAGGCATACTTGTTTTAGAAGCCAAGCCAGCCTTCACACCCAGTCTATTTGGCTTAAGAACCAAATTGGTATTGGATTCAGGAGGCTGGATCCTGTTTCTGCCCCCTACTCTCTAAGTGATCGTGGGTAAGAAACTTCTGTCATTTGTGTCTGTTGTTTGTGTCTCCTCCCACTCTCTGGTAGCAGGTCCATCATTTCCCTTTGGGGACCACGCCTCCCCTACTCTCAGTCCGTGTGGCTCTAGGGAGACTGTGTCATCTCTGTGGATCAGCACATGACCCAATTCAAACCAACTGGGGTATTCCTGCTCCCTGGCTACAGGGATGGTTCAGGATTGGGCATTTGATTCAAGCTGGACCAATGAGAATCCATCCTAAGACTTTTGCTGGGACTGTTAAGAAAGAGATGCTCTTTCCTTAGAGATTGTTAAGCTGGCAATATGCAAGCCTGGGTTTCCTGGTGTTCATGACATGGGTAGAGCCTTCCTGAGAATGAAGCCAACACAGAGGAAAGCAAAGCTGAGAGCTGGAGGGAACAATTCCTGATGACCTCATTCAAATGCCTGGGTCCAGCAGTACCTGAAGTTAAACCTATAGCAAGACATTTTTCAATTATGCTAGCCAATAAATTCTGGTTTTTGATTTTTAAATTTTTGGTTATTGCTGTTTTGTTTTGTTTTGTTTAAGTACACTTGAGTTGTATTCCTATCACTTGCAACTGAGAATCTCAACTAAAACCTGTCACTGTGTACTGGAATGAGGAGGGAAAACTTCCTATAGAAAGATTTTGAGCTGCACTCTTCTTCGTGCTAGAGAATAAACTTGTCTGTGCCACAACTAATAAAATTCTTAGTAAAGACTGTTAATTATTTAATGTGTCACTGTGCAGAGAACCATTGGGGTCCTAACCAGGACCATCAATCCTTGAGTAGAGTGAAATGTAGAACCACTCAATCACTGTTATAGTGTTCTCTTGTACTCTATGCACAGCTCTAGACCTTACCACTATTTGCAGGGATTGCTTCCCCCCCATTTCTTTTTTTAATGAATGGAATTGTCATTCATATACCAAATGGTAACAGCAACTACTATGTATCAAGTGTCATAAAAGATTATGTTTGAATAAAAAAGATGTGTACTGTATCAAGAAGCTCATAGTAAAACTGTGAGGCAGCATTTGTATTCAACTTTTATGGAACCAACTCAATGTGCCTGGCATTTCACTGATTTCTTTCAAACACCTCACAATAAACTGTATCAATTTCCTATTGCTTCTGTAACAAATTACTACAAGCTTAGTGGTTTAAAACAACACAAATTTATTACCTTATAGTTATGGATGTCAGAAGGCTGAAATGGGTTTCACTGGGCTAAAAATCAAGCTATTGGCAGAGCTGTGTACCATCTGGAGACTCTAAGAGAAAATCTGTTTCCTTGCTTTTGCCAGCTTCTAGAGACTGCCTGCATCCCTTGGCTGGTGGCCTCTTCCTCCATCTTCAAAGCTAGCAGAAAAGCATCTTCCATCCTCTCTCTCCAACTCTGATACTCCTGCCTTGCTCTTTTTAGGACCTTTGTAATTAGGCCCATCCAGACAATTCATGGTAATCTCCCCACCTCAGGTTCCTTAACTTAATCTCATCTGCAAAGTCCCTTTTGCCACGTAAGGTAACATAGTCACAGGTTCTAGGGATTAGGATGTGGACATCTTTGGGAGAGAGACTGACCCCAGAAGCCACATGCTTATCCACTCTGTAATCCTCCTAGCTAACCCAAACAATTATAGATTTTAAAGTAACACAGACCTGGGCCTCACTTTTGTCATCTGTGAAATAGAGCTGATAATTCCTCCCTTGTGTGTTTATCAACATTTGAGATTATGTAGGTGACACTGTTAGCATGGGGTCTGATACATGGTAGTTGCTCAATACATGGCCAGCATTACTAAAATGACTGTCATTCAAGGGGAAAGGTAGCAGATGCCCAAAGAGAGACAGATTCACTGCCTTCAAATGGTGGGGGGTGGGAGTCAGTCCAAAGAGGACATGCTCACTTATGACTCAGAGGAGTTGGGTTTCCAAGGACAGCTGTGGGACTCTGGGTGATATGCTTTCTGCTGGCTTTTGGAACACAGGTGAGAAGACACCTAGCCAGGTTCAGACACCTGGGGAGCAAGCCTAGAAGTAGAGAAGGTTGGGATACGCAGCCCTCAATGCTGATTGGTTGAGAAATGATCAGGTAAAAATTATCTCCCATCCCCTTGACTACTTTCTCAGATCCTCAACAACTGGCATGTCAATCCATCCACTCAAAACAAAGCATCAGTCAAGCTCACTTTGACAAAATGTTCTTGGCGGGCAACTGCCCACCCCAGTCCCTCAACCCTGTCTGCTGCTGAGCAGGCTTGCTTCAGGGGACTTCTGACCACAGAAGGATAGCAGGATTTATCACTGTTCCAAGCTGACCATTTGTCTCAGAGAGTCCTGCAAGGGGGAGTTTCCAGGGACTGCTCTGAAGCATACATGAGTTCTTGACAGAGACACATGGTGGTGATTACATGCAGCATTAGGCACAGCTACCGTAGGTGAGGTAGCTCCAAGTCCTCTCCTGAGCCCAGTCTCTGACTGACTTTACAGCCTCCTTTGTTTCCAACTCCTTTTATGGATTATGTGTGGAGAGGGCAAAGCAGGAGGGTTAGAGGTAAGCACAGAAAGCTGGAGGCAGGACTCCTCTTCCTCAGAGGCTGAGTTAGGGGATGCCTCTGCTGGCACAATTGCCTGCTTCCTCTCCTAGGACACAAAAGCATTCGTTCGTTCTCAAAATTAGGTTTGAACTGTAATTTCCCTTGGAGAGGGGTCGCCGTGACACAAGTATGAATGACTGATAGAGCATTTCCTGAGAAAGAAAGGGTAGAGGAAAGAGAAAGTGGAATCTCAGAGGTTTTCAGGGTGAAAACTCCAACTCTCAAGCTAAGGTTTGGGTCATCTCTAGTACATCTGTCAGGTGTTTATCTGGCATTTGTTTGAACATCCTTGGTGACAGGGGCTCCTTACTTCTTAGGAAGGTTCTTCCATTCCTAGGCAGCTTTGACTTTTAGAATCATTCTTCTTTGGATTGAGGAGGAATCTGCCTCCCAGAGCCTGCTCTTGGTTCTGCCTTTGAGTCTGCTTTCTTGACCACAGTGTTCTTCTAAGAGCTGCCTCTTATATGAGAATCATTTGGGAGTGCATTAAAATTCAGATTCCCAGGCCCAAACCAGACCTAGTGAACCAGAATTTCTGAGGCAGGGGTCCAGGAATCTGCATTTAGAAGGAGTCTGCCCTTTAAGATGAAAGTTCAAGGCCCCTGAAATGAGTTGAAAGGGTGCCCACAAACAGGGCAGGAATATCCAAGGGGAAGGCCAGAGACCCAGAGGCCAAACTCCTCCAACTTGTCAAACTGGCAAAGATCATGGATGAACTAACCAGGAAATCACAAGTAACTGCTTCCCACTTGTTAAGTAGCCACCTGTGCATGCACAAAGACTTTAGTATAACCCCCCTACATTTAGGCACTACAATTATCTCCACTGAATGATGAGGAAATAAGGTTTAAGGAGCTGATGGACTTGCCCAAGGAAATATATGTGGTATGTGGCAGCACTTAGGCTTGTCCTGACCCCTCACCGTGCCTGGCCTCTGCCTGACAAGCTGATGGGAATCCCAGGTCCAGGCCTCTTCCTTTACCATGATGAGTTGCTCCCATTTAACTGTGGAGCAGTATTTTCGTCCTGACTTCCCGGGAGATAAATCCATCTAGGTGCTCCTGAGAGAAACAGACCAGGTGGCAGGAGCATGGGGGCCTCCAGGGGGAGCTCCTCACCCTGCAAAGCAATACAGACCCTCAGGGCGCAGTCTTGCTTCCCGAGCCTCCTCACCACACCCTGCTTATACTCCAGGGGGCAGGCCGGCCCCGGACATTTGGGAAGCCTGAGCAAGACCTAGGCCCACACACCTCCTGTCTACATAGTTAACAATTAAACTAACGAACTGTTAAATAATACATGCCCCATCTTCCTATCTTGGAGAGTGTCTTTCATCGTGGCCTGGAAGACCAGGTTAAACTTAGAATTTGAAGGAGTGCCTCATGGTGGTGTGTGGATAGCCAGCCTGCAGTCCTGGCTATTTCTGCCCCTGACTCTGCCCCACACCCTGAAGGCTCCACGCGTGCATGTGTGAGTCCTGCAGCCTGCACACCCCAGCTCTGTGAAGGCCCTGCAAACACTTCAGCTTTGCCACCCCTTGTGAGGGTCAGGGCCATTTGGGGGAGCTCTGTCTTGCTCCACCTGATCCAGCCATGGCCTCTGGCCATCTCTGCCCCCTCAATCCAATCAGCCTGGCCCCTAATCACGGGGGCTGAGATGGGAGAGAGCTCAGGATGCTGCAGCACCTCAGACCACCTGCATTAGTGTGCCTCGCAGCTGCCTGGGCGCCCCATGCCAGGCCGGATGGAGGTGACTGGGAGATGGTCCCTCCCACAGCAAATGAAGCCCAGGAAAGGAAACAAGGTCTTAAGCTGTTGATCCAGGAAGATTGGGGTCTTGAAGGAGAATACTTTAGGTGGGGAAGGAAGTCACCCAGATCACGAGAGCATATCTGCTTCCCTATCCCACCTGAAATTCACCTAGTAGAGTTTATTGTCTTTGGATTTAAGAAACATTATGATGCATATCAGTTGGGGAGCATCTTAGCTGAGATTCATAGGTTGGTGATTCTCAGAGTGTGGTCCCACAACCGGCAACATCTGCATTACCTGGGAACTTGTTAGAAATTCTCAGGTCCCACCCCAACCTCCCGAATCAGAAACTGGGAGTGAAGCCAAGCAATCTGCGTTTAACAAGCCCTCCGGTGAGTCTGATGCATTCTGAAGTCTAAGAACCACTAATGTAGGCAATGCAGAGTCATTGATTGCTTTAGAACCAAGAAGCGGTTGCACGAAAGCCATGTTCATCAACATGTATTCATTCAGAAAGCATTTATCAAAAGCCAAACACTACGTTAGGCACTGGGAATTCAGGACACAGTCACTGCTCTCAAGTTGCTCACAGTCAAGCCCTGGAGCTGGCAAATGAACAGACCTCTACCGTAGGTTATAACAAGCATACACGGGGTAAGTGGAGGGTGCTGTGGGTGCAGGAGCATCAGATAAGGCCTCCCAGAGCAGCAGCTCTGCCTCCGTGGAAACTTGGAGAAGCAGGCATTGCCAGTGGGAGTGGGGAACACAGTCCAGTGTTCCTGGAAAGAGGAGCAGCTGTGCAGAGCACTCCCCTTTGGGCCCAGGTGGCTCACATGTTGGAGGTGAAGTGTGACTAGGAAGGCTGAGGAGCAACTAGGCGGATGAGCCTGGAGAAGTAAATGGGGGCTTTGTGAGGTTTTCCTGGAGGTGGGGCTTATCCTGAAGGCAGTGGGGTGCTGGGGAAAGTTTTAAGCCTAAGAGTGATGTGATCAGACTTTGGAGGAAAATGGCTCAGGTAGGCTGCTGCCTGGTAAATGGATTGGGGAGCCCAAGCCTGGAGCTCCGAGAAACCAGTGAGGCAACATGCTGAACCCAGGGGATAAGAGATGGTGGAGAGAACAAGGGTAGGACAGTTGGCTGGAGGGCAGGAGACATTTTTGAGATCAATTTAGAGCAGGGGGTCTTAACCTTTCTTGCTCCATGGACCCCTTTGCCAGTCAGGTGAAAACCACAGACCCCTTACTAAGTCCACACTGTACTGTATATTATTTATTTATTTATTTATTTATTTTATTTATTTATTTTAAAGATATCTATTTATTCATTTATCCCTCCCCGCTGCTTGCGCTCGCCGGGTCAGCCAACCACGCCGTGCGGGCGGGCCCGCCCCCACCAGGAGGCCCCGGGAACCGAACCCGGGGCCTCCCATATGGCAAACGGGAGCCCCACTGATTGAGCCACAGCTGCCTCCCTATTATTTAATAACTATATCACACCCATACCAACATGTCCCCACAAGACTTTTTTTTTTTTTTATTTCAATTCAAAAAAAGCTCATGGACCCCTTGTTAAGAACCCCTGATTTAGAGAGTGGGTCTCAAGCCTGCCCATGTATCAGAATCACCTGAGAAAAGTTTTCTAAAAATACTTGCCTGAGCCCCCCCTTCTCCTGAATCAGAAACTCAAACATCAATATGTTTTCAGACAGTTTTAAAAGTCATAGTTTTTAGAAGGTGAATCATGAGACTGGACTGGGGAGATCAAGGACTGGCAGCTTCATGCCCTGCTTTCTAGATGCAAAGGAGATGCCATCTTTCGAGGAAGCCAAACCTTACACAAATGAACCACCTGCTCCTTTAATCAAGACTTGTTCAGGGAAGCGGCTGTGGCTCAATCAGTAGGGCTCCCGTTTACCATATGGGAGGCCCCGGGTTCGGTTCCCGGGGCCTCCTGGTGAAGGCAGGCCCGCCCACACGGCGTGGTTAGCTGACCCAGCGAGCACAAGCAGCAAGGGGGGGATAAATGAATAAATAAATAAAATCTTTAAAAAAAAAAAAAAAAAAGACTTGTTCATTCACCCCTTCATTCATTCAAGAAATGTTTACTGAGCACTTATTATGTGCTGGGTGCTGTGCTAGGTGCTGGTGAGCAAAATCAGAGCTAGTCCCTGCCTTTATGGGGGTTGCAGTCTAGTCAGTGAGGCAGTCTTTATACAAGTAATGATGTTAATAAAGTTACAACTGTATTAATATAATGAAGAGAAAACACTTCTAAAATATATAATAGGAAGAGTTGACCTAGCTTGCCGGGCTCTGGAAGTCTTCCCTGAGGCAGTGTCACCTGACTGGAGGTTCAAAGAATGAGCAAGAATAACGAGGCCGAAAGGGAGGAGGGTGTTACAAGGGAGGTACAGCATGGCCAAAGACCCTATGGCAGGTGGCCTTTATCCTAAAATGTTGGGCTTTTCACAGGTATGTGGGCCCTGATTCTCCAGCCTATGGAAGAAGCCTCCCCAGGTAGCAGCTCCTGACATCCCTTTTGGAAAAGCCCGCTTTGGAACTGGGGCTAGCAGATCACCCTGCATTTCCCACAACAGGGAGATCACAGGACGCTTGTGTGGAGTTCACTGGTGGCCATCCGGCAAGCAGGAGGGGCAGGTCCAGGTGTGTGAGCCTGGATAACCTTGCAAGAGGTGATTCTGTATATCTGCCATCTCTGCTTTCTCCGCTGGGGTAAGTGCTTCCTGACAGCTGCTCTGAAGCGATTCTCCTTCAATTTCCATTTTATAACTCCTTGTTCCCTCCTCGGGGGAGGCTGTGTATCTGAAGAAGTCAGGCTGACATTGCAGGCTCCAATTACCATGCCCTCTGCCAGGCTCAGATTCCCTGGTCATCTCCCACATTTGGTGCTGTTAAGCTTCCCTGCATTGATTCTATTGCACAGAAATTTATCAAGGACCTGCTGTGTGCATGGCACAGAACTGGGGAGTACAGTGGATGGGGATAAAAAGCAGGAAATTTTGGGTCAGCCCTTCCATCACCCAACCAATGCCTTCTGTCGGCTGGGAGATTCACTTTCAAAGAGCACTTCTTTATACACTGTGCTGATCCTGGAGAGGGCTCCATATAAATACTCAGAGACTGGTTGATTCTTTTTTCTCCAGCTGCATAGTATTCTGTAGTGTAAATGAACTAAGGTTCAAACAGTCGCCTATGAATGGACATTTGGAGTTGTTTTCAATCTTGGGCTATTAAAATAATGCCATAATGAATAACCTTGTGCAAATCTTGTTCTGTATTGTGGAAGTGAATATTCAAGGGAGATGCCTAGAAATGGGATTTGCTGGAACAAAAGGTAAGTGTATTTGTAGTTTTGAAAGATATTGCCAAATTCCTCACCACAAGGATTGGATCATTTTCACTCTTGGTGTAGGAGAGTGCCCAATTCTTCACAGCCTAGACACACAATACTTTTTTTTTTTTTTAGGTACTAGGGGACTGAACCCAGGACCACGTATGTGGGAAGCTGGCGTTCAACCACTGAGCCACATTGGCTTCCCTGAGTTGGTTTTTTCATTTGTTTTGCTTGTTGTTCATTTTTGTTTTTTTAGGAGGCACAGGGAAATGAACCTGGGACCTCCCATGTGGGAGGTGGGAGCTCAACCACTTGAGCCACATCTGCTCCCCAACACAAAACTTTTTTTTTTTTTTTTTTAAGATTTTATTTATTTATTTATTTATTCCTCCTTGCTGCTTCTGCTTGCTGTGTCCATTTGCTGTGCGTTTTTCTGTGTCTGCTTGTCTCCCTCTGTTGGATCGTCCTGCTGCTGCATCAGCTCACTGCGCTGCGCGGGCTGGCTTGCCTTCACCAGGAGGACCCGGGAATCGAACCCGGGGCCTCCCATATGGTAAACGGGAGCCCTATCGATTGAGCCATATCCGATTCCGCACAATACTTTTTAAAACAGGCATTTTAGATAAAAATCTAGATTTCCAGCTTCTCCTTAAAAATTGCAAGTTCTGACAACATTGTGCCTGCCTCCTGCCTGGTGGTAACAACCTGGGGCTGAGTGGTCATGGCCCTGCAGTCCTAGTGGGTATTGGAAGTTCCAGCTCCTAATCTGGTCCAGCCCTTTAAAAGGATGAGAAGAGTCCACAAATTCCTACAGGAAGCTGTGTGGGGACTAGAACCCAAGTTCCTAAATCCAAGTCCACTGCCCCCTATGGCCTCCAGAGTAAATACAATGAGGATGGGTAGCAAGGCAAGGTAAGAGTATAAAAGCACTGGCAATTCCACATTAAAATTGGAATTGTTCTTCAGCATTTAGTTAGCTCAGTAAATATATTACACCACACTGTGGTTGATTAAACTGTGACTAATCCATGTAGAGCAGAGTGACAAATTGGTTTCTATTTCTTCTGAGCAACAAAAAAGAAGGCGCCTGCCACAGCAGAAGGATTCAGGCTGCGTATTCATTCATTGCCTTACTCACAAACTGTGTGCCAGCCCCTGGTCTAGGCACTGGGAACACAAAAACAAACAAGTCACTGAGTATAGTGATCTTAGCAGAAAAATATGCAAAAATTCGATATGATGGTGCTTTATTGGAACAATGTACAGATTCAACCCAGAGGAAGGAACTTCTAATTCTGCTGAGGGGCACATGGGAGAGGTCACAGGTTTGGGTGGATCCTGAAGGATGTATAGGAGTTTTCTAGGAAAAAGAAGAGACCTGGGAAAGAATTTTTTGAAGATAATTTTCAAAGGACAATAATCTTTCAAAGAAAATAACAGAAAACAATGCCAAAATATTTAGGCAATACATAAATAAATAGAGGAGGAGGGATAGAATGAAAGAAGTTTACTGCTTTATTTAATTGAAAAGTCCGGGATGGATATGCCTTCAGGCATTGCGAGATCCAGGTATTCAAAAGATATCTTCAGGGCATCCCAACTGTGTTGCATTCTCAATAAGTAGCTGTAAAATGAATGACTAAAATGCATGCATGAATGAGTAACATACATAAAGACTTTAGCACAGTGCCTAGACACAGTAAAGTGTTCAATTAAAGGTGGTAGTAGTTTACTTAATGTTAAAATGATGTTAATTACTAGTTGTGTGACTTTAAACAAGTTCATGACACTGCCTGATCTCAGTTTTTTCATCTGTATTATGGATGCAATAATATTCAACTCCAGGTGTTGTGAGCATTTATGAGATATCACTTAGTATCGGGCTTGGCACATAAGAGATACTTAATAAGTAGTGGCTATTACTAGAGGGAAATAGTGTAAAATAAATAAATGGAAAAACCAAGCAAGTCTCTTGGTTAGTGTTGTAATGTGAAGAAGCTCTCTCTTGCACCTTCCTGAGTAGGGTAACCATCCATTCTTTAACAAGCAACAGCTGAGCAGATACTATGAGCTGGGCACCAAGCCAGATGCTAAGAGCAGAGAAAAAGAAATGAGCAATTAATGGGTGCAAGTTTCTTTTCAGGGATGATGAAAATGTTCTAAACTTGATTGTAGCGATGGTAGCAAGACTATGAATATACTAAAAACCACTGAATTGTACACTTTACATGGGTGAATTGTATGGCATGTGAATTATATCCCAATAAAGCCGTTATTTAAAAAATGAGCAATGAACCCAAGTCTACCACTTTCTATCTGTGTGACTTTGGGCATGTCATTCCCTCTCTCTCCTTCAGTTTTCTGGAAAATGAGAATAATAGAGCCTACCTCATAGAATAATAATAGAATCTACCTCATAGCTATAGTCTTTGGTGAAGATTAAAGGAGGTGATATTTGTAAAGTGCTAGCTTAGAGTTTGTACATAATATGCTCTCCATAAATGTTAGCTAAGATCACCGTAACCTTTATTAACATGTAAATACTAAAATAGAACTATATACAAGGAGTATGGGAAAAAGAGTTTATCTGAGTGGAAGAGGAAGCCGTGAGTGAAGTGAAGGGGGAGAAGATGGCATCTGAGCTGAGTTAGAATTCATCAGCAGTGCACATTGTTAGAGCTTGGAGCTGAGGCCACTGGCTGGCCGGTGAGCTCTTAAGTGTAGGTAGTGTGCTACATGATGGGCAAGTTTTTGCTAACTCCACAAGGGTATCTGACCCAATGATTGGGGTTTGATAGTAATCCTTGCCACAAGTATGATTTTATTGTATAAGAGAGCCTTGGGGAAAGATTGAAATGTTTGAAAAATGCCAACCAACTTGATGAATCCTGCTGTAAGATGCTAAAAGAGGGAGCGCACTTGGTGGGTCTGATGTGGTGGATGCTGGCCCGGGAAGTCCTGCACATGCGTGGCACTATCTCCCATGAGTACCCATGGGAGGTCATGCCTGACCTCTACTTCTACAGGGATCCTGAGGAGATTGAAAAGGAAGAGCAGGCTGCTGCTGAGAAGGCTATGACCAAGGAGGAGTTTCAGTGTGAATGGACCGCTCCTGCTCCTGAATTCACTGCTACTCAGCCCGAGGTCACAGACTGGACTGAAGGCGTGCAGATGCCCTCCATGCCTATTCAGCAGTTCCCTACTGAATACTGGAGTGCTCAGCCTGCAAATGAAGACTGGTCTGCAGCCCCCACTGCTCAGGCCACCGAGTGGTCGGGAACCACCACCGAGTGGTCCTGAGCTGTTCCACAGGCTCCAACAGGAAGTGGAAATGAGGGTGTCAGAAAATAAACATCCGTTTCTATTAAAAAAAAAAAAAAAAAGAATTCATCAGCACAGACAGGTGTGAAGGATCTTCCTGGAAGAGGGAACAGCATGAGCAAAGGCATAGAGGTGAGAAACAACATGGTTAAGTTTTACATAAAGTGCAAGGCCAGCAGCGTGGACTTTATTGTGAGGTCAATGAGAAGACCACGAGCAGGAAGCAACATGGCAGGTTTACATCCCAGATGGTCACTACAGGTGGGAGGATGAATTCAAGGGATGAAGGACCAATTCAAGTGAGAGATGACAAAAGCTTCAACTTGGATTTTGAGATTAGGCCATTAAGGCCAGGGCTCCATTGGTCATAAGGGACAGAGACTCACTCACAACTTCAGGGAGAGGGGATACAGCAGGAAACTTCACAGAAACCCTAGGGCAAGGGCTTCAGCCCAGCCAGACATCCCAGAATCCAGAAGTCAAGGTGGTTATCTTTCACAGTTCTTTCTCTTGGCATCTCTGCACTCTGCTCACGGCTCCATGGTCCTTTCTTGACTGATGGACTTCCTCAGTCACTCACGGTTTCTGCTTTCCCATAATTTCTACTTGTGTAAGGTCCAAGAATAATCTCAATCCTGGTGCTACGTGAACTTCCACCTATAGGGACCTCCAGCTTCCTTCTTCCCTCTGTATCAATTGGTTCCAATTCCTGAGAATCTGAGTGGTTCAGCTCATCTTTTTGATCCAGGTCAGGCAAATCATAGGTCAAGGTGTGTGTGTGTGGGGGGGAGGCATGGCTGTCCACAAAGTAAAGACTTTAGCCATTTTAGGTAGCAAGATTCTCAGCAGGGATTAAAATCAGCATTACTTAGGTAACTGTTTGGATGTGGAAGGTGAGTTGGAGTGGAGGCAAGGATGACTTAAGTCACTGAGTGGTCTCTCAGCTCCACCTTCCACTGTGCTGATGCCCTTCTCAGGCAGCCTCTCCACTTGATTCAGTCAGGGTCTCAGCAGGAAACGGATGGCACACTCATGCTGGGTGATGTGAGGAGAGTTTAATAAGAGGACAGTAGGGCAGAGTATAGGGAAACCAGGAAGGGCAGTGCAGGCCCCTGGGGCTAAAACAGCCATGTGCTGGCCAGTCCTAGGCCTGAAGAATGAGACCAGGGGCAGTTATGGGAACCCAGAAAGGACTGTATCAAGAGGCCTCAGAGCTGTGGCTTTCAGTGGCTGACACAGCCAGCTTGTGGCAGCGCCCAAGGGGGTTAGGGGATGAAATACCCTCTTCTTCTTCCCTCTGAAATCCTGCTCAGGCTCCCCAATGGCTAAACCCAACCAGAACATAGGAATTAAGGAAGCCCATGATGCATTCTATATAGTTTAGCCTCCCTGGGGCAGGGAGAAGGGTGGAGAGTAGATCTGAAAGAGCAAAGACGAGAGAACATGCCTCACAGTGGCACGATGGCTGCTGGGGTTTATATCCAAACATCTCAGCAACCCCAGCTGGGAGAAACCACTACATCCTTGATAGCCGCTACATAGAACCACAAGAACTGAGCCTCGATGGTTCCGATTTGCCTTGCTTAGGTCAGGTATCCATTCATGGACCAATCACTTGCCGAAGGGGATAGTGTGCTCTGTTTGGCCAGTCTAGCAGCTGAGGGTGGTTCAGCTCTGACCCAGTCTCCTGGCAAATCCCTGAGGAAAATCAGGGGCTTGTTAACTGACCAGATGAAAAGAACAAATGTCCACTATTACACACAATGGGGCGATGACTTTTGAAAACTTTTAGAAGGGCTTGGTGTTTGGGCTGGGGCTGAGTAGGGGGAAGAGACCAGAGTTCTAGTGAACGGGTAAGCCCAGCCTTTGGGATGGAGCTGCCGCCTCTCCAGGCCTCAACTTCCTAACAGGGGCAAGTCCTAACATTCTGAGGCTCCTGAGCTCACCAGCAAGTTGCTAACCGACAAGTTCAGCCTTTTCATCAAGAGTGCAGACTCCTCGCTGCTAGTGGAGACCACCAAGTGCTGTTTTCTGAATTCACTCTGCAGTTAGACCTAGACTAGACCTTTCTGGACCCATTGAAGTTTGCTGGAAAGTGCCACCTAGTGGAACCTCAGATGACCTGCCACTTAGACAAAAAGAAATTGTAAAAGAGTTTTCGGGCCCCAAAGGCCATTTAGTGGTTCTCAACTTGGCTGCACATTGGATTCACCTGGAGATAAATTCACCTCTAGAGATTCTGACTTAATTGGTCTAAGGTGCGGGGGGGGGGGGGGGGGGGCATCAGAGGTTTGAAAGGTTTCCAGGTGACTCCATTGTGCAACAGGCTTGAGACCAAGGAATGATAGGATATCTACTCTAACCCCTTTATTTTAGAGATTCCCATAGACAGAAGCCACTTTTTCAAGGGTCTCAGAATCCTAGAAAGCCCCCTTTTCCACGCACCCTACCACCTCTCTGTGTTTTTCTACAACTTTTTTCCTTTGTGCAAAAATGAAAAGCAATTAAACAGGAAGCACTTTCATTTTGAAAGCTCTGATATTTATTTTAGTGGCAGTGCCAGGAGGAGTATGACTCCCTATACACCTGATATTTGCATCTGACCCTTTTGGCTAATGCCATGTTTGCCATGTTCTCACCCACTGACGTAGTATATTTACTCCTTGTTTGAGATTTATGGCCTTCTCTGTTTGCTCTTTCAAAATGTATCCTACTTGAGGCACCTTCCACGTCTGCTGTCTTGACTCCCTAGCATTCCTTTACAGTTGGCAGGATTGGTTTAATTGGTGCCTCATTTTGTTTAATTGGTGCCTCATTGTGGAAATGACAAAGTAGACCCCAAGAGATAGGCAATTTCATGTGGAGAGGTTGTTTCCAATAGGCATCCTGCAAGCCCTTGCTTTTTTTTTTTTTTTAAGATTATGCTTTCATTCATTCTTTTTAAATTTTATTTATTTATTTTTATTTTTCTGCTGCCCCCATGGTTCCATCGTCTGTGTCTGCTTGTTGTTTTTGCTCACTGTGTCTGCTCCTCTTCTCCAGGAGGCACGAGGACCCGAAGTTGGGATCTCCCATGTAGTAGGCGGGCACCTAACTGGTTAAGCCACATCCACTTCCCAAGCCCTTACTTTTTTTTTTTTTTTTTAATTATTTTATTTATTTATTTTTTTACCAGGAGGTCCCAGGGATCGAACCCGGGTCCCTCCATATGGGAGACAGATGCCCAACCCTTTGAGCCACATCCGTCCCCCAAGCCCTTACTTTTTATTCAAACTAGGAACCAAACTGCAATTAAATGCACACACTGGCTTGAACCACCTGAGTGGGTCCTATGTCTGGCTTCCCTTCCCCTGTCCTACCCAGCGAGATTGAGTAAACAGTGATTTTTTTTTTTTTTTTTAGGTACCAGGGCCAGGGATTTAAACCCTAGACCTCATATGTGGGAAGATGGCACTCAACCACTGAACCACATCAGCTCCCTTGAGTTGGTTCTTTCGTTTGTTTTTCAATTGTTGTTTGTTTTTAGGAGGTACCGAGGCCCAACCTGGAACCTCTCATTTGGGAAACAGGTGCTCAACCACTTGAAAGCCACATCTGCTCCCCAGAATTTTAGAATTTAAAAAAACTTCAAAGAGCATCTGGCTTGACTGCTTTATTTAATACAATCATACTCTTTGTTTACCTAGACATCTTTAATCCTGCTACCACCAATACTCATAGATCCATGAGGTCTAGAGAATTTGTGTGATCTGACATCACACATGAAGTTACGGGCAAAGCCTGACTGATCCAGACTGATCAGATCTAAGCAGGGAAATTGCAGGTCCAGGATTTTTTTCTTTTTCTCTATATTAGAAGTTTAAACTTTGTTAAGTGACCAACCTGGTAGGTATAGCAATTTGGGTGGTTCACATATGTGTTAATGAGTTTTCTGGGTTCAGGTTTTAAAGGGGTGGATGCTTGATTGATTAATTGGTTGATTGCTTGACTGAGTCATTCATTCACACACACACACCCCAAGTGTTTGGTGAGCACCTATTTTGGGCCAGGTACTGTTCTGGGTATTGGGGATATGCTGTGCAGTCAAAACAAACATGGCCTCTGTCCTTGTGGGCTTACAATCCAGTTAGGGAGACAGATATCAAACTATCACCCAGTAAACATAAAAATGGTAAGTGTAAAGGAAAGGGATGTGTTACTAAGAGGTCCCTTAAAAGTGGGGAGCTTAGTCTAGTCAGGGAGCACAAGCAAGGTTCTTTGAGGATGTGTCAGTTGAGCTTCATGACCCCAAAGAAAGGAGGAGCAAAAGGCAATAGGCTTGCAGGACACACAGAAGTCCAATTCCCTTAGCTTCTCAGGTTTTGCTTAGGGTCAAGCAGACCTTTCTCTCACCAGCCTATAAACAATATCATTACAGAGCAACACTAACCCTCATCTTGCATATGAGGAAATCCGGTTTCAGAGCATCGAGAGGTTAATGAGTGTTAGAGGCAGGCTGGCACGCAGCCCTATACCTCCTGACTTGTAGATCCAGTTTATTTCCAGGCCACCTCAGGTCAGGGCTTGGCAGAACCAGCCTGAGGGTATAGGCCTTGACAAATGGTGTCAGCATCAAGGAACCCTAAGGAAGCCAAGGTGAGGACATCTAGTAGGAAAGGTTTTCATATCCTCATCAGAAAGATTGAAGACCTGTGCATGACACCTCTCCTCTGGCTGACCCTTCTTTCTGAATTATGTCTTGGAGGATACTGAAAGATCTGTTACTGCTGACAAGATTGAGAACTGAAGGAGCATGAGAAGGGGAATAAGCAGCTTATGAAAGGAAAAAAAAAGTAAAGATGGGAAGATGGGGGAAGAGAGGAGATACTCATCATTCATCAAATATCTGTATTAAGCCCTTTCTATGTGCCAGGCACGTATATTCCGGGATTTGGGGGATACAGCAGGGAAGGAGCAGACAAGGCCCCTGCCCAGTGTATCTGATATTCTATTTGGAAAAGCCCCACAATAAACAAGTAAAAAAGTAAATAAATAAGGCTCTGCAAATGGGGATATGTGCTATGGAGAAAACAGGCCAGATGTAAAGTACAAGAGAGAGGGCTTCAGGTAGTGTGGTTAGGGAGGGTCTCTGTGAGGAGATGAAGTGTGAGCTGAGATCTGAAGGATGAGAGGAAGCTAGTAATGGTGGAAGAGCTGGGGGAATAGTATATCTGGCAGAGGCACAGGCTAATGCAAAGGCCTTGGGGCTGGAATGAGCATAGCGCATCCAAGGACCTGAAAGGTGAGAGTGGCTGCCTTGGCATAAGTGGGAAAAAGTGATTGGAGATGAGATCAGAGAGGCACAGGCCAGAGCAGAGGGCTTTTTCCATGCTGCAGAAATCCTGTTCATTCCTTCTCAGTTTTCCTGTCGGGCTTTTATTTTGCCCACATTTACTAACACTTGCATTAGACCTTGCTCTGCAGTAAGCCATTATATGCATTATCTCATTTAATGCCCACAATACGCCTAGGAGGGCTTAGTCTGAAAAGTAATATTTCTTGTTCAATTTCACTAGATGACCAGACCAGTTTTCCCAGGAACCCAGCCAGAGCTAATGGGCTGCCCTCATTGCAGATGATATTGTCTTAGTGAGCGGGATAAAGCTCCAGGAGCTCTCCTACCATCTGGTGGATCCACATTGTACAAGGTGATCAAAGAGTCCTGGGATTGAAGCTGGGTTTGTGGGCTATAGCCCATTACGGACAGTGTGTGGCTTTGATCAACAAGTGACTCAAGTAAAACAGGAGAAAAGGCTCAAATCCAATTTTGTGCAGAATCGTCTAGGGAGCTGGAGGGAAGGCAGAGAGGAAAAAGACTCTGAAGATTTTTCCCATCTGGCCTCAGCCACTATATTTCACTCAACTGGTAATTATTGAGCACCTACTGTATGCCAGCCTGGGAAAGGGTCAGAATTTAGCTTCCTGTAGTTTGTCTGGAGCATGAGCTGATGTCCATGTGCCCTGGCTGGGTTGCTTTAGTCCAGAGAGAGGGATGTCTTTTTCTAATTAGTCTGTGCACCAGACAATCCCTCTGCCTGGAAGAAGCACTGTTTTTCTAATTCCCAAAAAGATGCAGTACCTGCTGGCAGTGGTCCTGGCAAGGGATGCTGTAGAGGACAAAAAAATATATAAAATTCCTGCTTGCTTGGAGCTCACATTCTAGAGGGGAAGACCAAAAATGGTATCTGCTCTATAGAAAAGTCAGGTAAATGGAGATGATGGGGGTGCTGTATCATATTTTAGATCAGCCAGTCAGAGAAAACCCCTCTGAGGCAGGACATTTGAGCAGGCTCCTAAGAAGAGGGCAGGAAGGAGCCATGCAAATGTTTAGAGGAAGAGAGTTCTTGGCAAGGGCACAGCAAACTTGCAAAGACAGGGCAGCAGTAAACAACTTGGTGTGTTTGAGGAATACAGCAAGAAGACCAATTTAATTAGGAAGGAAGGAGAGACAAACAGAGCTAGAAACAGGGTCAAATCATGTGGGGGCTCAAGGCTGTGGTAAGGATTCTCATGGATTTTTCTAATGTGAAGGGAAATCATAGGGAAGTTTCCAGGGGGACAGAGTGGGACCTTGTGTTTGTAAAATGATCACTCTAAGCTACTGTGTATCCAGCATTGGGCTAGGTGCTGTGGAGGCAGGCATAAGAATTTTGCAACAGTGTCTCTCTCTAGGAACTTCCACTTTTGTCAAAGAGACAGTTTAGAAATTCAGATACATAAATACTGTGTATGGACAGTATAGGCTAGGATCTAGGGATAGAGGAGTGGGCATTATGTGGAGGCAACAGCAAGTGTGAAGACCCTGAGGCAGGAATACTCCTGGAGTGTTGTAAGGAATAGCAAGTATTTGTAATATTTGGAAGAGCAAGAGCACAATGAATGAGGAAAGAGTAAAGCGTGGGGGGGGGGATCATATATGGCCTTGTAAGGCCTTGTGGTTCCTTGTAGGAAGCCAGGGGGAAGTAGGAAGACACTGGAGGGATTTAAGCAGCAGGGTAATGCAATCTAACCTACGTTAAAACAAGATCATTCTGGCTGCCCCATTCCTTAATCTGAGTGTTATTTATAAACAGAGATAAGAAAAACACCCACCTCACTAGGTAACTGTGAATATTAAAAGGGATAATGCATGCCAAGGGTGTCTAGCACAAAGTAAGCATTCAATACAAGGCAAGCATCCTGATGACAGAAATCCAAGCAAAGACAACAGCTCCCTGAGAAGGAGTCTTGGAAAACTTCGTGGAGGAGGTGGCAGTTCAGCTGGATACAGAAGAATGAACAAGATTTCCACAAACAAAGGTGGGGAAGAGAAGAGGACTTCTTGGATGGAAGGAACTGCAAGGTTCGCAGCTCATGAAGGAAAACCTTAAGTGAACAACCCAGCTAGCAGAAGTAGGGCAGAGACAGAGAGATAAGGTTTGAGCAGCCCCAGCAGGTCAGCCCCAGAAGTGTGAACTCTACAGCGAAGGTGACAGGGCCCTTGAAGGCTTTGGAGATGTCAAGATCCGAGCTGTGGTTTCAGAAAACTGAACCCCCACTGCTCTGTCTGGAGCTGGAGGAACTGGGAGGCAGAAATAGGATACTGGTCCAGGGCACCGGGGTTAGTGGCTGGGCCGTCAAAGAAGAGAAGGAAAAGGATGCATGTGGCGGTGACAGAGGAAGGCAGAGAAGAGGGTGCCTCATCCCTCCCCACCAAGGAAGAAGCAGTTCAGTGACAAGCACTGAACGCTCCGAGGAGGAAGAAGCATTAGGGTCGGAGTCTGGCTCAGAGGCACTCCGCAGCGTCCAGTCGGTTCGGCGTCTTCAGAGCCCTCAGCACGGATGCAGACACATTCCGTAGTCGGGTGGAAATACGCGTTTAACGTGACAAATCCCAAACGTTAGGGCTCGTGTCTGTTTTCATTTCACCCCGGCGCCTGGCACAGTATCTGATACACATTAGGCGCCCGCTAATGGATTGCTGAACGGGAGACAGAAACAGAGTAGAGGTTTCGGGAAAAGGCTCCATGCACTGAGAGCCTCAAGCACACGTGGGACTCGAGGGCATTCCAATTCCAAGGACTTGTGTGAGAAAAGGTTCAGCAGAGAGGACCCAGTCACTTCTCCGCGGACTTGCAGGGACATCAGACAGGTGGCAGACGGGCACAACACCACAGTTTACAGATGGCGTTCACACCTAGCGCCAGGGCCCTCCTGCATTACAGTGCGCTTGGAGCGCAGATGTGGCGCCATTTCACGGCTGGAACACCGAGTCTCGGGAATCAGAGTAGGTCCGCAGGTCCTCAGGGCCGAGCCTAGGCAAAGTAGGAAGCGACAGCCCCGGGGGCTGGAGGCGCGGGGTGTCCGACCCGGCTCCAGCACTGTTTGCATATCCCCAAGGCGCACGCAAACTCTCAGCCAGAACCCGAAGCAGAGGTTGCCAGGCGTGGCGCTGGGGCCCCAGGCGCGGCGAGCGCGCGAAGACGCACCCCGCCCGCCGGCTCCCCAGCCGGCATCAGTTAGCGCCCAACTCACCAACTCCGGGACTTTCGCAAAGCTCCCGCGGGTGGGGGAGCCGCCGAGGAGCGGGTCACACCATCATGGCCCAGAAGGGGGGAGCGGTCTGGTCCGGAACACTCGCCAGGCTCAGGCGGACCGGGACACGCCACAAGGAGGACGACACCAGCAGCACAGAGTGCACGGAGAGTGCCCCAAGGGAGGGCGGTGCGGGGCGAGCGGCGCGGCGGGACCCAGAGGGGGCGGCGGCAATGTCTGTCCCCCTGCAGCGGCTGCACGGTGGCGACGCCCGTCTCCTCGGCTGGCGAGCGGCGGAAGTGCCGCGGAGTTGGAGCGGGGCGGGCGCCGCGACCGCTTCTCCTCGCCGAGCTGCTGCCGCCGCCGGGCGGACCGGCGGACGCGCGGAGCTGGGGGCGGAGCGGCGGGGCCGGCGGGGCGCGGCGGGGCTGACCGGCCCCGATGAGGCGGAAAGAGAAGAGGCTTCTGCAGGCGGTGGCGCTGGTGCTGGCGGCCCTGGTCCTCCTGCCCAACCTGGGGCTCTGGGCGCTATACCGCGAGCGGCAGCCCGACGGCACCCCGGGAGGATCGCGGGCGGTGGTGGCCCCGGAGGCCCGACAGGTGAGTGCCCCAGTTGCCATGGAAACTCGCGGAGTTGGCTCCCGTTTTTTGAATTCACTTTTTGCTTGCGGTTCCCTTCCTCCTCCTTACCCTGTCTACCTCCTCAGAATCAGCGCCCCTGACTTTTCTGCTTTTCCCATTTTACAGATGGGAAAATTGAGGCTCAGAGAAGGACAGGGATTAGTCGAAGGTCCCACGTCAATTGGAGACATAGCTAGAACTAGAACCCAGGACTTCTGCTGCCCAGTTCTGAGCTCTGACTCTTACCATCTTCCTTTCTGCTCCTGTCTGGTATCTTCTCACCTCTTCCAGCATCTCTCTCTCTCTCTCTTTTTTTTTTTTTTTTTTTTTTGAGGATCCTATCTGTATCCCTGTATCCCAGGATGACTCCTTCTGCCGACAGGAGTGGAGATGCCAGGCCTTCTGTTTGGTGTACAGGTCTTCTTTGCTTCCCTTGCCTGCTAATCCAGGTGTCCTCTACTCAGGTCTGCCCCTTTTCTGCTTTCTCACCTGCCCAAGGAGACACCTGGGCGCCCCTCACCACCACTCTGCCAGCACTCCAGCCTTATTCTTTCCTGACTGTTCCCTGGAGGGAAAGCAAAGATCAAGCTTTCCTTGGAGCGTCAGGCCCCTGGGGGAGGGGAAGGGCTCCTGGTCCTTGATGGGCCTGCTGCCTTTGACTTGGGAGTCCAGAAGGTGGAGGCACCCCCAAATTTTCAGAGGCTATTGGTGTTTAGTGTCCTGAGGATGAACACCAAATACCTTCCTTGGCCCTTCTCAGAGTACCCATGACCCCTTCTGAACTTGTCTAGTCTGATTAGGTGTGGTGTTTCTGGCAGCCAAGCCTGGGATCTTAATTGTTTCCACCTCCTCTGAACTCAGCCAGTGTATGTTTTTTGGTGTGTGCACTCATTTAGACCAGCAGCTCCCTGAGAGCAGATGTTGTGTCACATCACTCCCACTCTCCCATCTCCTGGCTCAGGCCTGCCACATAGTAGGTGCCAGTGAGCCTAAGATGGTGGAACTCTTTCATACACTAGAACATTCCAGGTTGTCTTATAAGATTTTCCTGGTCCCAGGGGAAGTGGATAGTTTGTGTATTAGGGTCAGACTTGACTGATTGTTGGCTGGCCTCGAGGAAAGAGGCTACTTTTTGAGGTTGATGGTTTTTCTTTCCTCTTCCCAATATTAGGCTGCTCTCTGGGCATCTTGAGCACAGGGGGCTCTTTGGGAAAAGGCTAACCAGTTTGAGCACAGCCTGTCACTCTGATAATTGTTGCAAATCATCCCAGAGGGCCTCATTGCTCTTTCTCTTAGATCTTACTGTTTGAAAGCTAAGGACCCCAACTCCTTTCTTAAACTCCTGGTTCAAACCTTGACAGCCAATTTAGACCTTTCTTAAATTCTTTATCCATATAGTTTTTTTCTTTCATGATGTCTTTTTTCTCTTTATTTCTCTTTCTCCACCCTGTATCAGCATCAAGGTCAGGAGGCCAGAGTTCTAGCCCCAAGTCTACCATTAACTTGTTGTGTGTGTCCTTGATCACTTCCCTTCTCCCTCTCTGAGCCTCCCTTTCTCCATCTGTAAAATGTGGCTATCCGTCTAGGCCCAGCATTCTGCAATACCATCAATGAATCAATGAGGAGTAGAATGGCCATTTCTCTTTTCTTTCTCAAAGCAGGAGTCCTTTATAGCATCCCTAGATGTGGGGGCTCTTTACTGCACACAGCCCTAAGTCAAGGGAGTGTATCCTGTCCAAGTGCAAAAAATCCTTTGGAATAACTCTAGCCATTTCTAAAATAGCTCCTGACATTCTGCCTTTGCCTGGAGAAAGCCCTCGTATTTCATTTGCTGTGGATGCCAGAGACATCCTGATTTTCATTTTCTATAGACCCAGATGTGTAGAGAGAAGGTCAAGGTTAACTGCCAGTTTGGCCTGAGCTTTCAAAGTAAATTACTCATTTGGGCAAGAGGGGATTGATGGAGTAAGGCAGCCTTTTGGGCAGAGAGAGAGGGAAGCAACAGCTGGGCACTGCTCACCTGGGAAGCTCTAGTTCCTATTCATTTTTTTTCTCTTTGGAATAGCCTGAATAAGAGGAGAAAATAGTGCAGGGGCTTGGTGGTGGTGATGGTGATGGGGGAGTGCCAACTGATTATCCTTGCTTTAAAGAAAATCTCTTTGCTTCCTGGGAGTAGCAGAATGGAGCTGTTTCCCCAATGATAAGCTCTTCTAGGTGCTCCAGGATTCAGCATTCATCTGCTGCCTTATAGGAACACCCTGCCAAATTTCCACACAGTCCCTTTTTGTTTCACTCTCCTGCAGATGCAAAGCCCTGGGATTGGCCCCCATCCCTTGTTTAAATGTCAGCTGGCCTTGAGGGAAGAGGCTGACTTCTCTGAGCAATGGTGTTCCATCCCTCATCCCAGGGTTTTGGGATATCACATAGCACATCAGGCTACTGCTATCTGGGAAATCTGGCATTTTGAGCATCAGAGCTTCCTGTGACAGGGCTGACCAGTTCTGAGCTCAGCCTGTTACTCTTGTAATTGTTGAAAATCATGCCAGAGCACCTCATTGATCTTTCTGGTAGAAATATCTGCAGAGGCTCTGGAGGGAAGTCTGACAGGACTTGATCCAAATGAAAAATATGTTCCTTGTGGGTGGAGAGAAGTTTCTTTGAGGGTAACGTACCCACTGAGCAGTCCTCCAACTCCTTGATTTCTCCACTGGATTGAAGAATAGAGAGTTTCAAATTAAGAATGTTTATCATCTGCTAGAATGTTAAGTCTGCGTAACTGTCATGCTGGTGTATTCTGGGTGTACCTCTTGAGTTGGGGAGGGCACCTGATTTATAAAGGACACATAATGCTTTGAGGATTTCAGCAATCATCTGGTCAGACAGCTGGCTTCTCAGAAAGCTGCAAAACCAAGCAAGAAAAGCCAGTCTCAAAGACATCTTCACTTTGGTTTGGGAGTCCCTCTCACTCCTAGCCCCACTCTGCTTAACATCTTGTCTTAATTTTACAGTCTGTTTCATATTCCAGGCTTGAGAACTGGTCATTAAGTACTAATGGTAGGAAATGTAATGCCATCCCTCCCCATTTCTAAGCCATAATATCTTGTGAGAAATGACTTCATTGGATAATAGCATCCATGGAATAGAAATTGGTGGGATAATGGAATACCAATGACTTTAATTTTCAAGTATCAGGAGTTTTCTTTGTGTCAGAGCTGAACTCTATCCTTAGCACATCTGGAAATCAATACTAATCCCCACCCCCACCCCTGATTTTAGTCTTCCTGGTGGCAGAGCCTTGCCCATCAGAAAATTAAGTATCACAGAAATGTAGCCCTGGAATGATTTCTTTACTTTTCCACAGAGGGGCAGGGAACTTTCAGATTGCTAATCACTTATCTGTTTGCATGCCCAGGTGAAATCTGATGTCACAGGAGTTGGGCTGTTGATTTCCCAGCTCCCTGCATTCTTCCTCTCAGGCTGGGCTTGCAGCTGGGAACGGAACGCCTGGCTTCTATTCTGCTCTGCTGTCCTGAATTTACTGTGTGACTTCAGGACAGTGGTTTAAACTGCCTGGGCTTTGGGTTCCTCACCTGTGAAGTAAGGGCTTAGATTCAGAAGGGAAAAGGAAAATATATGTCATAATACAGTTTCCCTTCCCATGGCCAGCTCTCTCCCACTCAGGCCTGACTTGGCCTTAGACCGTTTCTCAACACTGCTTGCTACTCAAGTGGAACTAATGATATGTTGAAACTCATTGGTCATGTAGGAAATAGGTACTTTGTTAGGGCTTTTCCGGGTCTAACATTGGGTTCTGTGAGTGTGTTTGGAAGCATGTATTAGGAGGGCCTGGATCGTGGGACTGTGTTTAACAGGCCTCCTTATTTAACTTGTGATTCGACCACAACTTAAGGAAGGATTCATGCTCTGATGCCTGCTCTGATGCCTTCTCTGAGGCTGTGGCCTAAGGACATACAGCTCTTAGTTGTCTCCAGGGACACAATAACAGAGAATGGAATCAGGAATGGAAAAGCAAAGGCCACTTAAAAGCATGCTAATTGTACCATGCCCATAGCCAGCTCTGACCCAGAGATGGCATCAGGATCATATCACTGGATAAAAAGAACCCTGAGGCAAACTTGGCAGTCAGAAGCATGTCCTGGGACAGCTTGATTCTCCTGATGGTACTTGCCGTAGGTTCTGTATTTTGCACATATCTGTCTTTCCACAACCCATATATGTGTCAGAACAGGCCAGGGAAGGACTTAAATAAGAGTCTTGTTTCTCCAGAGAACTCCCATGAGAGTAGGGGAATCCTATAAGTGCCTATGTGTGCATGAGTTCCCGTGATCACAGATAACATCGTGCCTTTCCCTAGTCCAACCCCCTCATTAGCTAGGTAGGGAAACTGAAACCCAGAAGAGGGGAAGTCAGCTAAACAAGTTCTCATGGGGAGAAATACCATTTATTCCCTTATCAGTCAAGCCCCAAGTTTTGGAGGCCAGTATTTAATGAGACCAATTATTTGCTGGAATCTGGGTTTTTTTCATTGTTTTGTTTTCTTTTTGCAGATGCATCTTTGTAAATTTTCTTCTCCAAGTTTTATAGTTTTTAAGCAAGTAAAATGGTGTAGCAAAGGGAACCAGCAGGGAAATAAAGGAGGTGTTATAGAGGGATGGCAAACAGTGATATGTAGAATGTGGCACCACTACTGTGTCTCCATTACTGCAGACACAACTACTCTGAGCCTAAGGGCCCCCTTAGATTCTCTATCAATTGCAAATGATAATGAATTAAGCTACATAAATGAATCGGAATGTATTGGCTCATGTAACTGCAGTTGGCTTCAGGTGCAGTATGACCCAGAGGTTCATGGTACCATCAGGCCTCTGGGCCCCCTTCCTCTGAGTTCTTTCGATCTAACTTTGTTAGCTTTGCCCTAGGCTGAGTCCCCATAGTAGCAAAAAATGGTTGCAGCTCTTTCAGGCCTCATATCTATACTCAGATCCTAGAGGAGAGTTTCCAAAGAAGAGAGGGGAAACTTCTTTCCTATAGGCTCTAGCAGGGTTTCCTAAGATCTTACTGGCCCAATTTGGGTCATATTGCTCCCTGCATCACTTATTCTTGCTAAGAGGATGAGCTGTGCTGGTTGACTTAACCCCCCTTGGAGTTAGGGGTAGGATCAGGTCAACCAAATCACAGAAAGAGCAATTCCCCAGAGGAAAATTGGGGTGCTCTTGTGGGGAGGAGGGAAAACGAGATCTGGGGAGGGAACCAACAAATGTCCAGTTCAGAATCCTGCTGACAGAATGTCTCAGGCCTTCCCTCTATCCTGGTTTCAGACTTTGTCCTCGACGTAAAACCAATTTGCCATCCTGGACTCAGTAGAAAGAGCACTGGACCTGCAGTCTGGAGGTCTGTGTTCTCATCCCAGCTTGGCCACCCCTTGTCTGAGATGATTAACTGTGCAGGCCTCAGTTTCTTCCTGGGTAAAGCTTGGCCACTAATGCTTGCCAGCATACAGCAGAGGGTGGAGATGAGGAGCGGTTGAAAGCTGTCTTTATTTCATCTTACCCATGAGCTCTGCTGCCGCCTTCCTCTCCCTGCACAGATGTCCTGAGAGCTGCCCCTGCCCTACCTCATTAAAAATCAATTCATTGAAAATTTCCCTTGAGCTGAAAAAGAACTTCTGTCTCTTCAGCTTTGGCTTTTTTCTGCCTGGCCCTCTTAGCTGGAGGAGGCGGAGTGTTCATACTTTCTAAGCTAGAGGAAGCTAAACAATTCCGCTTGCTGCGGTAGGTGGGTGTGTATTTATGAGTATGTAGTTTTCTCTCCACGCGTCTCTCTTATCTTTGAATGGTTCCTGTTTGCTGCCCTCTGCTGAGTGTAGATAGGAGATGGAAAGGGGAAAGCAGGCCTGTTTTTTCCCTTGCCTTTGGTTTTTGAGAGAAGTTTCAAATTCTGAAGTTTTTTCAGCTTTCGCAGGCAATGAAGGCCACAGAATTAAATGACACTAATAGGAAGAATGATGATTTGGATGCTAATAAGAATGGTGTTCCTAATAATAATAGCAACCACCATTTATTTAGCACTTATTCTTTTGGGCATTGGGCTAATGAGCAATTTGCATTAAATTACCCACAGTTGTGAGCAAGTAGGTATGAATGAGTGAACCAAATCTCACAGAGGTGCAGATACTTACCTGGGGACACAGCCTGTAGTGGTGAAGCTGGTTTTGAGCCTGCAAGTCTCTGACCTAGCACCTGAGCTCTTAGCACTCTACTTTCTCTGTATCTGAGCTGAACAAAGGATCTATCCGCCATGCCAGCCCCTCCTTTGGGGCTGCATTGGGATCCCAGATATCTAAGCAGAGGGGAGAGACCATTAAGACAGCTTCATCAGCAGTCAAGGAAGAGCCATGAAGTCACTTGGTGGTAGTTTGACCTTGAAGAGGACTTCATCCCACCCCCTGCTGAGGCCCCATGGGCCAAGCAATTCCCTGTTCCTCCTACTTAGCCTGAGATGGTATGGGGCAGTGTGTAGGGCTCTGGCTTTGGAACTGAATCTGGATTCAAATCCCTTGTCTGGGGCAGGTCACTTGACCTCTACAATTCTTGGTCTGTAAAATGGGAATAACATTAATTATGTTGGGCGGTTGTTTTGAGGGTCTAAAGCACTGAGCACAGTGCTTGGTTCGAAAAAGTGTTCAGTAAACATGGTTATGTTGCTGCTTGGGAGAAGTACCTGACTTATAGTAGGGACTCAATTCTTCTTGGCTTCCTTGTGGCCAAGATAGGGGAGGGATACACCTGTCATTCCCATTTGGAAGGTGAGCAGTCCAAAGATAAGTGATTTGCTAAAGGCACAGGGTTCCTAAGAAGTGGAGGTTGGCCAGGTGGGCCTGGTCTGTCTGATCTGTGGTAGTGGTGGGGCGAGGGGTGTTGTGCATGTGGAGGCTGCTTCTTGCACCCCATTCCTGACTCTTTGAAGCAATTGTTGGGAGTAGCTAGTTGCCTCCAACTGTAGGAGAAAATCCAGAATCTCTGCATCTTTCTAGATTCAGCTCATAGCCTGCCACCTCTAGATAGCATTCTTTGGTCACTCCAGCTCCCAAGGGTTGCTCACCAGCCTTAGTCCTACTAAGCCTTTATTTTATCACCTGCCCACTTAGATCAGAGATCCTTCCAGAAAGGCAAAGCCTTGCATTTCCTTCTGCTGCTTTCTCCCCACACCTTACAGTGTGTTCCAGTGTGCCTCTGGGCCTCCCGCACATACTGTACTCCTCTCCTGTCACACCCTTCCTTCTTTTGCTGCTCCTAAACCTGATTAACTCCTGCAGGGGTAGTCTGGATTGTAATCTCTCCTCTGGGGACCCAAAGCCCTTACATAAATGCATCATGCAGTATAGTAACTGCTTTCAATTTGTGCAGTCTGCCTACTTTCTGAAAGCAGGAACCAATGTCTGTCTTGGTCACTCTTATTTGCCCAAAATGTTTGCTGAATGACAGAGAGAGAGAGTAAATGACAATGTGGTTGGCACTCAGTGACTGCTGGCTGAGTGCAGGGAGATTAGCCTTGAAGGATGGCTCTCCAACTGCAGGATGCTTAGCTTGGGAGTCTGCTAAAGACTCAGACTCCAGGGCCCTACCCAAAGATGATGATAGGACAGGAATGGGATGGGCTAAGGAGCCACATCTTTAAGAAATCCTATTGAGGGTCCAATGGGTAACTCTCTTCTTTCTGCCCATGTCCCCAACTTGTCAGCATGCACAGGGACAGACCTCTCCTTCCCCAGAAGCCTGTCCACCTTCCCCAGTTCTTTGGGACCTGCCTTTTAACTTGTTCTACTCGCGGGATTTCCCGATTTGCCAGTTAGCACTCCCAGGGGATCTCTGTGATGCCTCTTAATAGTGACACAGTATCAGATACAAGCAGATCAGTTTCAGAGTCCTGTATAGGCAATTCACTTAGAAATCCCTTTACCTGGGCTGCCAGGATGTGCTGGGGCCCTACAACTTTGTTTTGCTTTGAAGTCGATGGAGCTCCGCCCTTCCAAGATGGGCAGTCTTCCCTTTTGCTGTGGGAGTGAGGGTGAGGCACTTATAAGGGCTGGGGGGGGGGGGTGTGGGACTGAACTACTTGGGACTGCAGTGGGAAGGGATGGCATTATGGAGACCCTGCAAACTTCCCCAGAGGAGAGAGCTTGGGCCTGGGAACCAGCCAACCTGTGAACCCAACTTGGGAACCAGCTCCAACCTCTTCCGGTTCCTTACCCTAAAATGAGCACAGTGACCACTACTACACAGTGGTGTGGTGATGATTAAATTATGTTAAAGGTGAAAAAGTTGAGGTGCAGAGAGCTTCAGGGCCATACAGCTAGGAAGAGATGGGAACAGGATCCCAACCCAGGAGTCTGACTCAAGTGGGGAGTGGAGCCCTGATGCTTCCTTCTGCTGCCTCCTCTATTCACTGACCGAATGACCTTGCCAAGTCCACTCTCTCCCCTGGGGTCTGAACGTTGGGGGCCCCAACGAACCTAGCTCTTGAGTTTGTTGTTAGTTCTGGAAAGCTCTTCTTTTAGTTGAATGCCTGGAGACAGCGCCAGGGCAGGCTTAGAGCAGGTCTCCTGTGTGGTCAGGGAGCCCTGTTTGGCAGCCTCGCCAGAGCCCCGCTGGCCAGGGCTGGATGTTTTTGTGTGGTTCTCCCCTGTAGGGTACAAACATCAGCCTCTGGCTGCTAAGCAGAGGACTGGCAGGGTCCTCTGGTTGAAGGGGGTTACTTAAAGGGAACAGGTTAGAAACATCTGGCAGGGGTGTGTGTGTGTGTGAAAATGACTTCCTGCTGTTAAAGCACATTGTATGCTCTCAACTGAAAACTGTTATTTTTCTGTGTTTCCTCCCGAGTATTGATCAAAGTCAATTGCTGACAGTTAAAATGTGTATATGTGTCTATTGGTGAAATAACTGGTTTCTAAATTTGAAACCTAATTTTAGTGAAACGGTGATTCTGTTCTTGGGGCACCAGGTCCTGTGGTTTGGATTCCTGACTATTTTACTGATAATAAACCTCAGTGGTTGTCTCCTTCAGTGGGCTTCTTTGACTTTATACTGTTTTTTTAAAAACCCTACATGTTTACTTTGACAGAGGTTACAAGCTGATTGGCCTGTAGGTCAGATGTAACCCACAGTTAGTTTCTGTGGCTCACCCAGTGCTGGCCCATAGACAATTGAATGCCTTTATTTTTGAATGCTAGTAAATTGTCAGCACTTAAACATTGGAACATTTTACATGAAAAAATTCTCATTTCTGGCTTTTTTGGAAAAATCAGGTCTGGTAGCTGGGCCCGGGTTCCAATTTCCCAAGAAATGGCTGAATCTGGGTAGGAGCTGCCTGCTCTAGGTAGGCCCCAGCTTTCCAGTTGGCCATAGTTCCTGCTGCACTTTTTGGTCTCAAACCCACTTCATTCTTCCATGTAGCTGGCCTGGCCCAAATAGGCATTTGATTTTGTGAGCCCTGCTTTATAATCTACAAGCTTCCATAGCCTTTACCTAATTTGTTCCTCTTTTTCTCATGGGGGAGAAAAGGCAGGGCTTATGCTCCCCACTTTACAGATGAGGAAACTGAGTCTCTGGGTATTAGTGACATGCCTAGTCACAGAGCAAGTAAATCGAGGCTAGTCCTTCTGACTCTAAGCCTAATGCACTTTGCAGAAGAAAAAAAAAGATGGGTTCTTGGAAATATAATTATGTAAATCCTAGGCCCTTGAACAAATTCAAATTTATTCCTTGATAATTCCTGCTTTATCTTAGTTTAAGAAACCATTCACCTTGCTTCTCTTTCCTGTTGGTATTCTGAGTTTGAGGTCTACCCTGTCTGATAAAGCTTGTTCCAGCTGTGCCAGGGGTTGCTGTAGGTTTGTCAGTAACTATTTGAGCACAGGGTCTGCTTTGTTTTCTGCTCACTGCTGCCTGGCATGCCAGGAAACCCCAGAATGTATGCTACTGTTATTGGGGGAGTGCTAGGATTCTGTGAAATGAGAGGAAAGACAGCTTTTCAAGGAGAAACAGCACATGCTGCATTCCTTTGTCTGAGTGGGGCTTCAAAGGCATCCAGAGGCATTTTTGGAAAATAGCAAGCCTATGTGAGGGGAGTTCGAGCCAACCTGAGCTGACAGCCACCTGTGTCTGAGTAAGGACACTTTACCAGGGCAGGGGTGCCTACAGCTCCACCCTCCTCTTGGGAACATTCCCTTAGAGGCTCAAGATGGATATGGGGCTCGGCAGTGGGGGCATCTCCATGTGGCTGTCAGTCCTGGACTGCCAGTCCTTTCTTTGAATCCTGGCTCCACAGAAATGACGTAGATGTGAATTCATTTATTGAACTCTCACTGTGTGCCATGCACTGTGCCTGATCTCATTTCATCAGCACAGTAACCCCAGGGAGTCAAGGTTCTTACAATCCTCATTTTGCAGATGGGGAAACTGAGGCTCAGGAAGCTTAAGTGACTATCCAGGCCTGCACAGGAAACAAGCGGTAAGACCCAGTCTCAGAGCTCTGACTTTCAAGCAGGTGCTCTTAGCAGCGATCCTGTACTGACTCTGGTGGGCAAGTCACTTAACCTCTCTCTCTTGGACTCCATTTCTTCCCCTGTAAAGTGGAAATAATACCTTCCTGGTGTGCAGCAGAATATGGATAAGACAGACTTATCAGTTTTCAGACCCTAACTCTTCCTGCTACCCCTCCGCTTGGGCATATATCAGGTACTTTATCTTCCCTGATGTGGTAGGGCATCTCCACTAAGCTCCTGGTAGGCAGGGCCTCCTAGAGGGAAGGTCAGCTCGCTGAGGCTGGGGGTGGTCTCCCCTCTCCCATGTGGAAGCTCCCCCTACCAGCTTGGGTTCCCTCTTGGCACACTGCTCTCCACTCTCCCCTGGCAGCTGAGAGGTAGCTGAGGATGCCAAAGGCCTGCCAGGGGACAATGGGGCACATTAAGAAGGCTGCCAGGTATTAAAGGGATATTTCATTAATTTTAGCCCTATCTGTCAAGCATCTGCTCTCTCTTCTTTTCTCTCTCTCTGCAGCAGTTAAGGGGCACAAAAAGCTCTGGTGTGGAATTCCTCCTTCTGTCAGGCTAACTTTGACTTTGGGTGTGAGTATGCCTCTTTCACCCTTCTGTTCTCAACTCCTTTTTCCTCTGTGTGTATGTCTGTCTCTCTACCCCTGAACCCCAACTGCCCCCTGAGAAAATATCATGGGAAAAGAAATCGAAGAATCTGTAAGCCTACCACTGTGGAATCCACAATTCCAAGGCACTGGATCTTTCGTTTTGTCCAGTCTGTCTCAATCTTATCCCTGCCAAATGGTTCGCCGTCTTTGGCCTTAATGCCTGCAATGAGGGAAACTCCCTTTCTTTAGCTCAGCAGAGTCCTGGGAAATCTGCTATGCTTCAAGGTGAATTTTTTGAGTGCTCTCTGCCCATCTTTTCAGGCTCCTCCCAAATGTTTCCTTTTTCAAGAAGTCTTCCTTGATCTTTCCAGTTAAAATTAATTTCTGTATCTTGTAAATGTTGATGGCATTTAATTTTGTAGCATGGATGTTATAGTGCTGTGATTTGCCATTTCCCTGGGCAGAGGGAAGAAATGCGAAGGAGCCTTTCCAGCGGGACAGCCTGTTGTGTAGGAATCCAGCTGGAGAGAAGGGATCACAGAGAGTCGCCATATGAGCCCAAACTTCCTCCTGTCGCTAGAAGTTCCGTTACCAAACTTGGCCAGTGTGTTTTATGCATTCTTTTAGTCCACAGAATATTTTAGACATTGTGGCCATATGTTCTATCTTGCAACTACTGAACTCTGTAGTTGTACAAAAGCAGCCATAGACAATATGTAAGTGAATGAGTGTTCTGTGTTCCAATAAAGCTTTATTTGCAAAAACAGACAGCAGGCTGGATTTGCAGGCCACAGTTTATCTTGTTCCACCACTCTTCCTGGTGGAGGAGCACTGGGTTGTGAGGCAGGAGCCTGAGCTCTCAGGAAGGAGCCACCCTGCATTGCTGTGTGACCTTGGTTAAGTCCCTGTCCCTGCAGTGCCTCAGTTTCCTCATGTGTGAGATGTGCTAATTGGGAAGATAAGTTCTAAGGGTACTTCCAGGTCTCCACACTCAGCAAGGCCCTGAGTTCTTCACTGGGGCTGACACACCATTGACTCCACCTCTGAAACAGATTCCAAATCCACCCATTTTCCTCCATCTTTTTTCTAATGCATCATGTCTCACCTGGATTTCTCCCACAGCCTCCTGGCTGTTCTCACTTCTACCCAGAAATCACAGTCCATTCCTCATACGCAGGAAAGAGTGCACGTTTACAAATGTAGAGCAGATATTTCTGTCCTTTCCCGAAAGGTCTGTAGTGGCTTTTCACTGCTGTACTTAAAATACAGTGCAAAGACTGGCGTGGTCTCACCCCTGCTTACCGTCCAAACTCATTCCTCTTTCCCCTCAGTCATCACAGTCTGGCCACATTGACCTTCTTATACATCAAGCATGTTCCTACCTCAGGACCCTTGCTCATACAGTTTCCTCTACCTGGAATACTCTTCTCATAGATGGTGCATGACTGGCTTCTCCTCATCTTGTAGGTCTTAGCTCCAATGTCACCTCCTCAGAGAGGCCTTCTCTGTACCTGCCACCTGAAATACCTCTCCCCATAGTCATTCTGTAACATGTCTAACTGTCGGCTTATCTTCATCGCACTTTAGCAGTGTCTGGAATTATCATGCTTATTTATTTGTTTATTTCTCTGCCCCACTAGATAGTAATAACCAGAAGGGCAGGGACCTTGTCTGTCTTGTTAGTCACTGTATCTGCAGTGCTTATACATAGTACTTGCTTAGTTAAGTATTTGTCAAATGAACGTAGGTCTCCTGCCAGGTTGAACTCTGGCTGATCCCGACTATTTCTTGCTGATCCGTGTGTTTCATTTGGACCCTGTTCTGTCCTTAATGTTGGGATTGCATGCTTCGCCCTAAAGGGTTACATTCTAATCGTTTGTGAGGTGAGATCAGAAAGCCTTAAAATATTAGCAACAGCTAAGGAGCTGTTGGCTAGAGCTTTGAGAAGGAATTTACATACAGTTATTCCCAGAACCAGGATTGGCATGGGCATGAGAGTGATTTCAGGAGTACTAGGAAAACTTTGATGACCATTCTTCCTTCCACTATACCCCCCCTCCCATTCACTTGGACTGGAATATGTGAGGGTATGTATTTATAGTACTACAAAGGCTTATGATAAAAACTAACAGCCTCTGTCAAGTCCCTCTCTCCAGAGACAACCACTTTCACACTTTTAGCTGTTACTAAGTATATGTTGATCCTGCTGTTTCTTGAAGGCTTAGCATAAGATATTACCTCATGACTTAACTAAGGAAGATGAATATTCAGTGTCTTTATTATTCTGATCCTTTAAGTAATTGTTCATAGCTGTATGCTGATTAAATTTACTTTCTTATACAACTTTCAGTTTTTCCTGTAGTTAATAATTGCCTTGACTTTTCATTTTCTTAATTTTCTATTTTCCATCACTAATGCATTCCCCATACTCACCAGCAGAACGTGGACTCTTCTTAGTGCAAACATTGTATAATGTATCAGTTCCAATTCTTTTTCCTGCCTGTAGACACCACCTGGAACTTTGGGCCTCCTTCTCTGATTTGAGGTTGGTTGCGCCTTAGGCCTCCTACACAGCTGTGGTTCCTTCACTGTCATCCTGGGATTTCTTGTTTCTTTCCTATATTGTATCATCTGTTTGTGGCATCCCGTGTTATGCTCCTTTTTGCTTTACTCCCTCATTTTGGGGGAGCACATCCTCCAGGAACTTTCTGAGAAAGGGTGGGTGTAAATTTTTTCAGATTGTGCCTGTTTAAAAATGTTTTCACGTCACCCTGACATGTGATTGACTTTAGCTGAATATAGAATTCTAAGTTAGAAATTCTGTTTTTCTCTCAAATTTCAAGGCATCATTCTGTTGTATTCTACCTCTGGATATAACTTTTGAGAAGTTGATGCCACTTTGATGCCCAAACCTTTGTATGTGATCTTTTTGAGTTTGTTTGCTTTTTATCCACAGGATATTTCTCACATTTGTTCTTTATCCTTGGTATTCTGAAATTTCATGAAAATGGACTCGGTGTATGACTTTTTAAATTCCTTGTGCTGGGTACTTTGTGAGCCCTTTCAAACAAGAAACACATGCCCTTTTTTTTTTTTTTTTTTTTTTTTTTTGGACAATTTTTTTTCTTAATTCTTTTTTAAAAATATAATTTCTAGTTTTCCATTTTCTCAGTTCTTTCTTTCTGGAATTCCTATTAATCAAATACTGACTGTCCTTGATTGATCCTCTAATTTTTTACATTAAACTTTTCTACATCACAATTTATTTTTCTTTCTGGAAGAATTTCTCAACTTTTATCTCCTAACCTCTTTTTAGATTTCTAAAAATCTATTATAGACTTTATTTCCAATCTTAATTCTCATACTCTGTTTTTCATAGTATGTTCTTGTTTAATGGCTAAAACATTGTCTTGTGTTTCTCTGAGGATGTTAGTACCCATTTAAGCTGTCTTCTTTTCCTTTGTTGTCCCTGTTTTTCTCTGATTTATTGAATCACTGCCTTTCGGATTGGAAGCTTTGCTCAGACATCTGGTGATCCTGGCTGTTAGTTGTATTTGAGACTAAGGCCTGGCCTGGCCTAGCCTGGCCTGCCAGACTGCTCCATTCCCCTGTGGTATGGTTATTCCCTAAACCTCAAGATAAACTACTTGCACTTGTCTAGAAGTTTGCTTCTGAGGGAATCAAAAAACCAAGAGAAGTCTCCAGAGACTCAACCTCCCATATCCTGCCAGGATTAGTGAGGGGTAATAAAGATCTCTTTCATAAGGTTCTTTTGAAGATTAAATAACTTAATACATGTAAAACACTTAAGACAGTGCCCAGTATATAGTGAGTACTCACAAAATGTGAACTATTATTATTTATAAAATGGGGATAATGACATTACCTCCCTATGGGGTTACCATGGGAATGAAGTGGCTTAATATGTGTGAACAGTGGCTTACATATAGTAAGACCTCATTAAGTGTTGATTACCTCTTCCTCTTCCTCCTCTTCATTGTCATCAATGCCTCACAGGGTCCTTCCAACTCCACTCATTTGTTCAGTCTTCCAACAAGTATTTATTGGTGCCTACTCTTCACTGAGTGCCAGAGGCATGGTGGTGAGCAAAGCATGTGTGGTCCTTGCCTTCAATGTGCCTATAGTCTCTGGGGGGAAACAAAGGTCAGATATTAAATATATAATGAATGACCTTGGGGTATAAGTGCCACCAAGAACAGGATCCCAAGAGATTGTCTAACAGGGGGTCAGCTCAGGATCTTTCCATAAGAAGCAGTCCCTGCCCTCAGTCCACACGGTTTAGTTGGCAATATCTCTGGATGAGGATTCATTTAGTTCTGTTCCTCCAGAAAATCTTTAGTGCATGCATTAAGCGATGTTTTAATTTCCTTGATTCTAAAGTGTAAAGACCATACAATGAGTTGGCTTAAACAATGGGAATTTATTGGCTCCTGGTTTTGAGTCTAGAAGTCCAAAATCAAGACCTCATCAAGACAGTGCTTTCTTCTGGAAGACTGTGACGTTCTGGGGCTGGCTGCCGGCAATCCTTGGTCCTTGGTTTTTCTGTCACATGCTTGCCTCTCCTGGCTTCTCTGGGTTCCCTTAACATTCAGCTTCTGGCTGCTCTCTTTGGCTTTCTCTCCCTCTGTGGCCTTCTCTATAAGGCCTTCAGTAATAGGATTTAGACCCATCCTGATTCAGCTGGGCCCCACCTTAACTGAAGTATCCTTATCAAAAGGTCCTATTTATCAGAGTTCACACTCACAGGAATGGACTAAGTTCTAAGAACATGTTTTTCTGGGGTACATAGCTCCAAACCACCACAGGTAGCTTCTCTATGATGATGTTTTCCCCTTGGGTCTTAGTGTGGACCCCTGCTTCCTCCTGTATGGGAGACAGGCATTTGCTGGACTTGGGGTTTAGTGTTCCTCCAGTCCAGTGGGGTCTATTAAGGAGAAGGGCTGCTTGCTAATGACACAGTTTCTCCCCAGGACCATATCTCCCATTAAATGGATAAATGGACTATTTCCCATTTTCTCATCAGATTGCTTTATGTGTGTGCATGAGTATATTTGTGTATGTATTTGAAGGAGGTAAATAAAACACTCTTTACAAAGGCAGGGATATTTGTCTTAACCTCTCCAAGCTATTTCTACTCCTTTTTAATTCATGGAAAAATCTTCTCTTCTTTGGAGGAGTCACATATTACCCTGTACATATGTGTTCTTTAAGTAAAGCCACTATCCTTATTAAGAGATCAACTTTTTAACTCAGCCATTAGCCTTGAATACCAATGAGTAAACACACAGCACACAATGCTTTTTACTTAACTGTCTTGTCTCTTTTTGTTCTGGGTTCCAGCTACATTGATTTCAGCAATTGATTTTTGTCCTGGGTCCTAACTAAATTGATTTGATTACTATGTGATAGGCACAGGAAAAAGCCCCTGCCTCCAGAGAGCTCCTGATCTAAAAGGTGGATAGAGACAGGGTTATAGGGAGGGAGCGCACAAGGCAGAGCATAATTAGTACTACAGGAGGGGATCAGTCAAGTGCTGTGGGGTCCCACGAGGAGGCGATCACACTGAGTGAAGTCAGGGAGGACTTCTGAAAGGAGGTGATTTTTTAGGTGGTCCTGAGGAAGGTTAGGAATTTGGCAGGTGTGCATACTGGGATGGGGGCCTCTCACATGGCAGAAAGGAGGGTGCCTGTACAGGAACAGTGAGTAACCCAGAGTCACTGAAACTTCAGGTATCTGTTAGGTGAGGGCTGCATCACCGGGGCTCTGACTGCTAGGCTGGGAGGCCAGACTTGAGGAGGCAAGGGGAGCCAGGGTAGTTTCTGGGCAGAGGGTGACCTGATCAGAGGTATGCTTCAGAAAGGTAAATATTGGCAATGCAGGGGACACTGGAGGCAGGAGACCAGGTTGGAGGCTCTTGCAGTTGAGGGAGAATGAGTCATTCGTTCATTTTCTCTGTGACTGCTGTGGTCCAGACGCTGTGCTGGGCAGTAAGACCAAGATGTGTGACTTGCAGCCTCAGAGTAATACTACTGTTGTAAGCTGTTTTTGCCAGGCATGGTGTTAAGCACTTTATATACATTATCATTCTTAATCCTCACAGAAACCAAATGACATATGCAATATAATTCTCCCCATTTATAGATGAGGGCACTGAGTACCAAGGAGATGATGCGTTTCACCCCTGGTCACACAGCCGGACCCAGAGGGAGCTCTGATTGGCCTGCAGGCCCCTAAGCCTTAATCAGTAAGCACCTTGGTTCCACACATCAAACAGGTCAAGCCACACAGCTCAGTCTCTCTGTGGTAGCTGTAGGTACAGGGTTATATGTGAGCCCATAGAAGAACCAACTAACCCAGAGGCAGGGGTGGTAGGTGGGCATGGGACAGGGTGGGCAGAGCAGCAAAGGTTTCCTGAAGGAGGTAATCCTGACCTAAGTCTCTCAAAGTGAGTGGAATGGTTGAGTCAGGCAGGGAAAGAGGGGGAAACAAAGGGATTCCAGGCAAAAGGCCAGAGTGTGGCAAACAGCATGGGACGTGAACGGTCTTCCAAGTTCAGTGTTGCTGGTCCCTAAAGAGTAAAGCCAGAAGTAGGGAAGGGAGAGTCTGGAGTGCAGGTGGGGCTGGGACCATGAGCTAGACTCGGTCTTGTGGTTCCTGTGGAGCACTGAAGTTGTCAAAGAGAAAAGGCATATGAGCAGATTTGCTTTCTAGGTGGGTCCTGGAGTTCAAGAGTTGAAAGAGACCCACTGTCAGGTGTTTGTCCCAAGGCGGGTGAGACAGAGGAGCTCCCATGATGGCGTCATGAGGCCAGGCACTTCCCAGCAGGGACCTGACCGACAGGCCTGCTATTTAGCTAGGGCTTGGGTCGGTAGTTCTACTTCATTCAATATGCCATCTATTCAGCAGATTTAGACTGAATGCTGAATGTGCCCCAGGCTGGCCGTCTGCTGAGCACTTGACATTCCAGGAGGAAAGGGTATGGTCTCTGTCCTTGAGGACCAGCTGGACCACAGACAGATAATTCTGGGGCAGTGGGCTGTGTGCTGTCAGCAAGTGAGCATGAGGCCCGAGAGCATGCAAGAGGACACACAGTAGCCTTCAAGCTGGCTTCCCTGCTGCCACCTCTCTCCATGACCCCTCCCACCTCACCCTCAGACTTAGGAGGCCACAGGTTTGCCTGGATTTGAATCCCACTCCTCCCCTTATTATAACAGCTGTATGACTTTGGGAAAGTTACTTCATCTCTTTGTTTCCTCATTTTCTCTGTATTAAAATGGACATGATTATGGTACCTACCTTAAATGGTAGTTGTCAGGATTAAATGAGTTCTCATACACAAAGCACTTGGAATAAGTACTTGGCAAAATAAGTGGTACATAGATGCTGTTGTTATTACAGATTCAGAATCCCTTTACCTAAACTCTCTGTATTATGCACAGGTTAGGATTCAGAATTTTTCAGTCAGGGTCCAGTCAGGAGAGAGAAACCATAAAGTAATGTGAACAGGGAAATTAAAGAACTGTTAACTATAACAAGGGATTGGCTAGTAAGAGGTAAAAGGAACTCTAAAGAATACAGGACTAGCAGATATAAGGAGCAGCCACCACCCCAAGGCTGAGCTCTTGACTTTGTTGGAGGGGGCATGGCTAAGCTTACTGAATGGCAGTGCAGCTGCCGTGGTGCCACACTGGTGGAACTTGCTGGCAGTCTGCCCTTTAAGGTGCCCAGGAAAGCCCTTCACGGCATGGGGTCTCACTAAAAACATCCCATTATGAAACCTCTCCAGGGGGTGGGTGCTGAGGGAAGCTGCTGGTCACTGTACAGTGTAGGAGCCAGGTACTTGGGATGCTGCACATGCTGTAGGAGCTTCATGCTGAGAAGCACCCCTGCTGCCTGCCTGGGGAGCACACTGGAACCAGGAAGGAAAAGCCCCTCCCTCCTGCAGTGTCTCCCCAGCATCTTCTACTGACCACTCTTAACATCATGTTGGCTGGCAAGGAAAACATGTTTAAAGGGCCCAGATACGTTTTTACTGATAGGGCAATGAAGGTATAGAGGCAATAAATTGATAACTGGCACAAGAATCTTTCTGCTTTAGGAATGGTGATATAGTGCATATGTTGTATCAGATAACAGCCCCTAGTGGGTCAGCAGTAGCACCTCATAATCAAACACATTTGTTTTTCTGTGGCAAACATTTAAGAAGATTACACTAAGTGGATAAATAAAGACTATAAATAGCCTCAAGTCCATCCAGGTCAGGTTTTGTTACTAAATGAGTCTGAAAGAAAAAAAAACCTTTGTTTTAGAGCTTTTTGGATTTTGGAATTGTGGATAAGGAATCCTTGACCTTATTGTTATCTTTATCCCTCCCATAACAGTCTGAGTGCTCTTTAGGAAATGTAAATTATGCCACTTGTTCTCTTTGGAACCCATCAGTGCTTCCCATTGTTCTCGGATAAAGACCAAATTCCACTCCAGGCCCTCACCTCCCTGCAGCTGCCTAGCCCCACCTCTGCCATCCAGCTATACTGACCTCTAGCAAGCCATTCAACCTCCTGCAACAGAGCTTTTGTACCTGTCGTTCTCACTGCATGGAGTCCTCTTGTAATACCCATTCCCCCAAGCATGTGTGTACAAGCTCGCCTGCACGTGTGCACACACACACACACAAGCACAGTTTGCCTGGCTAACACTGCTTCATTTCACCCTTCAGATCTCAGCTCGGATGTCCCTACCTTAGGGAAACTTTTTCTGACCGTTCCCCATGTCCACCCCTCACCCCCAGCTGAATTTAGTTTTTTTCCCTTTAAAGCAAATCTCTTAGTCTGTAATTTAAAAAAAAAAATTTTATTGAGGTATATCATTCAAACATGAACATACATAAACAATAAGTGTATAGTGAAAGTTGTGAACTTACAAAACAAACATGCATAACATCATACAGGGCTCCCATAAATCACCCCACCACGAATACCTTGCATTGTTGTGAAATATTTGTTAGAAATTATGAAAGAATATCGTCAAAATATTACTACAGTACTAACTATAGTCCATACCTTACATTTGCTGTATTTTCCCCCAACCCACCCTATTATTTTTTAAAATATATTCTTATTATAGAAGTTGTGAACTTACAAAACAATCATGCATATTTGTAGAATCCCCATATAACACCCCTTTACCAACTACTTTATTTAATTTTAATTACTTTAAACTTAAGTAGCCACATGTGGCTAATGGCTACCAAACTAGACAGCAGTTTTATACAATCAGCATTTGTTTATATTTAAAATATCTCCCCCTGCCTTTGCCCACCATTCCTTTTGGGAATGATCTCTCTTTTTCTCAAGAACCTGGGTGAAGTAAAGACATTTTTTGGCAAGCAAAAATAATTCTTGACTAACAAACCAACCCTTACTGAAATGAAAAGCATTTACAGGTTACAGAATTCTAGACTGACTTATTTTTTCCTCAACACGACTTTATTTTCCAGGATTTCATTGTTGCTGAAAAATCAGTTGTCAATATGTAGTTCCTGGTAGGTAATATGTCTTTTTTCCCCAGCTGCCTGTCACATCTCTTTGTTCCACAGATTGACACATACATCCAGGTGTGGCTTTTAAGAAATTTGTCTTGCTTGGAATTTGTTGGGGGGTTTGTGTCCATTTCATTCCTCCAGCAAACAGATGCTGAGACAGAGATAGGAGTACAAGGGGTTTATGGGGTTGAGGTAGGGGGGTGTTACATCTACAAAAGATAAAGGGCCAGGGAGCAGAACCCTACCCCTTAATAATCAGTCTCAATCTCTTTTCTTGCCCCTGCCATACAGAGCTGCTATTCTGTTTCCAGCTCTCTAATTTATTTATTATTTATATTTTGTATAGATGGAGTCAAGCAATATGTAGTACCTTTTGTCTAGTTTCTTTCACTTAGTATATTTCCTTTTTTTTCCCCACCCTTAATGGAAGATTATTAATATATTATTAAACACTACTGTCCATAGTTTGCTTTCATTGTATTTTTGCCTGATATTAACATCTTGTAACATTAACATATATTTGTTCAGTTTCAGAGAAAAACAGTCTTATATATGCAATGTTACTCATACTCATATTTCACCTGAGGTTTTGCTATGCTATACAGTCCCATGTTACTTTTGTGTTTTTGTTTGTTTTTTTTTTTTTGAAGTACCAGGAGCCAGGGATTGAACCCCGGACCTCGTAGGTGGGAAGCCAGCACTCAACCACTGAGCTACAACCACTTCCCACATGTTACATTTTTAAGCTTTCCTTCTAGTAATATGCAAGACCTCAGGATTCCCTTTCAACCACTATCCTACCCATATATTAGCTACTGCTAGTTACAAACACTATGATATAAAAAGTTTGTTCATAAATGGAAATACATCACAGTGTTTGAGCTAGTGACTCTGCCCTGTCTATGCCTTGGTTTCCTCATCTGTAATATGCACATAAAACTGTTTGTTTTCAGACCAGCACATGGCATGTGGTAAGCATTACCCACTACTCCTGTTCTCAGTTCAGAGTCAAACACACAACTATGCCATCTGTAAGTTCTTTGCATATGTTTATTATAAAGGGTTGAGGCGAGAGAAGCAGGCAGTAACTACAGCTACCTCTTCTTCATATGTAGGGATTAAGAAATTGAGAGGAAAAAAACAATTTGTCCAGGCTGAAATGCCAGCAAGCCTTAAATTACTGGTTCTGCCATACCCAGTTTTTCTGTTTTACTTCCACGAGGATGTGACACTTTTGAGGGAATGCCCATTCCCTCCTCTGTGTAGGTCCAGATGGTGGCAGAGCTGAGTTTTAGGAAGCCGAATTCAAGTTAACAATTTTCTTGGAAGCAGTTCCTCTGTTGAGGAGCAAGGATCACCCGACTGAATATCAGTCAGAGTACAAGTCTGTGCTGTGTGTCCTTGAGCTGGATACTAAACCTCTTCTGGCCTCCAAGGTCCTCTTTACTAGAAGGGCCTGGGAACCCCTCCCCCCAGGGAGTATGCTGAGGCTACAGAAAAAGGGTGGAGAGGGCGTGTTTTGAAAGCATAAAACTCTAGTGCAAGACATCAGTACTCTTCCAACCATTTGGGAAATTGTGGCTTCTTCAAGCAATTGAATACAGAAAGGCTGTTTAATGGAAATCACTTTTCCTTACCCACTGCCACCTACATCCTCTTTTGCTAAAACATTTTTGAGAAAAATCAGTTTCAATCTGAATTCTGAGTATCAAAACAGCCTTTAAAAAAAAAAAATCAAGATCCAGGTGGTTCTCCTTTTAAAAATTTAAACCTGACAACCAACCAGGGAGTCTTATCTTTTAGAATAAATCTTTTTTTCTTCTATAATGAATTGGCATTTGTCTTCTATGCCAGTTCATTATAGAAGTCATCCAAATGTTTCATTCACTGTGATCGCAGAAGCAGCATACACTCCTTCTCCAGCAGTGGGAATGACAGAACCTACTTTTAAAAAAAAATCCAGAGCCTACTTTGAAAAAAAAAAAAAAAATCCCCTTCTTTTCATTTTCTCACTTTAGACTAAAATGCCTTTTTTTTTTCCAAACCAAAAAAAAAGACTAATTTTTTTCTTTTTTTTTTTCAGATATGGTTCGGAACTAAAAAAAATTTTTTAATTGCTCATCTCAGTCTATTCATTACGTACTGGGGCTGTGAGTAAGTCTGCCCGGAATCATCTTGTGACACAAAGTGACAGGAGGGGATTCAGTCAGCTGCCTGTGCAGGAGGCTCGGTCTCAGTTTCTCGCCTCCATTTTCTCATTGTTAAATTGTACCTACCAGAAGACAAAGAGGAGAGAGGTTGAGGGAAGAAGAGGAGGAGGAGAAATGTCAGAGAGGAGCCTAGAGCTGTCAGCAGTTTCTCCTTTCCAGCTGTCTGACTTCAGAGTAATTACTTAAACTCAGAACCCTCATCCCACCTCTGAAATGGGGATAATGATAGTAGTAGCTGTATTGCAGGGTGCTGGCAATGATTATCTGAGAAAATATGTGTAGGAAAGATGCTTTGTAAATGTCATTATGCCATTGTTGGTACTGAGATATGATTGTGTATGTGTGTGTGTATATATATATATATAACCTGTGTGATTTTTTAAAATTCTTAAAAGATTGTGTTTTTTTTTTAATTTTTAGAGACAATTTGAGTCAGAAGGGAATCTTAGAGATCATTCAGTACTACATCTCACCGAGAGGAGGGATCCTCTCTGCAGTTGCCTTCTAAGGTAGTCATCTAGTCTCGGCTTGAATAGCTACAGGGACACAGAGGTCACCACCTTTACTTCTCTCCTTTTTCCTAATCATTCCAGCCCTTACTTAGTTCTAGATTTTTTCTTCTTCCTAAGAAAGACAGCAAACGAATAACATCATGGATGAAAAAGAACGGACGTGCCATAGCATGCATTGTGCTGATCTGCTGTCCGGTCTGTTCACTCTGCCGCTGGAGGGATGTTAGTGGGTCTCTAAAATATATGAATTTCTTGTTTTGGGAAACCAGTCATTCTCTGTACCAGAATCTATTATATTGTTAGGGCTAAGGCTTCAGCCTCGGAGCAGGAGCAGGACCTTAGCTCTGGAATACCTTTCTCTTTTTCAGCTAGTGGTTTGTCTGACTCTAGGTATATATGGATTGATCTGAGGAGGTACTGTCTGTGGCAGTAATTGTTACTTTCTCTCCTTCCCTCCTCCCTTTCCCCTCTGAAATGGAGAAAGAAGAGCACTTGGGTGGAAAACCTGTTTGCTGCAGGCCTGCTTCTGCCACTGGGGCTTTCATTCTTTTCTGTTCAAAAGGTAATGGTGAGAGAGTGGGCAGAGACCAGGAGCTGGGAGGACCTCAGAACTCCTCCAGGAAGCCACTGAGGGCACTGCAGGGAGCCAGGAAACCTTGATTCAAATGCTGTTAACTTTTTAAAGCTGCACTAATAATGATGATGATACTAAACACTTACATGCTATATACCACATTTTTATATGTCAAAGGTTGCCAGTGTATTCTTCCAGCATCTGTTTAATCGAAGAGAATCCTGAGATTGTACGGCAAGCTGTATTTTTTAAAAATGCATCTATTTATCCATTAAATCAGAAAGATTTTCTCAACATTGGGCAACTAAAGCAAAGTAGATAAACTATTTTGAGTCAGATGTAAGCTGCAAGTGGTTGTCTCTAATCCTGAGCTCAAATTATTTATGTTAATCAAAACACCCTCATCGTCCTCATTGGTTAACTTTATCAGAAGGAAATGTTATTACTTTGAAATGTGGAAGTTTATAATAATAAAATAAAACTACCTGGTCTTACTAAATGAAAGACTACTTGTTGAAAACCTAACCGACCAGCCTTTTAGAGAACATAGAACTGGACTCCCTCAGAATGGCTTGGGAGACATTCTTCTAGGTCATCATCACTTACTAAATTCCCTCCCAGATCGGCTATGTACTAACATGATGTTTGCACAAGAAGGCCTACTGGCAACTATATTTATATTTTCATGTTCACATCCTAGCAGTTGTTTTTTACTTGTGAGTGGACCCCGGCAGATTTTTCCCTTCTAGATTTTATTTGTCTGTTGAAGAAAAAAATTTTCCTCTCCTGTCCTCAGGAATGAGAAATTCTTCCCTTTGCTCAACCCCAATTCATCATGCTTTAATTAAGAAAAATTGCCTTTTACCTCCTGTTAAATTTGTTTCCCATGTGCTTAGAGGTTTGTCCAGCAAATTCCCCTTAAAATTCACTCCAGCAGCTATCAAGTGCCTAGGAGAATAATTAGATCATCCCTCAGCCTCCTCCAGGCTGAGCAACCCCTACTTCCTCCTCCTCTCACTAGCTCCCTTTCTGCTTCTCTGTCTGACTGGCTGGACCTCTCTGATCCCACTCCCATCCTTCCCAATCTTTGTAAATTGCAGTGGCTTCAGCCTAAAGCTCTGTTCTCCTTCCAAGTGAAGCCGAATGGAACCCCAAGATTTGCATGTCCTGTGACCTCTGGCAGGCAGTCTCCCCCAATGGAAAATGGGAATATTATGGGACTATTACCTCACCTTTCCTGCCTCACAGGGTTGTGAGGGGCAAGGGAGACTGTAGGGGGAAGGGGGTGGGGAGGGAGGGGCATTTGAGCACTGTGGGACCTGGCGGTTCTGCTCTCTCTTCGCTGTTGGGTTGTTACCTGAACCCTTTAATCTTTCAGCTCCCCAGCCATGTCTGCTGGTATATCCTGGGCATGGGTGAATTTGTTCCCTCCTTTCTCATCCCAAGGAAGCAAATAGTAAAAGAGATAGAGCTCCAGCTTGCCTCCCAAATAAAATAAAATCAATAAAGGTTCCCACAGACACAGTCAGCCCCGCTGCTCCTCTCCCTTATAACTGAAATAAATATGGGAAGGGGCCCTCATTTCTTTCAGCACATCCTCCTCAGGCAGAAAAACACAGAGGCTCAGTAGTAAGAAAGACCTGGCTTTGAACCTTGGCTCTGTCAGTTGTAATAACTCTGCGAACCTTATAGGGAAGATGCTTACCCTTTTTTTTTGAGCCTCAGTTTTTCCACCTGTAAAATGAAGATAATAGTTACCAACTTTGTAGGCTTATGCTAAGGATTAATTGAGAGACTGCATAGACATGGCTTGTGCCTGGAGCATCTTAAGGGCTGAAACATAACTATTAGGTTTTTGGTGATAGTGTGTTGGAGACTCTTTTCCTTTCTACAGATAAACTGTACTGTTTACCTTGATCTGATTTGCCCTGAATAAAAATGTTGGGGATGAGAGTAGACGATAGGGAAGTCTGCCATGAGATTTGTCCCCTCCACTCCTCCCGTCAGTCCCTCCTGCCCTAACCCCCAGCCTTGACACTCTTCTTTGATTGGGAGCAGGATTATTCCCACCTCCCAAGAGCAAAAAAGGGCCTCAGATGCGCAGTCTCAGCCTTCTTGGAGTGGGCGTTTTCAGCCAGGGATGACATTTCCTAACAGGCCTGTGGCACCTTCCCCCCCCCACCACCACCTGAGAGGGCCCTCTCTGGTTTCAAAAGCCCTCCCAGGACTTCAAGATGAAACACTTCCACACTGAGCAGATCGTTTTCATTGAATTCTCCAGTGCTGAGGAGAGACATTTTAATTAATTACAGCCCCTGTGGGCCCGGGAATCAATAGCAGGAAAGAGCTGTGGAATTTATTCCTAGCCTCAGCTCCATTTCCAGCTCTCTGTGCAACCTTGTATGAGTCACTCAAGCCTTGTGAGCCTCAGTTTACCAGCTCTCCCAGGCACAAGTTTCTCCAACAATGTAAAGGTATAATCATACTTGTGGGACCTGGGATAAGAAGTCAAAAGCCCTAAGATTTTCCCTGAGAGTCAGATTCTGACATTTACTATTCTGGCCACCTCTGCAGCCAAGAACGGGCATCTTGTCTATTCCAGCCTTTTCTTATTATCTCCTCCTGCTTCCTTTTTACCCCCAGCAATACATTCTGCACACAGCAGACAGACTGATCTTTCTAAAACACAAGTCTGATCATGTCCCTACCCTGCTCAGAGCCCTTCCATGGCTTCCCATCGCCTTTAGGATAAAATCCACAGCTCTTCATGTGGCTGCTCGGGCACTGCATGGCCTGGTCCCTGCCAGCTTCTCCAGCTACTGTCTCCTGCTCTCTCTCCAGCTTGCCCTTAGCTCCAGGAATAGCACACCCACTACCCAAGCATGCGCTCTGCCTGGTCCCCAGGACTTTGACATGCTCTTCTACCTGTTTAGGCTTCCCATGGCCAGGTCCTTCTCATGCTTCGGGTACTTGCTCCTCCCAGCAGCTTTCCCTGAGCCCCTGCCTCCCTCAGTCAGGGGGAGGGGTTTCCAGAGGTGCCCTTATGCTTATCGATGTCATGGCCCAATCACATCCCAGGACCATCACCTGTTCCCTTGGCAGCTCTCCCTCGCCTGCCTCACTGATCCGTGAACTCCTTGAGGGCCGTGCCTGTGTGACTTGTTCATTGTTAGCGCCCACAGCCTCTAGTATACCTCCTACCACAGAGCACAGGCCAAATAATGGCATGGAGGAATGGACCTAGAATATTAGCGCTAGGCTGAGGAGTCTGGGGGTATCAGAGTCACCTGAGCACTTTGTTAAACAGCACCTTCCCAGTCCCATCCCTGGCCTCCAGATTCAGAATTTCTGTGGGGGGCGGGGGCGGGGGCTGGGGGATCTGCTAATTTGACAAAGCACACTCACAGGTGATTGTGATGCAAATTTGCCCTCTCAGTGATCTATCTGTTCCTAGCATTTCTCAAAACAGGGAACTGAGATCCAGAGAGACTGTCAGTGACTTCTGCAAGGTCTTGCTCGCTTTCACACACACTTCTGTGAGATGAGATGGAGGCCCAATGCATTTTCCACTCTGAAACATAGATCTTTGAGAAAGCACAGGAGAGAGAATTTTTGCCCTTGTTCTCACCTTAGGTCTGAACTAGGAAGTCTTGACATACTGTTTATTTCCTGTCCCTAAAAAGTACTTAACCTCAAGATATGGGTTATTTATTTTAAACATTCTAAACAAGTACTTTCACTCCAAGACTTATGTAAATTTTTTAAAAAGTGGGTAATCCCTGATGTCTCATTTTTCTGTTTTGGAAATGATTTGTAGAGAATATGAATTATCCTGCCTGATGTCATGAGATCTATTTTTATCATTTGGGATGTTGAGACTAAAACTGACAGAACATATTTACTGTTGCTTATACTACTCAGTGACATGGCTTCTCTGTAAAGCCCACCAGAGGAGAGATGCCATGCAGGAACAAGTGTTTGTAATTAATCTGACCTGCTCCCGAGGACAAAGTGGAAGGAAGAACCCATCAGCTCTGCGCTTGACAGAGACAAAGTGGAATGTGTTCAGAAGAAAGCTCTGGGGTTACCAAGGGATCAGGAAATTGTATCTAAAGGACAGGGCTAGAGAAACTGGGCATTTAAGTTTCTGTAGAGAGAACTCAGTGCCTGGTGTGCTGAAATAGGGGAGGGAGAGGCATGAAAGAAAAGCAGAATTTGGACCTGAGGTGGAAGTTGATGGGAAATACATTTCATGTGACTATAAGGAAGAACTTTCTAGCAAAAAGAATCCTGCCAGTGAGCTTCCTCAAATGGTTATGAGTTTCTACATCAAGAGAAATGTTCAAGTTTGGGACCATCTTATGGTCCCAGGCAGTTTAGACTGGTTAAGACCTAGTACCTTTCTATTGATTAGGACAAGTCCAAGTGTCTACAGGGCCAAGCCCAAATGTCCACAGGGCCAAGCCAGTAGCTTAAATGAGGGAAGGGTTCTCTAGTGAGGGCTGAGGGGAAGTGTAAAGGGACCCATCATTCAGCTCCAGCTAATTGGGGGGCGGAGAAGGGGAAGATATGGACCCAGTGTGGTTAGATCTTTGGGGTTTTCAAGGAAAGCCAGACTTCTGGATTTTTTATTTTTATTTTTATAGAAACACTTCAATTTTTAAAATCTGTGCAGGCTAAATAATGCCATCTGTGCTGGCCAGATCTTAGCCATGCCTGCCAGTTTGACCCCTCTGTTCAGGGTTCTTAGAATTGTATGTGCTTCAGTCCTTCAGGTATGAAATGAGTGTAATGGGTAGGGCAGGGATTGTCTCCTTATCCAACAGATGGGGAAACCAGGACACCTGGAGGTTAAGGGGCTTCCACTGAGAACCAAAGCAAGATAATAACAGAGGAGGGCTAGAATCAAGGGAAGTAGGATGAATGGTGAAAGAAAAAGTAAAGAATGCAGTTACCTCCTGTATTAGTCAGGGTTCTCTCGGGAAACAGAATCAACAGGAGATACCTGTCAATAATATGAGATTTTATAAGAGTCTCTCACGCGACCATGGGAATGCACAAGTTCAGGTTCCACAGGCAGACTGCAAGCCAGGTGCTCTGATGAAAGTCCGATGAAAGGTCCTTGATGAGTTTCTGGGAGAAGTTGGCTGTCCAAAGACGAGCTGGGAAATTCTCTCTGAATGTTGAAATCACTTCCCCTTTTAAGGCATTCAACTGATTGTATAAAAGTGTCACCCATTGCTGATGCAATCTCCCTGATTGATGCAGATGTAATCAGCCATCCATGCAGTAAACGTGATTGAAGTCCATAAATGCTCTAGTATTACAATTAGCCCAGTGCTTGCTGGACCAAACACCTGGACACAATTACCTGGCCGAGTTGACGCATTAGCCTAACCATCACACCTCCCTTGCCTATTCCTTGGACATTTCACTTTTAAGGTCTTCTCTTAAAATACTCTTGATGAAGGGAGTACTGAGGTAGAGAAGGGTGGAGTTGGAGCAGGGAATTATGCCTCCTAGGGGCACTGGGGTGAGGAGTGATTTCCTTTCTGCTCCCTAAATTTTTCCAGGAGCACTGTGTGCTTCCTGGCCACGGTGAAGCATGCCCCTGGTGTTGCGGGGTGCTGAGTCTGCACACTCCTGCACAGAGCTCCTGCCTGCGCCACTCCAAAGCTCTTGCCTCTCCTCTCTGCCAAGAATCTGTGTCTTTAGGCCTCCAGCCATGCCTGAAACCTCACCATTATAACCCTGCTTTGGGTGAAGGTTACCTGGGCATCCAGGAAACTTTCGAAATGCATGCAGGAAAAAAAAAAGACCACAGAAATGCAACCTGAAGTCTGTCTCAGGCTCTAGTATTGTACTGCAGTGACTTGGGCACTGTATAAATTAGCTTTGCCACGAAGGCAAGCTCAAAAAGCCAGTCATATCCAAACCACATTGACGTCACTCCCAGCTGGGATTTGAGGCCCGTCTGCCTAACTTCCTGCTTCTTGGCTGAAAACGTGCTTCAAGAGCAGCTTTCACACCAACTTTAGGTTTGCTTCTTTTGTCAGTGAATTGCCTGCTTGTCTTTTTTTTTTTTTTTTTTTTTTTAGTGTTATTTTTCTCCATATGACTTTGTTGAAGTATAATTGAAGTACAATAAACTACACATTTTAAGTGTGTAACTTGATCAGTTTTAGCATCTGTATAAGATCCCGTAAAACTACCACTGCAATCAGGATAATGAACATTTTCATCACCCCCAAATGGTTCCTTGTGCCCCTTTGTAATTCATCCCTCCCTCTACCCCCATGTAACCTACTTCTGACCTGCTTTCTCTCTCTATAGATGAGTTTGCATTTTCTAGAATTTATGAAAAAGGAATCATATAATACGTGTCCTTTTTTTACCTGGCTTTTTTCACTCAGCATGATGATTTTGAGATCCATCCATGTTCTTGTGTATATCAATAGTTTGTTCTTTTTTATTCCTAAGAAGTATTCCATTCATGGATATACTGTAATTTGTTTACCCAACTCATTTGTTGGATATTTGGGTTGTTTCTAGTTTTGCACTGCTATGAACATTTGTGCACAAGTCTTTGTGTGGATATGTGTTTTTTGTTTTTCTTGGGTAAATACCTAGGAGCGGAATGGCTGGGTCATATGGTCAGTGTATGTTGAACTTTTCAAGAAACTTCCAAGTTGTTTTCCAAAGCAGTTATATTATTTTGCATTCCCACCATCCGTGGATGAGTCCCTTTGCTCTGCACCCTTGACAATACTTGGTATGGTCAGTCTTTAGCTTTGGTTGTTATCGTGGTTGTGAAGAAATGAAATTTACATTTCCCTGATGAATGATGATGGTGAACATCTCTTCATGTGTTTATTGGCCTTTTTTTTTTTTTTCATTTTAGAAACAATTTATTGAAGTATATCATGCCTACATGAACATACATAAACCATAAGTGTATAGTAAAAGTTGTGAACTTACAAAACAAACATGTATAACATCATACAGAGCTCTCCTACATCACCCCATCACAAATATCTTGCATTGTTGTGAAACATTTCTAACAAATTATGAAAGAACATTGTCAAAGTGTATTACTAACTATAGTCCATATCTTACATTTGGCGTATTTTTCCCCCAACCCGCCCTATTCTTTTTTTTTTTTTTTTAAGATTTAAAAAATTTTATTTTATGTATTCCCCCCTTGCTGCTTGTGCTTGCTGTGTCCATTTTGCTTTTGCATTTTTCTGTTTTTGCTTGTCTCCCTTTGTTGTGTCATCTCACTGCACCACACAGGCCGTCAGCTCACCACGCCGCGCGGGCCGGCTTGCCTTCACCAGGAGGCCCTGGGAATCGAACCCGGGGCCTCCCATATGGTAAATGGGAGCCCAACCAATTGAGCCACAGCTACTTCCCTCTATTCTTTTGTTGTTGTTGTTCATCAACCATATAATTTATCTAAAGTGTACAATCAACAGCATTTGGTATAATCACCAAATTGTGCATTCACTACTTCAGCCAATATGAGAGCATTTTCATTATTCCCCCCCCCAAAAAAACACACACAAAAAAACAAACCACTCTCATACTCATACATTAGTGCTACTAATTATGAATCATATGATGAGCTTTGACCATTTCTTTCATTTCCAAACATTTACAAACAACTTTTTACCAATTCTACACAGATTAAACCTCAGCCTTCCATTCTTGAACCACATTCTTTTCTTTGGTGACTTATATCCTAGCTATTAACTCCATGAGTTTGCTCATTATATTTAGTTCATAACAGCGAAATCATAATGGAAAATTCTACATACAGTAAGCATCATCATTTGTCCTTTTGTTCCTTGCTTGCTTCACGCAACATAATGTCCTCCAGGTTCATCCAGGTTGTCAAATGCCCATTTATAAACCAGCTGTCTTAGTTATACTCATTATAATGTGTTACCATCAACTCTATCCATTTCCACACTTTTACAGTCAAGCTAATGGAAAATTCTACATACATTAAGCATCATTATCCCTTCTCAGCCCTCATCTTATCTCCTAGTAACCTATACTCTAGGTTTTAACTCCATGTGTTTATTTTTCATATTTAGTTCATATTAGTAAGATCATGGAATACTTGTCCTTTTGTGTCTGACTATGTCTTTTGATTGGTGTGATGGTTAGGCTAATGTGTCAACTTGGCCAGGTAATTGTGTCCAGGTGTTTGTTCCAGCAAGCACTGGGCTAATTGTAATACAAGAGCATTTATGGACTTCAATCACCAGTGAGTTTACTGCATGGATGGCTGATTACATCTGCATCTGTCAGGGAGATTGCATCAGCAGTGGTGACGCTTTTATCCAATCAGTTGAATGCCTTAAAAGGAGAAGTGATTTCAACATTCCGAGAGAATTTCCCAGCTCGTCTTTGGACAGCCATCTTTTCCCAGAAACTCATCAAGGACCTTTCATCGGACTTTCATCAGAGCCCCTGGTTTGTAGCCTGCCTGTGGAACCTGGACTTGTGCATCCCCATGGTCACATGAGAGACTCTTATAAAATCTAATATTATTGACAGATATCTCCTGTTGATTCTGTTTCCCAAGAGAACCCTGACTAATACAATTGGGGAGTTTAATCCATTAACATTCAGTGTTCTTACTGTAAAGGCATTACTTACTTCTACCATTTTATCCTTTGGTTTTCATATATCATATCTTATTTTTGTCCATCTTTTTATCTTTTTTGGTTACCCTTTGTGATAATCTTCACTTCTACACTTTCCTTCAAGTCTCCCTCTCTTCTCTTTTCTTTTCTGGCTGCAGAACTCCCTTTAGTGTTCCCTGCAGAGCTGCATTCTTGTTTATGAACACTCTTAGTTTCTGTTTATCTGCGAATATTCTTATCTTACCATCATATTTGAAGGACAGTTTTTCCAGATAAAGAATTATTGCCTGGCAGTTTTTCTCTTTCAGTACCTTAATTATATCATACCACTGCCTTCTCCTTTCCATGGTTTCTGAAGAGAAATCCGCACTAAGTCTTATTGGACGTCTCTTGTAAGTGATGTTTCACTTTTCCCTTGCTGCTTTCAGATTTTTCTCTTTATTTTTGGCGTTTGGTATTCTGCATATTATGTGTCTTGGGGTAGGTCTATTTGGATTTATTCTAAATGGAGTACACTGTGCTTCCTGGACACATATCTTCATGTGTCTCATGACAGTTGGGAAATTTTTGGCCATTATTTCCTCAAATACTGTTTCTGACCCTTTCCCTTCTCTTCTCCTTCTGGAACTTCCATAACACATATGTTGGTGTGCTTCATGTTGTCATTCAACTCCCTGAGTCCCTGCTCAATTTTTTCCATTCTTTTCTCTCCTGTGTTTTCAATTTCAGTTGTCCTTTCCTTTACATCACTGATTCTTTCTTCCATGATTTCAAATCTGCTATTGTGTGCCTCTGTTGTATTTTTAATCCCACTTATTGTGCCTTTCTTTCCCATAACCACTGTTATTTTTCTATCAAAGTCTTCAGATTTTTCTATGTGTTCATCCAGTGTCTTATTAATGCCTTTTCTTTCTTTAGTTATGTTGTCCTTCAACTCCATGATTTGATTTAGGAGATATGGATGAACTTCACTGATTAGCATTTTCAAGTCCTGTGTTTCATCTGGGGCCTAGAAGTGTGGGAGCCCTCCAGTGCAGCAGACCAAGTATGCTGGCCAAAATATGAATTTGCTGCAGGCTGTGTACCTCCCTCTCCCCTTTTTTGCAACCCCCTCAGTCCGCAGCCTCTGCTGTCCATAGTCACTGCAGTCCACAGACTGTTTGCTTCTAGAGTGGGGGAATGGGCATCAGCTGCTGCTTCTGCAGCTTTACTCTTGAGATTTTTCAGCCAGCAGAGACTCATTTCCTTCACTCCTCTCTCTTCTGAGTGGTGCTTGCCTTCCCTTGGTGTCTTGAGCCCCAGAGTATTCCTCTAGACAGTCTCCCCCTGTCCTCTGACTATTTTTTCATGGCATTGGCCATTTTTATATCTTTTGTGAAGTGTCTGTTCAACCCTTTTGCCATATTTTTCATTGGGTGTTTGTCTTATTGATGACTTTTAAAGAGTTATTTATGTATTCTAGATACAAGTCTTTTTTCTGGTATATGTTTTGCAAATATATTCTCCCAAATATATGGCTTTTCTTTTTGTTTTGTTTTGTTTTGTTTTCCTAATGCAATGTTAGTATCATCTGGTGAAATCTAGGGCACATGGGGTTTCCAGAGATGGGAAAGGACTTTGACTCTTTACCAAATAGTATACTTTTGTAAAAGTAATGTAAAAGCTAAATGTGGTACCAACATGAATGAGAGCATATTTAATATCACATTAATTCTTGATTTGGAAATTATCTTGCAGAAGTTGAGAAAAATACTCTGTGAGGCACTATACTAGGTACTAGAGGAAATGGAAGAAAAGGTACACCGTGCTTAGGGGGCTCACTTTTTGTGGGGGAAGGGAGTATGGCATGCATTCTGATAATAATTATGATACATGCTTTATTGGCATGATCTCATTTAATTCTCAGAACAACTCTTTGAGGTAGATTTCCCCCATTTTGCACATGAAGAAACTGAGGCTTAGGGAGTTAAATAACTTCCCCAGTTCAGCTAGGACATGGGAGATCTGGATCAACCCTAAGTCTACCTGACTCCGAAAGTCCATATTCTTAACCTTTGATCTAAGTCTCCTCCCAAGTAGAGTACAGGATAGGATGTATTAAGGGCCCTGAGAGAGTGACAGACAGATCTTATGGAACACAAGGATGTGAACATTTCTTTGGTGCTCTGTGGGGGAAGAATTGTGGTGGAGGTAGCATTTTGAGTGGGTCCTTGAAGGCTGTACACAGCCTCAGTAATGAAGATGGTGGAAGGGTATGATTGTTGAAGGGAACAGCAAAAACAAGGGTACAGAGGTGGGAATAGTCATTGGATCTATTGGCTAAGGCCTCATATTTTTCAGGGGAAATGGTGAGAGAAAAGGTTAAAATCAGTTCTCAAAGGGGCTTGAATATCAGACTAGGAAGTTTGAATTTGATTTAGAAGACATTAGTGATCCACTGAAGCATTTGAGCAGGAGGGTAGGGGTAGTGGTATCATGATGGCTGCCATCTGGGGCTTCAGCATGTTAACTGGGAGGAAGTGGAGAAGGGCAGAGAGAGCAGTTGGGGCCCTTGTGTCTCCATTGGTGGGTATTAAGGACCCCCAACGAGGGCAATTAGCCATGGAAATGGACAGGAAGGGATGAATACATACTTCAAAAGAAGAAGCTACCTCCCATGCATCATTTTTATTTTATCAACTTTTCTCTAATCTGGGACTAATTTGACCCTATCCCTTGGTGCCTCCTGCTTCCTTGTCCATCTGTGTTTTGCATACTTCATTGCTCCCAGACAGTGGCCAGGGAGAAGAGAGAAACTCAATTTGTCTAGCCCTGTAATTTGTCGGCTAATTCTGATAAATGAGGTGGTGTCTGGAGAAGGCTGAAACTTTGGCCACAATCAAGTTTTATTTATTATTCATACATTCATTTTTTCATTTAGCTAACATGATTCCATTCATTTACCATCCATTCATCTTAGCATTTTCTTTTCATTCAATAAACACTCCATCATTTGATATTTATCGAGTATTTAATATGTACCAGACATTACGGTGGACACTGAAGAAACAAGGGCGGGGCACACAACATAGTTCTCTGCCCTGGAGAAAGTAACATTTTCTGGTTATTTCTGCCATCTTTTGGGCTTTCATTTGGTCTTGCCTTTTCTGTTTTTCTTCTTTTTTGCCCTGTTTTGGATTTTTTTTCCCATTTTAATTTCTCATTTTACTTTTCTCTCTTCTACTAAGAAAATCAGTTGTCTGTTTCTGCACTTTAAATAGTTAATCAAGGGGGTCGGATGTGGCTCAACTGGTTGGGCGTCCGTCTCCCATATGGAGGGACCCGGGTTCGATCCCCGGGACCTCCCGGTAAAAAATAAAAATAAAAAAATAAAAAAAAAAAAAAAAAAAAAAAAATTAAATAGTTAATCAAGAAATTTTAACATGTGTTCTTGAGTCTAAAGTTATTCAATATTTTGGTCCTACTTCAAGACAGTACAAGAAACTTAATGAACGCCTTAACTTTGGTCACTTTTTTGGTCACTAAAATGCATGGCAACATTAGCATACACATAAAAGTCTGACATATGTATATGCTAATGTTGTCATGCATTTTAGTTATTTTTTTTTTAATTCTATAAGGATTTACTATTACTGTTTTATACAGACCTTCAAAGTAGACTTGCTTTCCTTTTGCCTGAAGCATATCTTTTAAAATTGCTTTTAGTGAGAGACTCTCGGTGTTTGCTTGAAAATATCTTTATTTCACTCCTGGTCTTCCTGGGTTACAATTCTGAGTTGACAGTTATTTACCCTCAGTATATTCAGTAAATTATTCTCCTGCCTTCTGGATTCTGTTAGAGCTGTTGAGAAGTCAGGGGTCATATAATTATTGTTTATTTAAATTAAATCTGTCTTTTCTCTGGGTTCTTTTAAGATATTCTGTTTTTGGTGTTAGGCAGTTTCACTATGATGTGGATTTTTAAAAATAGCTTTATTGCTGTGTAATTGACAGTGAACTGCACATATTTAAAGTGTACAATTTGGTAACTTTTAGCATATGTATATACTTGTGAAACCATTATCACATCAAGATAATGAACATTTCTGTCACTCCCAAAGTTTCCTTGTGTCTTTATGTAACTCCCCTTCCTGCACCTCTCCCCTTCCACCCCGCCCCCAGTCCCCAGGCAATCACTGATCTGCTTTCTATCCCTATAGATTAGTTTGTATTTTCTAGAATTCCAAACAAATATAATTATCCAGTATGCACTCTTTTATGTGACTTTTCCCACTTAGCATAATTATTTTGAGATTCATCCATGTTGTTTCCTGTTCATTCTCTCTTTTTTCTTTATTAGAGAAGTTGTGTATTTACAGAACAATCATGCATAAAATACAGGATTCCCACATACCACACTGTTGTTAACACCTTGCACTGGTGTGGAACATTTGTTACAATTGATTTTAGCACATTTTTATAATTGTACTATCAACTATAGTCCATGGTTTAACTTAGGGTGCATTATTTGTGTAGTGTAGTTCCCTGGATTTAAAAAAAGTTTTTTTTTTATTCTGTGACCACATATACAATCTAGCATTTCCCTTTTTAATCACATTCAGATAAATATTTCAGTTCAGTTAATTACATTTACGATGTTGTGCTACCGTCACCACCATTCATTACCAAAACATTCCCATCATTCCAAATAGGATCCCTGTACATTTTAAGCCTTAACTTCCCTTTCCCCATCTCCTGGTAACCTGTATTTTAGATTCAGACTCCATGAGTTTGCTAATTCTAACCTTTTGTGTCTCCCTTATTTCACTTAACATGATGTCTACAAAGTTCATCCATGTTGTTGCATGTATCAGGACTTGATTCTTTTTGTTTTGTTTTTTACCAGGAGGTCCCGGGGATCGAACCCGGGTCCCTCCATATGGGAGACGGACGCCCAACCAGTTGAGCCACATCTGACCCCCGTGGACTTGATTCATTTTTACGATGAATAATATTTCATTGTATGTGTATGCCACTTGTTGTTTATCCATTCATGGGTTGATGGACACTTGGGTTGCTTCCATCTTTTGGCAATTGTGAATAACACCACTGTTTTAGTTTGCTAAACTGGTATCTTGCTGGGAGCAATATCCAAAAAAGGATTGGCTTTAACACTGGGGATTGATTAGGTTAAAAGATTACAGTTCCGTCCAAATCAAGGCATCATTAGGAGAGCCTTTCTCCCTGAGCTGCAGCTGTTGGTGATTAGGCACATGGCAGAGTCTTCTCATCTCTCTCCTCTCCTCTGGGCCTCATTGCTTTCAGCTTCTGGCTAAAGTGGCTTCCTCTCAGCTTCTGTGTTCCTCTCTGTCTCTGCAGCTGTTTTCAGTATCTGCAGCTTTTTATTCCTCTGTTTATAAAGGACTCAAGTAAGAGGATTAAGACCCACCATATGTCATGCCGTCTAATCAAAGGCCCTTACCTGAAGTAATTTAATCAAAAGGTCCAACCTGCAATAGGTTTATATGCATAGGAATGGATTATCTTTAAGAACAGGATTTTCTGGGGTCCACAAAAGCTTCAAACTGCCACAGCCACTATGAACATAAGTATGCAGTATCTGTTTGAGTCTCTGCTTTCAGTTCTTTTGCGTATATACCTACCATTGGGATTACTGGGTCATATGGTAGTTCTATACTTAGCTTTCTGAGGAACCACCAAACTGTCTTCCACAGTGGCTGCACCATTTTACATTGCCACCAGCAATGAATGAGTGTTCCTGTTTCTCTGTGTCCTCTCCAACACTTGTTATTTTCTTTCTTTCTTTTTTTTAAATAGCAGCCATTCTAATGGGTGTGAAATGGTATCTAATTGTGGTTTTGATTTGCATTTCCCTAACAGTTAATGATGTTGAGCATCTTTTCATATGCTTTCCGGCCATTTATATATCTTCTTTAAAAATTTTTTTATTATTTATTTATTTATTTCTCCCCACCCCCTCATTGTTTGCATTTGCTGTATCTGTTCGTCTTCCTTTTTTTTTTTTTTAAGAGACACTGGAAACGAAACCCAGGAGCTCCCATGTAATCACTTGATCTACCTCCACTCCCTGCTTTGTTATATTTCTCATTATGGTTTTCCTCCTTGTGTCTCTTGTTGCATCAGCTTGTTGTCTTGCTCATCTTCTTTAGGAGGCACCGGGAACCAAACCCGGGACCTCCCATGTGGTAGGCAGGAGCTCAATAGCTTGAGCCACATCCGCTTTCCTATGTATCTTCTTTGGAGAGATGTCTATTCAAGTCAATCCATTTTTTAAATTTAGGATTATTTGTCTTTTTGTTGTTAATTTGAAGGATTTCTTTTATATTCTAGATATTAAATTTTTATGAGATATGTGGTTTCCAAATATTTTCTCCCATTGTGTATATTGCCATCTTACTTTTGTGATAAAGTCCTTTAAGGCTCAAAGGTTTTAATTTTGATGAGGTTCCAGTTATCAGTTTTTTCTTTTGTTGCTTATGCTTTGGGTGTAAATTTTAAGAAACCATTGCCTACCACAAGGCTATTCCGTTTCTGCAAAAAGTTGTTGGAATTTTGATTGGTATTGCATTGAGTCTATAAATTTCTTCGGGTAGGACTGACGGCTTAACATGGTCTTTTTTTTTTTTTTTTTTTTTTTTAAACTGGTATGTTGTATTCCTTTGCATGAGTATACCACAGTTTGTTTATCCATTTGCCTGTTGATGAAATTTGAGTTGTTTCCAGCCTAGGGCACTTACAAACAAAAGCTGCTATGAACATTTGTGTTCAAGTCTTTGAGCATATGCTTTTATTTCTCTTAGGTAAATACCTAGGAGTGGAATGAATGGATTATATGGTAGGTATATATTTAACTTTTTAAAAATTGCCCACCTGTTTTCCAAAGTGGCAGAACCATTCTACATTTGTACCAGCAGTTAATGGGAAATTCAGTTCCTCCACATCCTTGCCAATACTTATTATGGTCAGTCTTTAATTTTAGCCATTCTTGGTATCTTGTTTTGGTTAATTTGTATTTCTCAAACGACTAATCATGTTGAAGATCTATTTCATGTGCTTCTTTGCCCTCTGTGTATCTTCTTTGGTAAAGTATCTGTTTAAATCTTTCACCCATTTTTTGAAAATTGAGTTGTTTGACTTCTCGTTATTGAATTTTGAGAGTTCTTTATATTGTGGATATAAGTCGTTTTTTTTTTGTTTTTTTTTTTTTAACTTTATTTTGTACATTTAATAATTGAAAACATAAGCAATAAAAAACTAAAAAGTAAACACAGATGAATAAATATATACATTTCTCAATTAAATGTAATGGATACATGTAAATTTTTTTGTTGTTTTGTTTTTTGTTTGTTTTTTTGTTTTTTTGTGTGTGTGAATCAAACAATATATTACACAATATATTTGGTTCATAGTAATGCATTCATACAGTATTTGTCCTTTTGTGTCTGGCTTGCTTCACTCAACATAATGTCCTCCAGATTCATCCATGTTGCCATATGCTTTATGACTTCATTTCTTCTTACAGCTGCATAATATTCCATTGTGTGAATAGACCACAGTTTGTTTATCCATTCATCTGTTGATGGACACCTGGGTTGTTTCCAACTTTTGGCAATGATGAATAATGTGGCTATGAACATCGGTGTGCAGATGTCTGTTCGTGTCACTGCTCTCAGTTCTTCTGGGTATATACCCAGTAGTGGTATTGCAGGGTCACGTGGCAAGTCTATATTCAACTTCTTTAGGAACTGCCAAACAGTCCTCCATAGTGGTTGTACCATCCTGCATTCCCACCAACAGTGAAGAAGTGTTCCTATCTCTCCACATCCTCTCCAACACTTGTAGTTCTCTGTCTTTTTAATAGTGACCATTCTGATAGGTGTGAAATGATATCTCATTATAGTTTTGATTTGCATTTCCCTAATCATGAATGATGTTGAGAATTTCTTCATGTGTGTTTTTTTTTTTTTTTTTTTTTTAATTTATTTATTTATTTATTTTTTTACCGGGAGGTCCCGGGGATCGAACCCAGGTCCCTCCATATGGGAGACGGACGCCCAACCAGTTGAGCCACATCCGACCCCCTTCATGTGTTTTTTTGCCATTTGTATTTCTTCTTCGGAGAAATGTCTATTCAAGTCTTTGGCCCATTTTTTAACTGGGCGTCTGCCATATGGAGGGACCTGGGTTCGATCCCCAGGACCTCCCGTTTAAAAAAAAAACAAAAAAAAAACAAAAACCAGTTGACTGTATAGGTGAGGGTTTATTTCTGGATTCTCAATTCTATTCCACTGATCGATATGTCTATTTTTATGCCAGTACCATGCTGTTTTGACCACTGTAGCTTTGTAATATGTTTCAAGGTCAGGCAGTGAAATTCCTCCCACATTGCTCTTCTTTTTAAGAATACTTTTGGCTATTCGGGTGCACTTACCCTTCCAGATGAATTTGGTAATTGCCTTCTCTAATTCTGTAAAGTAAGCTGTTGGGATTTTGATTGGTATTGCATTGAATCTATAAATCAGTTTGGGCAAGATTGACATCTTCACGATATTTATTCTTCCAATCCATGAACACGGAAGGTCTTTCCATTTGTTTAGGTCTTTTTAAATTTCTTTTAGCGTTGTTTTGTAGTTTTCTGAATATAGGTCCTGTACTTCTTGGTTAAATTAACTCCTAGGTATTTGAGTCTTTTTGTTGCTTTTGAAAATGGAATTTTCTTCCTGATTTCCTCCTCAGATTGTTCAGTACTAGTGTACAAAAACATTACTGATTTTTGCGTGTTGATCTTATATCCTGCCACTTTGCTGAGCTCATTTATTAGTTCAAGTAGCTTTGTTGTGGATACTTCAGGATTTTCTAAATACAGGATCATGTCATCCACAAACAGTGAGAGTTTTACTTCCTCTTTTCCTATTTGGACGCTTTTAATTTTTTTGTCTTGTCTAATTGCCCTAGCTAGAACTTCTAGTACAATGTTGAATAACAGTGGTGACAGTGGGCATCCTTGTCTTGTTCCTGATCTTAGGGGGAAAGCTTTTAACCTTTCCCCATTGAGTATGATGTTGGCTATGGGTTTTTCATATATGCCTTTTATCATATTGAGGAATTTTCCTTTTATTCCTATCTTTTGAAGTATTTTTATCAAAAAAGGATGTTGGATTTTGTCGAATGCCTTTTCTGCATCTATTGAGATGATCATGTGTTTTTTTTCCTTCAATTTGTTAATGTGGTGTATTACATTGATTGATTTTCTTATGTTGAACCAGCCTTGCATACCAGGAATAAATCCCA
>JAKSZT010054012.1:1949793-1961731 GCA_026826555.1 Tolypeutes matacus
TTACTTCACCTATTGTGTCTTTCATTCCCATGAACTCCGTTACTTTTCTGTTCATGATTTCAAATTCTTCTTTACGTTCGCGCAATGACTTCTTTTTTTTTTTTTAAGATTTTATTTATTTATTCATTTATCCCCCCCTTGCTGCTTGTGCTCGCTGGGTCAGCTAACCACGCCATGCGGGCGGGCTTGCCTTCACCAGGAGGCCCCGGGAACCGAACCCGGGGCCTCCCATATGGTAAACAGGAGCCCTACTGATTGAGCCATAGCCGCTTCCCCGCGCAATGACTTCTTGATGTCATTGATCTCTTTAACTATATTCTCTTTCATCTCATTAATTTGATTTTGGAAATGTGTGCTCATCTCACTGATTAGTTCTCTCAAATTCTGCATCTCTTCTGGGACTTTGCTATATTCCTTTTCTTGGGCCATGTCTTCTATTTTCTTAGTATGGCCCCTAATTTTTTGTTGGTGCTGAGGCATCTGGTTAGTTTGTATTTTATTTAGATGTTCTATCTCTTTCTCTTTTATGGGGGTTTAGTGGCAGGAGGCTGTGAGTTACCACAGCTCTTTGATTTTTGGCTCAACCTTGATTGTTAGGATTGTTCTGCTGGTTGCTCAAAACTGGGCACTGGACCCAGTAATTTGTTGTAGAGTCGTTTCCTAGGGCCTTGGGTAGGGAGGCTATAGAGGCCAGGAAAAGACTCTCTTACTTATTAATTTTCTTATGTGTACTTCCTTGGTCTGCCAGGAGATGGCGCTTGTTGGCTGCTCTCAATTCAATGCCTGGTTGGAGTGTATTTGTTGTGACACAGACCAGATCAATGTGATAGAGCTTCCTGTCTGGGGGCTAGGAGCCCTGTGATTCAAACTTTCTGAGACAGTTCTCCAGACTTCTCTGGTAGCGCCCCCCTTTTCCCAGCTAGGAAATATTTCCACTCCCTTCTGAATCCTCAACAATCATTCCCTTTTAGTAGAGGAGGAGATTGGAAGGTTTGTATTTCTTTAGCCCCTTGCAGGCTCCAAGGCAAACAATGGCTCAGCCCCACCCAGCCTGGAAGGGCTCTTGGGACAGGGCAGGCCAAACCTGGGAGTCCAAAGCAGGGTCAGCCGCAGGCTCTCTCTCCCCTCTCCCGTGGTGTCCTCAACAATTAGTCCAGGCTAGAAGAGAGGGAGGTTGCAAGGATCGGATTCCTCCAGTCCTTTCCGGGCTCCCAGGGCAAACCGCCGTGTGGAAGGTTCCGTGGGGCTCTGCAGCCCAAATTTCAGTTCCGAACCTGAGTCAGCCTAAGGCTGTGTCCCTCTCTCTCCCCTTTCCGGGAGTGGCAGATCCCTGAAGCCCCCTTTGTCTATGGTCACAGGCCCAGGGGCCCGAGAATTCTGAAGAGTGTGGGGGAGGGTACCGGCAGCAGCAGAAGCTGCTACTTGCAACTCACAGTTCTGTAGTCGTGATTTCCCTCTTCTGTCCCTCTCTCCTCTGGGTGGTGTGCAGCCTTCACCTGCTGACCTAAACCCTAGAAGATCTTTTTCGGGGCTGTTTCAGCTTGTCCTCTAGCTATTTTTCTGGAGAAGAGATTCCCGTGTCTTACTGGTCCGCCATCTTCCTGGAAGTCCAGACATAAGTCTTTTATCAGATATTTGCTTTGCAATCTTTTTTCCCAGTCTAAAGGTTGTCTTTATTCTCTCCACAATGTCCTTTGAACAGCAGAACTTTTAAATTTCTGTGCGATTCATCGATTTGTTCTTTTATGAATCATGCTTTCGGTGTCATATCTAAGGAAACTTTGCCTAATCCAAAGTCACAAAAGTTAGGGATCCACCAAGTTAGATGACTTCAAAATTGAACAGAATTTACTTCTCTGATGTGTGGTTATGGGGATTGGGAGTGAGGATGTTACCTTTCTCCTCTTTAGTTGTACAGTTTGGTTTTAATTCATTATTTTTGCTCTTATTCTTTACCATGGGCATATTAGAGTGAGAGTGTACCCCCACTCTCTTGTGGGGATTTGAGTCGATTGTGGCAAGCATCTTGGTCAGTAGTCTGATGGTCATGAACATGTTTTCTAGGTCATAGGTTTGGCAGGAGCATTATTGCTAGCACATCTCGGCCTCTATACACATTTATAGCTCTCTGGATTTCAAATATGTTTTTTGCCACTTGCATACTTATCCTTTCCCTGGAATCCTTGAAAACCCAGGTCTTTGTGTCCATCAGTTTGGATTCTGGGTACCTTCTGGCTGTGGATTAGCTTCACCCCAGAGAGCCTGTTAATTCACATTCCCTTGCCCTGTGTTAGCTCAAAGAAATGCTGCAGGCATGGGCAGCTCTCTGCCCTCCAGGGAGGGAGAGCCAGAGGGCTCAACAAACAACAATGTGGTCTTTGAGAATTTTTAAGGGAGAGGGAAAAAACTAAGGGAAAAAGGTTTTAAGCAGTATTTTATAAAACTTGACAGTATTAGAAAACCAAGCCATGGGTGGGTTCAAGGCCCAGCTCCATCTCTCAAAGCTGCGTGGCTTCTGGCAAGCCACTTAACCTCTCTGGGCCTCTTACTTTCATTCTTCATAAAAATTGAAGGCTGCCATCTGTGCTTCTGCCTTTATTTGGCTATTGTAAGATTATTTGGCTATTGTATATGTAATCTGGTTATTACAGATGAGCAGTGAGATACATTTGCTCTTCTTTTCATGTTTTTCAAGCTCATTTGTCTCGGGAAACAAAAATAACTTGACAGATATGTTCTGGATATTAAAATGATTCTTTAAAGTATCTTTAGAGGGAAGCAGATGTGGCTCAAGTGATTGGGCTCCCATCTACCATATAGGCGGTCCAGGGTTCGATTCCCAGGGCCTCCTGGTGAAACGCAAGCAGGCACGTGCGGCGAGCTGACCCACACGGATGCGGGCCCACGCAGAATGCTGGCCCGTGTAGGAGTGCTGGCCCGCGCAGGAGTGCTGGCCCGCGCGGAGAGCTGGCACAGCAAGATGATGCAACAAAAAGAGACACAGAAAAGAGACAATGAGAAATGCAGGAAATCAGGGAGCTGAGGTGGCACAAGAGATTGAGCAGCCTCTCTCCATTCTGGAAGGTCGCAGGATTGGTTCCCAGTGCCACCTAAAGAGAAGACAAACAGACAAAGAAGAATAACGGGGTGGATGGTGGGTGGTAGGGAGTGGGGGTGGGGATAAATAAATAAATAAATCTTTAAAAAATAAATCTTAAAATAAATTTTAAATAAATCTAAAAAAATAGGGTATCTTTAGAATGTAGAAGGGATAATAATGTATAGTGTTACTGAGCTTGGGCTTTGGAGTCTGTTGCCTCTGGGTTCACATCAGCTCTGCTCCCTCATTTTTAAAGGATATGATAAATATGAAAATGCTTTGAGTGTTTAAAGGGCATCACTAATGGGAAGGAGAATGTCTTGACTCCAGGTTGGCTCATTGGGTCCTGGGCTTGTTTGGCTATTGTTAATTGGATACGCTCAGACAAGATTTTCCGTGGTTGGGTTGAATCAGCGTTAGCTTGCAGGTAGGAAGCCCGTTCCAGGACCGTGTCCTTCGAGTATAGCAGAAGTGGTATTATAAGGAAGTAAATGAATAATAAATGAAGGGCTTCGAAACCAGACTGCTCCTCCAAGATTTCTGTGCATAGGAAACTCAACAGAAAGGAGGCGGCCTCGCTGTCCTGTCTCTGCAAGGAGAAATGGGTTTCTCTGTGGGGAGTGCTGTGTTTTGAGTGAACACCAGCTGTGTTCTCTGAAAACAGTCTGTGTGGCACCAGAGGGTGGGGGCTTTGTCTTGGGTTGTCCAGCTGGTTAGTGTCAGGGCCGAGATGCAATTGTGTCTCTTCAGAGTGCTGCCCCAGTGCTCTTAGAATCCCAGTCCTCTGCCGTTTGGCATTCTGAAGCACTTAGCCATTCAGTACATGGCGGTTGAGCACCCACCATGTTTCTGATACTGCACTAGGCCCTCAGAGACAGGGCTCTCCCTCATGGCACTTATAGCTTGGCTGAGAGATAGACTATTAAATTAGCAAGTACTGCAATGGCAAGAAAGTGTCAGAAGTGCTCTGCAAGTCAAATAGAGGATGCAGTGGGAGTACACAGTGTTTTGTTTTTTAGTTTGTTTTTTTTCCCCAAGGGGGGGTGGGGTGCCAGAGAAGACTTCCTGGTAGAAGGGCTATTTCAGCGAATATCTGAAGGATGAATTAGGTTGGAGCCTGGAGTGAAGAAGTGGTGTGAAGAGAGGATACCAGGCAGAGCATCTAGTAGAAATATAACTTGTCTGACTCAGACCTTGAAGGACCAAGAGAGGGTGAAGGATCTTGGAAGGAAGTCAGGGTAGATGGTAAGGAGTTTGGATATTATCCCCATTGGAGTGGGAAGCCATTGGAGGGTTTGAAGTAGGGGAGTATGCAGTCAGGTTTGCATTCTGCAAGGATGGCTGCGGCTGCTCTGTGGACATTGGACTGGGGAGGTGGGGAGGGCGGGGAGGCCACCTGGGAGGCTGTAAAGCTCAGGCAGGGACACACACAAGAGACACTGGAGGGTTAGAATCACAAGGATTTGATGGTTGTGACTGGCTTCTTGGGCAGTTTACTTTGCTCCTTATTTTATTTATTCAGTCCTCAGACATGAGCAGTGGTGGAGGCCAGGGCCAGATTTACCACAGAGCATCAGATCCCTGCCATCCAGGGCCCTGAGAGGGGCCCTAGCAGTATATTCCCATGATCACATGTTCTCTTAAAATTTGCAGAAGTGAGATAATTTAATCACTGTCAGTTAAGACTGCTGCATCCTTCTACTCTGACTTCCCCACTTATCAGGTAGTTTTGAAAGGGCCACCAGCATTTTTAGGACCCTGCAGTGGGAAAGTTGAGGTGTGGCTACATCTAGTAGCATTTTCAAATTACACTTTGTATGTGCCTTAATTTCATATTCTTTTCCTTAAAGAACCTCCTCATTCAAATGCAGATACATCAGGCCTCACAAAACCCAGTTTGCCCATGGTGGTGGCTGTGGTTTTCCCTCCCTGCGGTTGTCCTGGCTGGCAGTGGTGGCAGGAGCCAGCAATTTTGCTCCAGGTGAAGAGGAGACTATATGAGCTCCCTGTGGATATCAGAAGGGCTGGCTTGGGGATTGCTAAGTGTACTTCTTTTCTCTGTCCCTAGTGTAACTCGGGCACAAAAATGATAGTGTTTACTCTGTGCCAGGCCCTGTTCTAAGCACTTTACGTAGTAATTCATTTAGTGCTCAGAAGCAAATTTATGAAATAGATATTGTGGCCTCCATTTTATGCACTGGGGAAAGGACGGTACGATGAGGTCAAATAACTCGCTTATACTGGATAGTAGGTAGAATTCAAACCTATGGAATTTGACATCAGAATCAGACTTCATGGGTGCAAACCAGTGCATTCACACAGGGCCGCAAGCGTAGAAGGGCCCTACGTTCGTTTAATACTCTGCTACTGCTGTCTTGAAATTGTTATTAATTTTGAACAAGGGGACCCATGATTTCATTTTGCAGTGGGTTCCCCAAACATGCAGTCAGTCCTGATCAGACTCTTAACCACTCACTGTATTAATCTGATAATAGGGAGAATATGGGACAAGCTGCCTTAGGAGGTAGTGAGTTCCCTATCCTGGGAGGTGTTCAAGCAGAGGCTGGACAGCCCCTTGGCAAGAATACTTTAGAGGGGACCTAAGCTGGTTGGGAGGAAGATGTGGCGTAGAGGGTTGGGTCAGATAACCTGTAGCCATCTGAGATCCTCTGACCCTTGGGAGTCTATGATACTGTGACTTTCCCTTCCATACTTTATTAAAAGTCAGAAAATAGAGAAACAGGGCCCGAGGAAATGGTCTGAAGCATAGAGTTTTGTGAGAAATTGGGACAGTTCTCAAAGGAAAAAAATCTATGAAAGGACATGGAACCTGGAGACCTTTCTTTTGATACCTGGCAATGGTACTGGGCTATGGTTCCTTCAAAGCCCAGCACTGACCTGCTGCGTTTCCCACTATCATCAGAATGTCCTCCACCAGTTGCAGATCAATACAATGAGAATTAAATGTGGAGGTTAGGGAGTGCCCTCTTGGTCTGATTCCACCCATGGGCCTCTGGCTGCGGCTCAAAAAAGGTCACTTGTCCTCTGAGGCCTTGGTCTTTGCAGGGTTCTTCCTATCACCCAGAGACACGAGCACAGACTTGGAGCTTCAGTACTAGGAAAGTACCTTAGGGGGGTGATCACCCCAGGAGTTCTCAAACTGTGCTCCCTGGAGCCCCGAGTCTCATGTGGATCCCTCAAGGGTAGTGTGTGTTCATGTGCATGTGTGTGTGTGTGTTTGGGAAGCCCAGGTTGGAGTCAAGGAAAGCAGGAGCACTCCATACCCTCTTCTGTGGCTGTTGATGAATTTTCAATTCTGCGACCCTGGGTAGGTTATATACTCTTCTGTACTTCAGTTTCTGCCTCTGAAAAGGGGACACAAAGTGGTCCTATCTTAGGGTTGTGTGAGGATCACTTGAGGGCCTAAATGTTAGCACTTGATAAACTTAATCTAGGTGTTTTCATTATTCACAACTTGCACAGTGCTTTTCACATATGTGATCTTGTCAAATTGTTTTAACAGCCAGAAGGTGGTATCACCCTCATTTTATAGATAAAGGAACTGAGACTAAAAGGATTGAGGAGGTAGCAGACAGAGCCAGGCAGTGAAGTTCACAATTTCATAACAATCGGGATCCTTTGTGTTTTCTCAAAGTTTGTCCTTTTGCTCCCCGTGCTGATGACAGGTCCCCACAATTTGACATTTACCTCTCCAGTGCACAGTGACATTTCCCTGAGGAAATGGAAAGTCCTCGATGTGCTCCATCTTAGGTGTGCTTTGGCTGGGAGGGAGACTAGCAGGGGGTTGAAGAGCAGATCCAGAGCCTGAGCTCTGAAGTGAGACCCCTTGTGTTCACCCTTCTACTCTGTCACTTACCAGATGAGGGAAATGACAGCCCCGCGGAACCTGAATTTCCTCATCTGTCAAACAAGGGCAGTCATAGCACCTACCACGTGGAATTATTGTAAGCCTTCATTGAGATAATCCATGTAAAATGCTTAGCCCAATGTCTGATCCAGTACATCTTAGCTGCCATAGTTACTGTTCATATAATTATTAGCACTTTCACACTAAATGTATCCATCTTCAGATGGGCCACTTTCCACATTTTGGCCATTACACATTAAACACATTTTTAATGAACTTGTTTTAGACTCCTCTGGTTTTCTTTTTAACATCTGTTAGAAGTGTTTTTAAAAGCTCTGCTTGAATTCACAGGGAGCCCCTGTAAATCCACTTGAAAGCAGATCTCATCACTAAAAACCCACAAAACACCTCAGTGAGAATGAAAGAGTCGGGCTGTAATTTATGGCGTCCACTTCTTGCTGCCATTTGGCATTTTGCAAACCGCCACTACCATTAGCTGTCACTTTTGAGTATTTATGATCTTGCGGTTGGAGCACTTTGATTCTCATAACAGAAACAGGGTCACATTTAGAAAATGTACCCTACGCCAAGCTGCAAAATTAGATCCTCCAGGGTGGCTGATGGATGGGCCTGCACAGGGGGGTGTTATCTGCCTGCCTGGCTGAGTTGTGCCCTTTCCACACACCCCAATTGGAAGCTGTCGGCCTTCACTGCCAGACCTAGGCTTTTTGTTTGGCAGGGGTGGGCAGGCTGGGGCGCTGGGTCAAAAAGATACCAAACCATTTTCTACATGGATGCCCTTTACAGCCACGAGGTTGGCAGAGATAGAGCTAGGATTTGTCAGGAATTCTGCCATGGTCCTAAAATGGTCCTTTGTGTCCCAGGTAGCAGAGAGAGTTTTGGATATGGCAAGTCAAGAAGTGCGCGTTAAGTGTGGTACCAACACACTAAACTGACTACCAGCAACACAGTTTCCACTTCGGGCCTCGGTTTGTCAAATGGAAGGGTTTAGTCTGGGTCAGTTCTGAGGACCGTTCTGCCAGCCCATTGCACCTCTTGCTTCCACGAGGTGCTCATCTGCCTTACTAGACAGGATTTTTGGTCAAGAGAAGTTGGGGTTTTCAGAGGAAGGGAAGAAGTTGTATTTAAATTGCAAAGTTTTAAAAATCAGGATATTTACTGTGTGAAAAGGAGTACCATCTCCACCGTCCTGTATTCATGGTCATGTTTGTGAGAATCTACCTCCCAGGAGAATCAGGAATGAAGGTTAAAGTTCTGGCTCTGCCTGTCACTGTGAGGCCTCGGGCAGGTCTCTTCCCTGCTTAGGCCTGTTTCTCCCTCTGGAAAATCCCTCCAGGATGTCACATTACATTTAGTCGTCTTGTCTCCTTCGGCACCTCAGGGCTATGACCGCTTCTCAGACTTTGCTTGTTTTTGATGCCCTTGACAGTTTTGAGAAGCACTGGTCAGGTATTTTGTAGACTGTCCCTCAGTTGGGATCTTTATGATGTTTTTCTCATGCTTAGATGGGGATTATGGGTTTAGGAGAGGAAGACCCCCGAGGTAAAGTGTGCTTTCATCCCATTGTATCAAGGTGCATGCTACCAACATGACTTCTCATTGTGGTTGCTGACCTTGAGCCCTTGGCTGAGTGAGTGTCAGATTTCTCCTCTGTGAAGTCACTCTTTTTTCCCTCCTTTTTGTACTATACTCTATGGAAGGAAGTCGCTCTGTGCAACCCTCGTGTTCTTCTTTTGACAAGGGCTTTTGGGGTCATTCATTTGTTTCATTAAGCATTCTTGGCCGCTCCCCATCAGCAGGCAGAGTGCTGGGTGCTAGGGATCTGGAGATAGGGAGGACATGGCCTCTGCCCTCGTGGAACTCAGGGTCTGGAAGGGATACAGACAAGCGTCCCAGCAGTCCCAACACCATGTGGCAAGTGCAGTGAGAGGGGTTCATAGGGTATAGCGGAAGTTACCCCCCACCAGGCTTTTGCATTTTATGTTTTCTGGCTTTAAGTGAATTTCCCTAACCTCCTACGTTTCCTTCTGCCGTAAAATTCTAAATGTTAAAAAAAAAGAGGCAAGCTTATTTCCTTTCCATTCGTACCCTCTTATTATTTTTTAAACTATTTGCCACAGCACTTTCCTTGTTGAAAGCATTTTTAGTCATTAATTAGTAATCCACATTAATATGCAGATTGAATTAATCTATTTCAGGCAGCAGTTTGTCTTGAAGAAACAAAATAGCTTAAGTGTTATTTCTCCCCACCTGCGTCTCATCTTTCTCCCTCTGCACTTCACCCCAATCATTATTAGGATTATTGCTGTGATTATTAAATGCTGATTGAACACTGTAAGTGTCTTCGTTGCTTTGAAGAACTCGGGGGAGGGTGAGTCCTGCTTTCTGGACTCTGAGCTGCATAGAGGCTTCCATGGGGGATTCATTAGCACCCGGAAACCGAAATTGGCCTCATAAATAGTCATCCTCAGGAAACAGTTTTGGCTCTCCTATTTTTATTTTAGTTGCACAAAAGTGATTCCTCCTTGGCTCTGTTATTGTCTGAGGAGGTTGGTTTTTGCCTTCAGGAAAAAAAGCGTATCCTCCATAACATAACTACCATTTGTTATGCTCTTACTGTATACCAGGTGCTCTACATATCTATTTGATTCACAACAGCCCATGGATAGGCTCTGATTTACCTCACTGTAGAGATAAGGAAGCTGAGGTTCAGTGAGGTGAAACTGCAAGGCTGGTAAATGTCAGAACTGGGATTTGAACCCTTAGCTATGTGGCTCCAAAGCCCTCTCTCTTAATGCTTCTCATTGGTCCATCATTCAATGCCTTCCCAGCTTCACTGCCCACTTTTTCCCTCCTCTTCATTGGTCTCAGGTTTCCAAGGGTATTTCATTTCTCCCTCATTACAACTCTGCAAGATAAGTCCTTTCTTTATTCCCATTTTGTAGGTGAGGATACCAGCTCAGGAGCCCTCTGCTGCAGCCAACGGAGGCTCCCTCCTCTCCACTGCCTGTCCCTCTGTGCACAGCTCAGAGTTCCTGGGCACAGGAGGCTGCTTAAGTTCTTCTTCATCAGCAGCCATTGACTGAACACCGTTTATTGGCGAGTGCTGGTGTTAGAGATGGAAGCGACCCGTCTCTGCCCTCAAGAAGCTCACAGTCTAGTGGGGAAGAGATGCCCTGAGTTCCAGGTGTATCTGATCCAGCATCCCGTTCATTGGGCATATCTCCTTCTGGCCTTGTAGTAATGTATCTCTTTGTTTTTAATAAGCAGTTACTACATACCAGGCCTTCTGCTCAGAGAGCAGTATCCATGAATCTTGTTTATTCCTCATATCCTCCTTAGGAGGTAAATTTGTTGTTGTTCCCTTATAACAGATGAGGAACCTGAAGCTCAGAGAAGACTAAATTACTTAAGGAGAACTACACTTAAGATGTGGCAGAGCTGCCATTCAAACCCAGATCTGTCTGAATCTAGAGGCTCCCTTTTGAGTTGTCTTGATTGTTTCCCTTGTAGTATAGTATTACTTCCCTTGCAGTAGGGCACACACACATACAAGCTTACACTTACCATGTGTCAGGTGCAGGGCTTGGTCAGTGACGGACACAGACCTGAAGAGGATGCCTTCCCTATCCATATGGACCTGCAGTCTGACGGGGTGACAGACAGACACAAAACCCTCAAATGCAACCAAGTGTGACAGGTGCTACAGGGCAGTTCCCAGGTCTGGGCAATCGCGGGCAAGTCTCTTAACCTCTCTCAGCCCCAGTTTTCTCATCTCTAAATTGGGGACAATAAAGTCTATCTCCCAGGGTTATAATGAGGATTAGAAGAAAGGAAGTACATAATGCATTTGTATGGTAGGTCCAATATATGGTGGCACTTAGTGCAAATGTGTTAGTAAGTGAGATCCTAATCCCTGGTTAGAGTACTCAGTAAGGGTCAGCTTGATACAACTCCTGTGGGCCTCTCAGTCTGCTGGTCTTGTGTTTACAATGAGATGTTTAAACATTTAAGGACATGGAGTATTTCTTATAGTTGTTTGTGTCCTGGGTTAAGTGTGTGAACCTCCCCAGTACACAGATAACACTCTTGCCACCTAATAAATTCTTATGGATTGATTGAAAACAATTCTATTTTGCAACTGAGGAACAGAGTGTGGGAAATTGGGAAAAGTCACATAGGAGTAGCTCTAAGTACTTTATGAAGCTCTAGTAGTCACAAAAGCCAGTTCTTTAGATGTGGAGAGAGAGGTTAAGGCTGGGTACAGCAGTGAGACCAATGAGAAGATGATGTTTCACTGTGGCACGTGACATTAGACCCAGGATTGGATCCTCCTTGACCACTTCCTGGCTGTGAGACCTGGGCAAGATAGGGCAGAGCCTCAAGTGCCCTCATCTGCATATTGGTGGGGAAATACCTACCTTGTAAGGTTGTGGAGATAAAATAAGGCATGGAAGGCATTTAGGACAGCTCCCCAGTGCAGTGGAAAGCCTAAATGCTCAGTGAACGGCTGGGGGTGTTGCCAAGATTCTGAGCCCCACAGACTTCTGCCTGGTGGTCTATTTCAGGCTCCTGTCACTCTCACTTTCGACGGAAATGCCTATAGAAAGAATATGGTTAGATGAGGCCCCTCTCAACAGGCCCCACCCCAGCCCGTTCCTGGGGAGTGTGGGTTCCTTGCAATGTGGGGTGCCAGCTGGGGAACAGAGCCGCAGAATTAGCTGGCCCAGTCACTGGAATGTGGAAAGAAACTTGGGGGATGGATGGTGGGGGCAGAGGGTGAGATTACCTCTATTTCTCTTTTCCCAGCAGAAATATAACTGTGGAAAGTTTATAAAATACAGATAAGCCCAAACAATAAGAAAATTCGCAGTGATTATGACCACCCAGAGATAATCACAGTTACATTTTGATATCTACCCATTCACCTTTTTTTTTTTTTTTTTTTT
>JAKSZT010054012.1:1961831-2049565 GCA_026826555.1 Tolypeutes matacus
TTTTTTTTTTTTTTTGCTGTGTATATATATATATTTTTTTAACATTTTTTTAACTTTATTTTGTACATTTAATAATTGAAAATATAAACAATTAAAAACTAAAAAGTAAACACAGATGAATAAATATATACATTTCTCAATTGTAATGGATACATATAAATTTTTTTTTTTTTTTTTTGAATCAAACAATATATTACAGGGGGGCGGATGTGGCTCAAATGGTTGGGTGTCCGTCTGCCATATGGAGGGACTTGGGTTTGATCCCTGGGACCTCCTGGTAAAATTAAAAAAAAAAAAAATGTATATATATATATATATAGAAGGCGCATGGGCTACCAGGCTCTGTGTGCCGGTGAGCTGCCAGGCCCTAGGAATCATGCAGCAAGATGATGATGTAACAGGAGAGAGACGCAGGGGAGAGACAAGACGAGATATTCCGAAAGCTCCGAAAGCCAGGAACCGAGGTGGCGCAGGTGGCAGAACATCTCTCTCCTACATCAGAGGTCTCCAGGATCGAATCCTGGTGAAGACTGGAGGAGGAGGATGAGAAGAGATGGCAGGAAACAGATACAGAGAATTGCCCAGCAAATGGACACAAAACAGCAAATGGGGAAGAGGGGGGCGGGGTTTAAAATGGATAAAGTAAATAAATAAATCTTAAAAAAAAAACAAAAAACAACAAAAAAACAATATTTTACACAATATATTTGGTTCATAGTAACACATTCATACAGTATTTATCCTTTTGTGTCTGGCTTGCTTCCCTCAACATAGTGTCCTCCAGGTTCATCCATGTTGCCATATGCTTTATGACTTCATTTCTTCTTACAGCTGCATAATATTCCATCATGTGAATAGACCACAGGTTGTTTATCCATTCATCTGTTGATGGACACCTGGGTTGTTTCCAACTTTTGGCAATGGTGAATAATGTTGCTATGAATATCGGTGTGCAGATGTCTGTTCGTGTCACTGCTCTCAGTTCTTCTGGGTATATACCCAGTAGTGGTATTGCAGGGTCACATGGCAAGTCTATATTCAACTTCTTTAGGAACTGCCAAACAGTCCTCCATAGTAGTTGTACCATCCTGCATTCCCACCAACAGTGAAGAAGTGTTCCTATCTATCTCTCCACATCCTCTCCAACACTTGTAGTTCTCTGTCTTTTTAATAGTGGCCATTCTGATAGGTGTGAAATGATATCTCATTGTAGTTTTGATTTGCATTTCCCTAATCATGAGTGATGTTGAGCATTTCTTCATGTGTTTTTTTTTGCCATTTGTATTTCTTCTTCAGAGAAATGTCTATTCAAGTCTTTGGCCCATTTTTTTAAATTGGGTCATTTGTCTTTTTATTGTTGAGTTGTAACATCTCTTTATATATCCTGGATATTAAACCCTTATCAGATATGTGATTTCCCAAATATTTTTTCCCATTGAGTTGGCTGCCTTTGCACTCTTCTGACAAAGTCCTGTGAGGTGCAAAAGTGTTTAATTTTGAGGAGGTCCCATTTATCTACTTTTTCTTTTGTTGCACGTGCTTTGGGTGTAAGGTCCAAGAAACCACCACCTACTACAAGGTCTTGAAGATGTTTCCCTACATTTTCTTCTAGTAGTTTTATGGTCCTGGCTTTTATATTTAGATCTTTGATCCATTTTGAGTTGATTCTTGTATAGGGGGTGAGATAGGGGTCCTCTTTCATTCTTTTGGTTATAGATATCCAGTTCTCCCAACACCATTTGTTGAAGAGACTGTTTTTTCCTATTAGCGTGGGCTTGGTAGGTTTGTCAAACACCAGTTGACTGTATAGGTGAGGGTCTATTTCTGGATTCTCAATTCTATTCCACTGATCGATATGTCTATCTTTATACCAGTACCATGCTGTTTTTTGTTTTTTTGTTTTGTTTTTTTTTACCGGGAGGTCCCGGGGATCGAACCTAGGTCCCTCCATATGGCAGACGGACGCCCAACCATTTGAGCCACATCCGCCCCCCGAGTACCATGCTATTTTGACCACTGTAGCTTTGTAGTATGCTTCAAGGTCAGGCAGTGAAATTCTTCCCACATTGCTCTTCTTTTTTAGAATGCTTTTGGCTATTTGGGTGCACTTACCCTTCCAGATGAATTTGGTAATTGCCTTCTCTAATTCTGTAAAGTAAGCTGTTGGGCTTTTGATTGGTATTGCATTGAATCTATAAATCAGTTTGGGCAAGATTGACATCTTCACGATATTTATTCTTCCAATCCATGAACACGGAATGTCTTTCCATTTGTTTAGGTCTTTTAAAATTTCTTTTAGCATTGTTTTGTAGTTTTCTGCATATAGGTCCTGTACTTTCTTGGTTAAATTAACTCCTAGGTATTTGAGTCTTTTTGTTGCTATTGAAAATGGAATTTTCCTCGTGATTTCCTCCTCAGATTGTTCAGTACTAGTGTACAAAAACATTACTGATTTTTGCATGTTGATCTTGTATCCTGCCACTTTGCTGAACTCATTTATTAGTTCAAGTAGCTTTGTTGTGGATACTTCTGGATTTTCTAAATACATAATCATGTCATCCGCAAACAGTGAGAGTTTTACTTCCTCTTTTCCTATTTGGATGCCTTTAATTTTTTTGTCTTGTCTAATTGCCCTAGCTAGAACTTCTAGTACAATGTTGAATAACAATGGTGACAGTGGGCATCCTTGTCTTGTTCCTGATCTTAGGGGGAAAGTTTTCAACCTTTCCCCATTGAGTATGATGTTGGCTGTGGGTTTTTCATATATGCCTTTTATCATATTGAGGAATTTTCCTTTTATTCCTATCTTTTGAAGTATTTTTATCAAAAAAGGATGCTGGATTTTGTCGAATGCCTTTTCTGCATCTATTGAGATGATCATGTGTTTTTTTTTTTCCTTCAATTTGTTAATGTGGTGTATTACATTGATTGATTTTCTTATGTTGAACCAGCCTTGCATACCAGGAATAAATCCCACTTGGTCGTGATGTATAAGTCCTTTGATATGCTGTTGGATTCGATTTGCAAGTGTTTTGTTGAGAATTTTTGCATCTATGTTCATTAGAGAGATTGGTCTGTAATTTTCTTTTCTTGTGGAATCTTTATCTGGCTTTGGTATTAGGCTGATGTTGGCTTCATAAAATGTGTTGGGTAATTTTCCCTCCTCTTCAATTTTTTGGAAGAGTTTGAACAGGATTGGTGTTAATTCTTTTCGAAATGCTGGGTAGAATTCACCTGTGAAGCCATCTGGTCCTGGACTTTTCTTTGCTGGGAGATTTTAGATGATGGATTCAATCTCCTTAAATGTGATTGGTTTGTTAAGTTCTTGTATTTCTTGTGCTGTCAGTGTAAGTTGGTTGTGCGTTTCTAGAAATTTGTCCATTTCCTCTAGGTTGTCTAGTTTGTTGGCATATAGTTTCTCATAATATCCTCTTATGATTCTTTTTATTTCTGTGGGGTCATTTGTAACTTCCCCCATTTCATTTCTGATTGTATTTGTTTGCATCTTCTCTCTTTTTTTCTTAGTTAGTCTAGCTAGAGGTTTGTCAATTTTATTGATCTTCTCAATAAACCAGCTTTTGGTTTTGTTGATTTTCTCTATTGTTTTTCTGTTCTCATTTCCATTTATTTCTACTCTAATCTTTATTATTTCTTTCCTTCTGTTTGCTTTGGGATTGGTTTGCTGTTCTTTTTCTAGTTTCTCTAGTTGTTCAGTTAAATTTTTGAGTTTAGCTCTTTCTTGTTTTTTTAATATAGGCATTTAGGACTTTAAATTTCCCTCTCAAGACTGTCTTCGCTATTTCCCACAAGTTTTGATAAGTTGTATTCTCATTTTCATTTGTCTCAATATATTTACTGATTTCACTTGCAGTTTCTTCTTTGACCCACTGAATATTTAGGAGTGTGTTGTTCAGTCTCCACACATTTGCAAATTTACTTTTTTCCGGTCTGTTATTGATTTCTAGTTTCATTCCATTATGATCTGAGAAGGTGTTTTGTATAATTTCAATCTTTTTATATTTATTGAGAGCTGTATTGTGACCTAACATATGGTCTATCCTGGAGAAAGATCCATGGGCACTTGAGAAGAATGTATAACCCGCTGAGTTTGGATGCAGTGTTCTGTATATGTCTGTTAGGTCTAACTTGTTTATCATATCGCTCAAGTTCTCTGTTTCCTTGTTGATCTTCTGTCTAGTTGTTCTATCTAATGATGTGAGAGGGGTGTTGAAGTCTCCAACGATTATTGTAGAAATGTCTATTTCTCCCTTCAGTTTTGCCAGAGTTTGTCTCATATATTTTGGGGCACCCTGGTTAGGTACGTAGATATTTATGACTGTTATATCTTCCTGGAGGATCGTCCCTTTTATTAATATATAATGGCCTTCCGCATCTCTTATCACTTTTTTGCATTTGAAGTCTGTTTTGTCTGATATTAGTATAGCTACCCCTGCTCTTTTCTGCTTACTATTCACGTGGAGTATCTTTTTCCAACCTTTTACTTTCAGCTGGCTTGTATCCTTGGGTCTGAGGTGAGTTTTTTGTAAGCAGCATATGGATGGCTCATGTTTTTTAACTATTCTGTCAGCCTGTATCTTTTGACTGGGGAATTTAATCCATTTACATTCAATGATATTACTGAAAATGCACTATTTATTTCCTCCATTTTATTCTTTGGTTTTCATATGTCATCTTATTTTTGTCTCTCTTTTTACTCTTTTGGTTATCCTTTCTGCTTTTCTTTCTTCTATGCTCTCCTCCAAGCCTCTCTCTCCTGTCTTTTTCTTTCAGGTTCTAAGGCTTCCTTTAATATTTCCTGCAAAGGTGGATTCTTTTTTGCAAACTCTCTTAGTTTCTGTTTGTTTGTGAATACTTTATACTCACCTTCGTATTTGAAGGACAGTTTTGCTGGTTAAAGAATTCTCAGCCGGCAGTTTTTTTCTTTCAGTTTCCTAATTGTATCATATCACTGTCTTCTCGCCTCCATGGTTTCTGAAGAGAAATCTGCACTAAGTCTTACTGGACGTCCTTTGTACGTGATCGTTTGCTTCTCTCTTGCTGCTCTGAGAATTTTCTCTTTATGTTTTACATTTGACATTCTGAATAATATGTGTTGGGTAGGTCTATTTGGATTTATTCTCATTGGGGTATGGTGTGCTTCTTGGACATGTAAGTTCATGTCTTTCATGAGAGTTGGGAAATTTTCAGCTATTATTTCCTCAAATACTCTTTCTGCCCTTTTCCTTTCTCTTCCCCTTCTGGAACTCCCATGGTACGTATGTTCTTGCGTTTTGTGTTGTCATTCAATTCTCTGAGCCCCTGCTGAATTTTTTCCATCCTTTTCTCTCTTCAAGTTTAGCAGCTCTGTCTTCGGTATCACTTATTCTTTCTTCTATCATTTCGAGTCTGCTGTTGTATGCCTGAAATGGTTTTTTTTGTTTTTTTTTTTTTACCGGGAGGTACCGGGGATCGAACCCCGGTCTCTCCATATGGTAGACGGACGCCGAACCTCTTGAGCCACATCTGTTTCCCTCAAATGATTTTTGACTTCACCTTTTGTGTCTTTCATTCCCATAAACTCCGTTACTTTTCTGTTCAGGATTTCAAATTCTTCTTTGCGTTCGCTCAGTGACTTCTTTATGTTATTTATCTCTTTGACTATATTGTCTTTCATCTCATTAATTTGATTTTGGAAATTTGTGCTCATCTCACTGATTAGTTCTCTAAAATTCTACATCTTTTCTGGAACTTTGCTGTATTCCTTTTCTTGGGCCATGTCTTCTATTTTCTTAGTATGGCTCGTAATTTTTTGCTGGTGCTTAGGCATCTGGTTAGTTTGTATTTTACTTAGATGCTCTATCTCTTTCTCTTTTATGGGGGTTTAGTGGCAGGAGGCTGTGAGTTACCACCGCTCTTTGATTTTTGGCTCAACCTTGATTGTTAGGATTGTTCTGCTGGTTGCTCAAAACTGGGCACTGGACCCAGTAATTGGTTGTAGAGTCGTTTCCTAGGGCCTTGGGCAGGGAGGCTATAGAGGCCAGGAAAAGCCTCTCCTACTTATTAATTTTCTTATGTGCACTTCCTTGGTCTGCCAGGAGATGGCGCTTGTTGGCAGCTCTCAATTCAATGCATGGTCAGAGCGTATTTGTTGTGACACAGACCAGATCAATGTGATAGAGCTTCCTGTCTGGGGGCTAAGATCCGTGTGATTCAAACTTTCTGAGACAGTTCTCCAGACTTCTCTCGTAGCGCCCACCTTTTCCCAGCTAGGAAATATTTCCACTCCCTTCTGAATCCTCAACAATCAGTCCCTGTTAGTAGAGGAGGAGATTGGGAGGTTTGTATATCTTTAGCCCCTTGCAGGCTCCAAGGCAAACAATGGCGCAGCCCCACCCAGCCTGGAAGTCCTCTTGGGACAGGGCAGGCCAAACCTGGGAGTCCAAAGCTGGGTCAGCCCCAGGCTCTCTCTCCCCTTTCCTGTGGAGTCCTCAACAATTAGTCCAGGCTAGAAGAGAGGGAGGTTGCGAGGGTCGGATTTCTCCAGTCCTTGCTAGGCTTTCAGGGCAAACTGACCGTGGCAGCCCAAATTTACAGGTCAGAACCTGAGTCAGCCTAAGGCTGTGTCCCTCTCTCTCCCCTTTCCAGGAGTGGTAGATCCCTGGAGCCCCCTTTGTCTGTGGTCGCAGGCCCAGAGGCGTGAGAATTCTAAAGAGTGGGGGGGGGGAGGGTACCGGCAGCAGCAGAAGCTGCTATTTCCCACTCACGGTTCTGTGGTCGTGATTTCCCGCTTCTGAACCTCTCTCCTCTGGGTGGTGTGCAGGCTTCACCTGCTGTCCTAAACCCTAGAAGATATTTTTCGGGGCTGTTTCAGCCTGTCCTCTAACTATTTTTCTGGAGAAGAGACTCCCGTGTCTTACTAGTCCTCCATCTTCCCGGAAGTCCTTTTGGTACATATTTTTAATGAGATTATAGGTTACAAAGAGATTTGTAAAAAGATTTTCACTTAATGCGTTTATGTTAATAAATAGAATTGTGTGCCATCATTTAAAAATACTGGATACTATTCCCATTTGGGAGATGAACCCTAGTTCCTTTATCTATTCCTGTGTTATTAAACATTTAGATTATTTCCAATTTTTCATTATTATAAACAACATGCAGTGAACATCCTCCTCCACTCAGCTTAGCTGATTTGTCCACTATTTCCTCGGTATCTACCCTTAGAATTGGGGCCAGCATAAGTCTTTGGATCAACTTAGGAACTTCAAGTTTTCAAACTGGTCTTGAAAGAAAGATGCTGGAACACGGGAACACCCTTCTTATTCTTCACTATCATCATCACCATTTCACAATGTGCAGCCCTTCAGAGCCACCAAGTATTTTCACAGCCATTCTCATTTGACCAGTTCTGTGAAGTTGCAGATTAGAAAATTGAGTACCAGGGAAGTTATGTGACTTGCCCGAAGTCACACAGTTAAGAAATAATAAATGCTGGAGTCTTGACTTTGCTCTACCTAAACAATCCAATTCAACAATTCTTTTTCTTTCTCTTTTTTTTTTTTTTTTTTTTGCCAGAGTATTGACCTGCTGAACCTACAGTTGCCCAGGAAGCTGCATGCTAACAAGCTCTTAGAGTGATTCTTTAGCTCACTGAGGTTGAGTCACTGGTCTATGTCTGGGTACTTTGCACCACTGGCAGGTGTTTCCGTTGGACCTCTAGGCACTTTGTCTTCTTTATTCTCCCATGTTACTTGAATAAGAATACTCTTTGGTGTATCTGCCCAGGTGGCTTTTCCGGGGTAAATAGTAATCCTGATCCCATGGATTCAAGGCTCAGCCAAAAGCCCCCTCTTCTTTATCAGCTTCTCTGGGGCAGAGTAACCAGCACCCCCTAAAAATGCTCAGCACTAGTCTGTCTGTTCATTGTTTTGACTCCTGGTCTTTTATAGTCTTGTAATTTTTCCTATCTTACCTTGTTTTTTAATTCTTTAAAGCTTGAATTGCTTTCCTAAGAGTTTAATAAGTCAGCTCTTTTAAAAACACCAACCCTGGAACACAGGCAGATCTGGGTTTACAACTTGTGGTGTCACCTTGGACTGGTTGCTTCACCTCACCCTGCCTCATCTCCTCATCTGCAAAACCGGATAACACCAGCACCCACCTAATAGTGAGCAAATGAGATGATGAATGAAAGCATTTAGCAAAGTGCCTGTTGCACCACAAGTGCTCAAAAAGAGTAGCTGTTGCTGTCATTCACAATATTACCGGCTGCCCCTTTGAGAGCAAGGACTACTTTTTAGCTTCCTATCCCACTGCCTTCTGAGCACTCTGCAGTTCACACAATAGACATTTGAGAAATAATAGTATTCATTGAACAAATGATGGCTCTTTCTGTCTTCATCTATGTACTCTTTAACTTAAGTCTGCTTGCCAGGCATACCTGAGTGTCCCTGGAGTCTTCAGCGCTTTCCCACATAAGAGCCTACTTTCCTCCTCTTTGGGATTTCACCAAAGGAAGTAATATAAAATAATGGTTAACAATGCATAGTCCAGAATTAGGCTAACTGGGTTTGAATCTGGCTATGTCATTTAGTAATGGTGTGACTCTGAGCAAATCATTTTAATTCCTTGATCAGTGCCTTTCACAGTGTAGGCACTTGCAATTATTAAAGTTATTAAGTTACTGTGTTTTCTAAAAGATCCTTTGGGAAAGGAATATCGCTTTCTAAAGGCAATTCAAGAAGCTGATGGAGAGAGCTGGACTTAAAACTCAGAATTCTTCCTTTCAGCCATTGTTTGTCATGTATCATTGATTGGTCCCCATCTCTTCAGCAAGCAATGACCTAAAAAGCATTTAAATTTCTGTCATGTTAGAGCTCTAAAGGGTGCTTAGAGAGCTTCTAGTTCCTAGCCCTCATTTTTTTAAAAACAATTTATTGAGTATATCATTCATACATGAACATACATAAACTATAAGTGTTCAGTAACATTGTGAACTTACAAAACAAATATGCAAAGCATCATACAGGGTGCCCACATATAACCCCTCACAAACACCCTGCATTGTTGTGAAACATTTGTCAAATCATGAAAGAGCATCGTCAAAGTATTACTATTAACTCATCTGTATCTTCTTCCCCTATACATTTTTTTTAAGGATTTATTCATTTATTTACTTTTATCCATTTTTACCCCCCGTTTTTGCTGTTTCTGTGTCCATTCACTGGGCAACACTTTCTTATACTTCTCCTCCTGTCTTTGCTGGGATTCGATCCTTGGAATCTCCGATGTGGGAGAGAGGCGTCCTACCACCTGCGCTACCAGTTCCTGGTTTTTCAGCATGTCTCGCCGTGGCTCTCCTTTGTGTCAGTCTCCTGTTATGTCATCATCTTGCTGTGTGGCTCACGGGACCTGATGGCGCACCTGCGCAAGTAGCCCTCATTTTATAGAGGAAGATCCAGAGGTCCAAGAAGGGAAGAGTCCTGCCCAGGTCACACAAAGAGTCAAGTCTCCCAGCCCAGTGCTCATATCAGGACAGTAAGCTCTTAGTTTTCATTGCCTGATTCCATATCATGCAGGGGAGGAGAATGCTTATTTTCCCTAGATGGGGGTTTTGCAAATATTGAGAACTGAATGACCACCTGGTGATGGATGGATTACTATAGTTAGCTATCATTCATGTGGTCTGCTCTACTCATTGCATGATCACAGCCACATTTATATTGATTCATTGCAGCCTGCTTTGAAATGAGATGGGAATCCAGCCATCTGAAAGGCTTTCCTAGGGAACACAGAAGCAGGTTGTCCCCTGAGCCCAGAGGAAAGAGCTGGGATTAGGGGAGTTTAAGGGTTAGCACATTATGACTCAGTGTTTATCCACTTAATAAATAATTTCTGAATGCCTTCTCTATGCCAGGAAGAGCGTTCTGGATAGAGTGATAATTCAGTAGACAGCAAGGGTGGCAGATGTGAAAACATGTAAGCCTAGTAAAGTGGGGCCATTTCTGTGAGAGAAGCAGGTGCAGCAGCCAGTGTCAGCCCAAAGTGGGGGGCAGACAGTTCTACCTGAGCACACGACTTCAAGGAGGCGTCAGTGCTGGGCTACATCTGGAAAGATGAGTGTGAGTTGCCAGGCAGATGGGGGTCAGGGGGCAGCCCTGGCAGGGGGAACAGGATGAGCAAAGAACACAGAGGTTGGAGAAAATCCAGTTTTTATCTACTCAGAAGTAATTCATTGTAAAGCATGGAATTGAGTGGGGGAATGAAGATGTTAGATAATGGTTGGGAAGATGCTGATCACCAGGGGCTTTGTGGGTTCTGCCCAGGAGCTGGAATTCACCCTTGGGGAGCCACTGCAGGGGTTCAGGAAAGGAAATGAGCTTTTCGGCTCTGCAATCTAGAAAGCTCGCTGGGCCTTTAGCCTGGAGAGGGGACAGTAGGCCAGGAGAACTGCTGGGACACTTTTGCAGTGGTCCCAGGGGAAAGGAGGAGGAATGGAACCATGACAGTGGGCGTGGCCCTGTGAGACAGGGACGTGGACAGTCAACAGGCAGAGAGGTGGAATCAGCACGACTTGGTCGCTAGCTGGGCATGGGGAAAAGGTGATGTTGAAGCAATGACAGCCGACATGGATTGAGAACTTAGCCATGTGCCAGGCCCAGTGCTAAGCACCCACCATGGATTCTCTCAGTTCATTTGTCACCTACAGGTCCCCAAGTTACGGCTGAGGAAACCAGCTCAGAAAGATTAAAACTTGCCCGTGGTGGCACAGCGAACAAGTCATGTAGCTGAGATTTGAATGCAGAAAGTCTCTTTCCTGAGCTCCTGCTTTTAACTGCTCTGCCATGTCATTCCTTGAGTTTCTGCCTCCTGGTCACTGGGTGAATGTGAGAACTTTTCTCTAATGCCAGCCGTATTGGAGAGTCAGAGTGGGAGAGAGTCCCTTGGTCTTATTATTCCATATTAGGAAGGATATTGGACTCAGTGCCTTAGATAAGTTGCTGGGATGTATGCAGAAATACTAAAAACGGTTAAGAATGGGTTTGAAATAACTGTGCAGTTTTGCTTCCTTTTCTGATGCAATTGTACACACCATTAATATCAGAGAATGTTTAATTCAAGGCAAAGAGCATTAAACAAGTGAAAGGAGTGGTCCTTTGAAATGATACAAAGTACAACTCACCACACCTTCCATTTATCCTGTCTCCACCACTAGTGATCCCAGGGTCCCTCTGATAACTGGTTTCCCTGCGTGGTTTTCAGGATGGATGGGTCAGAAGAGGAGACTTACATACCACCTATTGTCAGGGCCAAGATATCCAGGATGGTCACAAACCTCCCCAGATCTCAGGAGTTCACCCTCCTGGACACAAACTTCCCAAGCTGAGCTCACCAGCTTGAGAGATAAAAATCCTACTAGAGTAGCTGATAGGGCTCACCTTCCACCTTGGTTGCAGCAACTTAGGCCTGATATCACCTTTAGGTAAGGAGAGGAAAAGTTTCCCTCTCTTGCTCTCCCACAGGTCACCCATCCTGGCCTCCTTGGCCTTCAGAGGCATATAAGGAAATATTTTTTCCTGAGTACACCCCTGGTTTGAGCAGCCTCATGCTTCCTAGAGACCCAGTGCCAGAGATCTGTTGAAGAAGTTCCAGGGAGACAAATGAATATGACATGGAAATCAATCATGTGCAGCTGGTGTTCTCTACAGGCAACTGCTTGATTTTATTTCCTTTTCATTTTTCTCCCTGTTCCCTGAGATCAACTCCTTTAAGAGCTTGATACCAGCTAGCTTTGTGTGATTAAGTGGTAAACTTAAGCTGGCTGCTGGAACCCTCTGTGTTTCTGCAGAACTGGAAGATTGTTCATGGTAACTGAGTCCTCTGGACTGCTGAGGGCAGCGAGACTGTTTAAAGGCATTTTGGGCTTTATTTCTTGGAATCTTACTTACCTAAAAGTTCCTAGGTGGGCTTTTTAGTTATTTTTCCTTCAGCTGTGAGTTATGGAAAACCCAACCCTTTTAAATGATTGGGTTTATCTCACATAACAAAAGTCCATATTTCTGCTTTCTTTCTATTCTGCCATACCCAGCTTTGCCAATCCCTCCAGAAACCCCTTCTTATGCCCTGTCCAACAGCAGTCCCCTCTCTCCCCATGAAAGTAACCTTAATTTTATGGTAATTGTTTGCTTTCATTTTAAAAATAAATTTATCACCTGAATGTGCATCCCTAGACACTGCAGTTTAGTTTTACCCTTTTTAAAAATTGATATGTTTTTAAAGTCTCTTTTAATCCACAGGATCCCCCACCCCCATCTCTTTCTTTTCCTTATCATTTATCTATTGAAGTATGCAGGCCCAAAGAGTTTACCACAGTCTGGATTTTGCTGATTGCACTCGTGATTCAGGTTAACATGTTCCTCAGTTTCCTTTATTTTCTGCAGACTGGCATCTGAATCCAGAGACTTGATCAGACTGATATTGATCACACTGCAGTACAGAGTGAATCGTGTTATGGGGCCATGTATTTGTTGTACTTGCTATGACCCTTTACAGTTTAAAAAGTGTTTTTGCCTCTGTTGTTTCTCCTGTGGTCAAGGATTAAACAGATCAGGAATCACCATCCTTATTTTATAGTAGGGGCACTGGCACCCAGAGAGGCAGACTGGCTTGCATAAAGTCACACAGCCAGGGAATGGCAAAGCAGGGTTTCCTGACTCCATATGTACTAAGCCTTCTACTTTCTCTCACTTTCTAACCCTGGTGGCTGGCTGAAAACTGGGTTCCTTTTCAAGGGGGCAGGAAAGGGACACTAAAAGGGAAGCTGGCACGTTGTCAAGGCTAGCCCTTGTCAGTATCACAGTCTGGTTAGGACCTTATCCTACAGGGAGCCTTTTCTTTAAAAAAAAAAATAAATAAATAACAGCTTTATTGAGAAGTAATTCACAAACCATAAATGTCACCCTTTTGAGGTGTATATTTCAGTGGTCTTTAGTATATTCTCAGTGCTGTGCACCCATTACTACTAAGGCCTTACTTTTTTAGTAACTTTAGTAATTTCACTTCTGGAATGGGAAGGTTAACAGAGGATGAGCCTGGTGATGGCTTCCTGAGGTCCCATATTTACTCCCTTCTCAAGGGTCACACATATAAATCTCCATAGCAGTCCAAGCAGGCCCCTCGAATGAGTGAGGCCTGCCTGTGTAAGAGAGCTGGACAAGTTGGTGAGGGTGGTGATGGGCTGGAGAACACCCCCCCCCCCCGCCCCATCTAGAGGACCATCTGCTGGCAACTTAGCCCCTGCCAACTACTGCCATGCAGGAACATGGGACCAGGTTGCCAGGTCTTCTGGGTTTTCAAGAGGACCTGGGCATGTGGATATTTAGGAGAACTTTCTGGATTTTTAAATGTTGGAAATTTGTTTTTTAGAAACACTGTATGGTCTCTTATAGATTGAAGGTATCCTCAGACCTCCAGTTTGAGACCTCTTTTCATTTATTTAATTTATCTCATTTTATTTAATTTATTTCCATTTATTCTTTCTCTTCATTTATTTCATTTATTATTTCATATCATCAGGGAGTGAAGTTTTCTGGGTGTGTCATAAGAGCCAGCTTCCAAAAACCCAGTACTAGACAAGTGCCCAGAAGCTCTATTAGTTAGATACAAGTGTATTCTAAAATGTTAAGAATAGCAGTTCTGTGAAAGAGAGATGGTTTGTGATGAGGTTTATATTGAATTGTTTGGTCCGCATATTTGTCTTTAACCACTGTCACAGTGTTTGGATAAGTCGGCTTGATACCTCCCATCCCCCACCACCCCTCCACCCCACCTCCCGCCATGTTGCATAGTTAGCTGCAAATGTTTTTGCGGTTACCCTACAACATAGGCATCAACAGATGTCTCCTCAATCCCAACTGCTCTGTAAACAATGCATGCTCACATCATCCCCTCCCATCTTGTTCTACACCTCAACAAAAGAAAGAAAGGGTCCTTTTTGATTGAGTGGTACTTAGCTGTTTTTATCTTTTGTCTTTTTGGTTTTCTGTCAACCCTCCCATTTTAGAGCTGTAGAACTGAGACTCAGAGAGATTATGTAATTGCCCAAGGCCACTTATCTGGCCACTTGCAGAGCCAATTTTGAATCTGGTTTGCTGACTTCAAATCCAATGTGCTTTTACACTTCTTTATGCTTTCTTGGTATTTTGACCATTCTTATACCTGAGTGGAATTGTCTGACCCTGGATTTTAAAGTTGCATTTTAGAGATTAGAAAAACCCACTTGTCTCTGCCTTCCTAGTGTCTTCTATTGTTTTAAAGATGTTTGTATTAGGACTCTTTCATTTGCAAGTTACAGAAACTCATCTTGAACTAACTAAAGCAAAAAAGGGAATTTATTGGTTTATGTAACTGAAAGGACTTAGAATTTACTGCCTTCAGCATGGCTGGATCCAGGGGTTTAGATGTCTTCAGTAACCTCTGCTTGGTACTGTTTGCTTCCAGACAGACAGACTCTCCCCTCACGGTGGCAAGAGGCCTCCAGACTTATAGCTCGGCAGTCCCAGCAGAAAGAAAGAGGCTCTTTCCTGATACTTGCAGTCAAAAGTCTTAATCACTGGGCCAGTCTTCTGTGCCCACTTGGGTCATGCACTTCTTTCTAAACCTTTCATCATGGTCAGGAGGATACTCATTCTCTTTGGCCGCACATGGCTCAAGTCTCCATTCGTGAAACTGAGGGAGATGCCAGCCCTCCAAATCTCGTGACTGACAGTAGTAGGAAGCTGGTTTCCCAAGATCAGGTGTGGGTTCCAGAAAGAGGAGGGAGTGAGGGTTGGTCAGGCAATTGCCTGCATTTATATTTAATACAACGTTTTAATATGCATTCATGGGAAGCAGATGTGGCTCAATCGATAGGGCTCCCGTTTACCATATGGGAGGCCCCGGGTTCGCTTCCCGGGGCCTCCTGGTGAAGGCAAGCCAGCCCACGCAGCGTGGTGAGCTGACGCAGCAAGATGACCCAACAAAGGGAGACTAGCAGACACAGAAAAATGCACAGCAAATGGACACAGCAAGCACAAGCAGCAAGGGGGGGATAAATAAATAAATAAATAAATAATCTTTAAAAAAAAAAAAAAAAATGCATTCAGTGTCCCAAAAACCAAAAAAATCACCCTCAACAAGGATTCTAGCTTTCAAAGAAAAATAAAGGGGTCAAATACAGAATTTTAACACCACTTCAAAAACAGGTCATCTCTTTAAAAAAGATATTCTCTTTAAAAAAGAAAAGGGCCATTGGGACATTTGCCAAGCCCATATTTTTCATAATAGAAATAGAAAAAGAGAGCTTTCTTTTCCCACGCGTAACTAATATATAGAGTCTTAACACAACTTCCTGGTACAATAATGCTTCATTTATCTGACATCATTAGGGAATGAGGTTTTCTGGGTGAGTGGATTTTGAAGGTATGTTTGTGCTTTTAAGACTTAAATCGGGGGTGGGGTGGGGAGGGTGGGGCGGGAAGCTTTCTTAAAACAGTTTTCTGCACTTATAGAATACGTTGACACAATGAACATAAATTAATGTTCTCTAAACCATCTCGCATCACGCTTCTAGAAGTTAGAATATGGCCAGGATGTGTGAGGAACTGCGGAATAAACAGGACCCTTCTCTTCTTGACCTGAGTTCGGGTAGGGAACCATAATTTTATATAAAAATAAACATGAGTACGTTATGGAGTAGAATGCAAAATTCTTAGGAATATTTTAGATGAAACTTGAGCTGATTCAAGCTACTATCCAGATTCTATCTTTTTCTGCTCTTTATCCCTTTCTCCAATTCATATCCATTTGCCTTCAGGGGGAAATAGACCTCTGATGCACTTAGAGGCTACTGAGGCTCTACTGAGGCCCTTCACCAAATGTCTCCAGAGCTACAGTACTGCTTTTTCGTCATTGGTGCATATTTTGAGCAGTTTTCCATCGCTGCTTGGTGTTTAAGCTAGAGAATAATTGAGTATTGCCAGGGGAACCAAATAGTCAAGCTTTCAAAGTGAATAATTTAAAATTTGCACCTCTAGCTAAATCGGTAGACCTGGCAGGACAAGGGGTCTATTCTTTTTCTATAAAACAAGTTCAAAACTTGTGTGGCTCATCCAGTGTAGACTCACACCAGGAAGAGATTGGTGAAGTCTCTGGGACTCTGACCACCAGATAAATGGGATCTGCCAGCCTGGTTACTGATTCCAGTCCATGACCCTTGTAATTTATGGATGTGAGTTTTCTGTGCTTTCTTGACTCTTGTGCAGAATGGTCAGTCTGCTTCTCGCCATGAGAGATTCTTCATTTCCTGCTCTTTGGATTTCCTCCAGGCAGGTGCAGGGCATTCCGACCTGGCCATTCAGGATGCCATTACCTCATGGCTTTAAACAGAAGGTTGATTACCGGTGTGGTCTGCTTCTGTCATATTTGAAGAGCAATCTAAAGCAAAAGTCTAATTGTATTTTCCTTGAGCAGTGATTTTCAAACTTTATTTAGTTATAGAAACTTTTTAAAAAGTTGCTTTGGAAAATAATTTTAGATTTACAAAAAAGTTGCAAAAATAATTCTTTGTAGCCTACACCCAGCTTCCCCTAATGTTAACATCTTACATAACCATAGTACAATTATCTAGACCACAAAATTAACATCGATACAGTATTTTTAATGGATTGATGGGCCTTAATTGAAAACCACCAGTTTTTCCCACCATGTCACTTTTCTGCTCCAGGATCCTATATCACCCTAGTTGTCATATCTCCATAGTCTCTACCAATATGTGGCATTTCCTCCATCTGTCTTAGTCTTTCATGACCTTAACACTTTTGAAAAGGGTAGCCAGTTATTTTGTAGGATGTCCCTCAATTTTGAGTTTGTGTTATGTTTTCTAATGGTTAATTTGAGGTTATGCATTTGGACATGAATACCAGAGATGTGATGCTGTGGCCTTCTCAGTGCATCATTTTGGGGGGACACATATTACTGGTCACGTTAATGCCGATCATCTGGTTAAGGTGATGCCTAGCCATGTTTCTCCAATATAAAATTACTATTTTTCCCTTTGTCATTAGTAAGTATTGTATGGGGAGATCTTTGAGATGATGTGACTACCCAGTTGCAGGAAATTTTTCTTCAAAGGATATTTTATGTGAAGTTCTAGCATGAAGAACAGGTAGAAGTGTGTTGTATTTATTGAAATGGGCCCGGGATGGGGGCAATGGCCTCAGTCTCTTCCTGCCTCTCTCCCTGGAGTCAATTCTGTTGAAGCCCGAAGCCATCATGGAATGCTCTTTGAAAAGCATGGCTTTTGCTTTTTACAATACTTACGTACACTAAGCCCTGTTCTCAGAATGTTCTAAAGCAGGGGTTCTTAACAAGGGGTCCGTGAGCTTGAACTGAAATTCAAAAAAACATTATTCTTGTGGGGGATGTGTTAGTGCGTATGTGATATATTTATTAAATAATACACAGTATAGTGTGGACATAGTAAGGGGTCCGTGGTTTTCCCTGACTGGCAAAAGGGTCCATGGAACAAAAAAGATTAAGGACCCCTGTTCTAAAGGATGGTTGTCTTCTTTGGACTTTGAAATTAAATTAGCGAAATAAGGCTTAAGTGGAATAACGCAAAGAACCAACGTATAACTGACACCAATTAGCCAACAGTTACTGAGCACCTTCTGTGTACCGGTCATTGTGCTAAGTCTAGAGAATATAAGAGTCAGAAAAACACAATCCCTGCCTGCTAATTGTGCATCTTTTCTTTCATAACAGAGAGGACTTTATAGTATAGACCTAGCGAAGACACATGAAGGGGGGAACCAAGCAAAATTGGCTTTTGTTTGGAAAGATATTTGAGGGTTTTTTTGTTTATTTTTTGGGTGAACACAGGGGCCACTTTGGCCTAACTGGCCTCATGTCCTTGTCAGAAGCAGTTACTTCCCCTCTGAGAGGCAAATGTGCTTTAGGAAAAAAAAAGAGAGAGTTCAAACAATCTTCCCTCCCCGCAAAAAAGACCTACCCCCTGCCATTGATTCTGCTTCCCATATTTGAAAGAATCCAAATCCTCATCCTTCACGGGTGAGGTGTTTTAGCTGCCCATAATTACATTATTATTCCAGACACTGTCGGAACGGTCTTGCTGAGGAGGGAGGATTAGGCCAAGGAGGCTGGCGCAAGCAGTCGGCCAGTCATCTGCCCTGCGCCTGGCAAAGGAGATTATGCTTCTGGAGCCGAGGTTGCTGGCTGAGCCCTTGTTACTTAATTAGGTTCCTGTCTCTTTTCCCTTTATGACAGTGGCAGAATCCAAGATGTACCCCCTTTTAAATTAATGCAAATGCCTCTAACAAAGTTTTATAATAGTTCATTTTAAACAAATCAGAAAATTGTCAAAACCACTCTAGTCGCAGGTAATTCAGGGGTAGGAAATAACCTTTAAAATCATATGTTTCTCAAGGGAGTAAGGTAGCAAATACCATCTCTTTAAATTCTGTTTAACATGGAGCCTTTATTGACTGCTCATGATGGTTCTGCACAATTTAATGCTCTTTTTAAGTGAATATTATTTAGCTTCTACACACGAGTCAATGTGGCCTCATGGGTCTGTAAATTTAGATGCTGATCACAACCAGAAGTCAATGTATAAAGCAGTTACAATTTAATTAACTGGTAATAGATCTTTTGCAGTGTCGGGTTAAAGGGAATGTATAAATTTTGCTTTATGAACCGGCCTCTGCTAGAAAGTGTAGACACTGGCCCTTCCCTCTCCTCTCTCTCATGGGATGAGTTATGGGTGATGGCCCTCCTAACTGCAAAGGAGTATGAGGTTGGGTGGATGGGGAACCCATTATTAAACAGCTGTGTTCAGCCAATCAGCCTTGAAGAATTTGACTTCAGAGGTCAAAAAAGATTTCTGACACTGTTAATTTCATTTTATGAGCCACTATTGAGACTCACTGGCTCATGCATTGTCTGTAGCTTTTGAAGGAGAAATGAGAGAAATTTTTGAAGGTTCATAAATAGATTAAAGCTAAAAAGCAAGCATTAGTTCAATCTCTGCACCTTGCAGTTAGGGAAACTGAGGCTGGGGGGATGCTGATGTCCCACCATGGGCCTCTTGGCACTGACTGGCAGCATCACACGCTGCTAGTGAGGTCCAGGACCTTGGGGAGGTTGCTCCAAGCCTGAAGCCCCTTGGGAGTCTTGCTACACCTCTTATCTCTTTAGGAGATGAGGCCCGGGGGTACTGGAGTTTATTCATTCAGCGCCAACAAGAGAGTGTTCCCTTGCCCTTCTTCACCAACCAAATGAGCCCTCGGCAAGAGTTTTATTCTTACTACCTGAGACATAAATTTGCCACCACCTTGATAGAGTGGGAAAAGCACTGAACTACGAGTCAGAGGTCTTGGCCCTGCTATGCACCCTCCGAATGACACCTGTGGCAAGTTACTAGCCAAGGGGAGGTGTCCCTGCGTGGACTCCCCGTGGTTCCCTTAGTATAGTGGTGCTCACATTTTGCTGTTTTTGCTTATTTGTCTTCCCCACCTGACTGAAAACTCATGAGGGTAAATACCTACCTGTCTGACTTACTGTTGTGTCCCCAGAGCCTAGAACAGCACCTGGTATGTGGTGGGTGCTTCATGTTTACTGTGAATGAATGACTGAATGAATGAGCAAACAAACCTCAAATCTGCAAACCTTCATCTGTAAATGGGGATGATAACTCAGCCCCTATATACCTCACATAAGACACAAGGGAGATAATGTATGCAGATGAGCCCTGTGCTGTTAAATAAATGTGAAGATATAGTTCACGTGAGTTAGTAGTGTCATCTTGTAGGCTTTAGCTGTATTGCATTCACTTATTCTTGCCATGATTTCCCTTTGAAAAAGAGTGTGTCTGAGGTATTGTCAGTAGCATTAACTGACAATATACTGCCTAGAATGAGAGACCCCTAGAGTTTTAAGAAACTTCCCATGTGTTCCTTTCCCCATCACATTATAAATGAGGGAGGGGCCCAGGGAAGTTGATTCACTTGCCTGGCAACGCAAAGGGATTCAGTGGCTAAGCCAGGAGTAGGTCCCAATTCCCTGATTGTCACCCCCTCTGCTCAGGGCATCAAGACTTCATCTCTTTTGGAGAAGCTGTGGATAGTTTAATTAGCTACAATCTGAAGTGGGATGTATGTCAGAGCTCATTGTGGTGGGGGTGGTAGGTTTTATTTTCCAGTGCTAAACTCTGCTGTAGTTCAGCAACCTCATTTAACTCCAACACTCAAGACAGGCCAGCTGGGCATGTACTACCAGGGGTCATTTTGAGCAGGTGCCTGGATTCCCCAGTGCCCTCGGACACACTCTCCTCCACCTCAGCCTGACCTGCTACCCATCCACTGAGCTCCTTGTTGATGCTGAACAGATGCCTTAAAGATGTTGAGAAACATTTCCCAATTAAAAGCTATGAGATCGTTTTGCTCTGCACCAAGCTGAGCTCCAGCCAGAACTTCTAACAAGGTCAACACAGTTTTCTCTCTGGAAACTGCACTCCCAGTGCCCCCAAGTTGTCGGTGCAATGAGTAAGAGAAAGGTGCTTTGGGATCCCACCAGAATCAAGGATGAGTCCCTTCTCTGGACTAGGCCCTATTTTTATTCTTTTAATGTCAGTGTCGGGAAAGGCAAAAGAAGGCTGGGAAACTGTTCCTGATTAAAGAGAATGGAAGAGGCATAAGTATATACCATGCAAAATGCCTGATTGGACCCTGGTTTGAGGAAAAAATAGGCATAAAAGAAATTTGGAGACAGATGATAAGTGTTGGCGAGGATGTGGAGAAATTGGAGCCTAGTGGGAGTGTAAAATGGTATAGCCACTTTGGAAAATTGTCTGGCAGTTCCTCAAAAGGCTGAACATAGAGTTGCCATATGACCCAGCATTTCCACTCCTATGTGCATACTCAAGAAAAGATGAAATCATTTGTCCACACAGAAACTTGTATACAAATGTTTGGAGCAGCATTATTCATAATAGCCAAAATGTGAAAACAACCGAGATGCCCATCAACACAAGAATGGGTAAACAATGTACAAGGGAATATTATGCAGCCATAAGAAGCATTGAAGCTCTCATACATGCTACAACATGGGTTAACCTTGAAAACATGCTAAATGAAAAAAATCAGGCACAAAACAAGCACATATTATATGATTCCATTTATATAAAAATGTCCAGGGTAGGCAAATCCATAGAAACAGAAAGATATTAATGGTTTCCAGGGAGAGGAAAATGGGTACACTTTCTTTTTGGGGGTGATGAAAATCATCTGGAAATAGCTAGTGGTGATGATTGCACAACTTTGTGAATATACAAAAAATTGTACACTTTAACAGGGTGAATAGTATGTGAATTATATCTCAATTTTAAAAAAAGTAATTTGGGGACATTGGAGAAATTTCAGTATGGACTGTATATTAGATAATATTTTATATCAATGTGAAATTCTTTAGGTGTGATAATGGAATTGTGGTTTTGCAGAAGAATGTTCCTTGCTTGAGACATGCAAGCTGAAGTACTTCAGTGGCCAAGCATCATGACGTCTGCAATTTACGCTCTCAAATAATTCAGCCAAAAAATATTTAGAAGGATAGAAAGCAAATATGGTAAAATATTAAAAACTGCTAAATCTAGGTGAAGAGTAAGCTGGTGTTCTTTTTACTGTTTTTATAATTTTCTGTTCAAATTTCCAAAATATAGGTTAGGATAAAGAAATATTTGTTAAAGATAGTGAGGGAAAATAAGTCACAGGCTTTTGGCTGTACCCTTGTCCCTTTAATCTCTGTCCAAGACAAGGCTAAACACTTATTTGAGCCTATCTCAGGTAAGATTAATTCCATTGGTGAGATTAATTCCATTGGTGAGATTAATTCCATTGGTCTGAGCAGACCCCCCACTTAGCTGTTTTTAGGGGCAGGTACTGGGGGATGTACCTGAAACCCAGAGCCAAATGTTGTGGGCCCCACACGTTGACTGTCACAAAGGAGGAGGCTCTCTTACAATCTCCATGGTCCAAAAATGATGGCCGAGGGCACTGCCAGCCACTGCTCCCTTCCTGACCTCTTTCCATGCTCTGGCAAGGCATGGAGGGTGGTGGGGCCGACTTTTTCCCTCTTCTCCACGGGAAACACTAAGAGAGCCAGCAAGCATAATTTCTGGAGAAAAAGAATTCTTAGTAAGTTTTCTGAACATTACATGTTGTTCCCTTGTTGTAATATTTATATTTTGGGAAGGGATATACAGAGCCTTGTGGCAGATTAAGTCCCTCATTTCTTGCCCCCTCCCCCAAATAAGAAAAAATCAGCAATTATGACCAGGTGTCAAGCAGTCTTTAGACTTATTGAGGAGAATTGGGCCAAATCCCTTCCAGAACAAATGGTGAAACCAATAATCAAGAACTTCAGACCTAGAAGGGACCTTGAAGCATCCTCATTTTCTCAAACTTGATGAGGCCTTCCAGAAGAAAAACCCACTGATTTCACACCTCAGGTCCACCAGGAAATACAGGCAGGAACATTTGCAAAACCCTGTAAACCAACAACCGCTTTTACAGTGTGCAGGCTGATTTTTCAATGTGCAGATTTGCTATGAATTTATAGAGTGTTTTGATTCTAAATTCACAATGTGCATCTTTAATGGCTCCAAGTTTGGATAATTTCATGCTGTTTACATCCTAGCAGCAATGGTTTATGCATATTTCCCAAGTTATTACCCTCCTAGGAGAAGAGTGAACAGCCTCCTTTTACAAAAGACAGTCCCATATGTCCTGGTTTAGTGCATCTCTCTTCAAAGATCATTTTCCATTGAGATGTCAGGAAAGCATGACAGCTGGATGAAGTGCCAAGCCCAGTTTGTAGACAGGTGGGTTTTCTGGTTTCCTAGACCTTCTTACTGGGCTCCCAGATGGCCTTGCATTTGAAAACCACCGATTAGGCACTTTGCAGTCTCCTGGAGTTTTTCTATGGAGACATTTTTCAATCTTATTTTTTTTTTTAAAATGCTGCCCACCTCCCTCTACTCCCATCAGGAATGAAATGTGTTAACATGTGATGAGAGCCTTAAAAAAATGATTCAGTAATTCTCTTTACAGGGGAGGGGGCAGCCTGAGGAAGTAATTAGAATTGTAGGCCGTATAGAATGTTTATTTTTAAATAGTGAAAAATTGGAAGTAAACGCTCAACAGTAAGAGGATATGATACATCCATGTATTAGAATGTAATAATCCTTTGAAAATTCTTTCAAAGGATGTTTGATGACAGGAAAATTCTCCTGATATAATGATAGGTGAAGAAAGCTGGTTCCAGACTTCCAGTTAGGTTCAGATTTCAGCACATGCGTTGAAACAAGATGGAAAAACGTAATCATGAAATTATTATTGGGTGGTGGGATTGTGGGAGATTTTTAAATTTTGAGATATTGTAGATTTCATATGAAGTTGGAAGAAAAACTACTGAGAGATCTCATGTACTCTTTACCAATTTCCTATAGTGATTTTAATTTTCTTTTTACTTTTCTCTCTTTTCCTAATAATCTACAGTTAGGGAGGAAGAAAAGACTATCATTTTTTTAAAAAGTCAATTGATTCCTCTTTCTGGAAAACCTCACTCCCAATTGTAAGTGATCCCCGCTTTCATTGTATACCCACAGCCCACTGCCTAGCCCTTTGGTCCACAGGAGGTCTTAACTACCTTCGGCTAAAATGGTAGTTAACTGAATCCTTGCCTATGAATGGACTTTTAGACAGTGAGTTCACATTGGATAAACAGGGCATGTCTTCCAAAATCATCAGGTTTACTCAAACTATGTAGAAAAGAGAGGAAGGAAACACGTTGTTTTTATATAAAATAAAACATCCATAATGTAGCATGGAAAGTAAGATTTGCATGACTTAAGATAAAGCAGTGGACTCCAGAGGAGTGTCCCACTTGGGCACTTCCAGATGCTCCTGCTGCGAGCATGTCCTCTCCTCTGCCTTGGGGGTTGGGGGGAGGTGCTTTGGCAGAAAAGTTTGAGGTGCCCTGCTAGTAGACATCCAAGAAATGCTTCTTGACCGAATTATGCAGGCTGTTTCTTCAGCTGTCTTCTTGTTCCTGTCCAGCAGGGTGGATGTCAGAGGACACATGGCACTGTGGGAAATCACTGGGGAAAAGATTGTTCTCCTTAGCTTTTTTTTTTTTTTTTTTTTTTTTTTAAAAAAAAAAAAAAGGTCTGGCTCTTCTCTCACTGCTCTAGGGCACATGTCTTGCTGGAAAGCACACTACCCAGGGAGTTGGGAGCCTGGATTCAATTCTTGGCTCTGGCTTAACCTCTGCGTGAGTCTGGCGTGATGTCCCATCTCCAGGCCTCCGTTTCCTCACCAGCAGAACATGATGTTCAGATTAGATCATCACTAAAGCCTTTTAGCTCTAAATGCTGTGGTTTCCGAGGCATGTGATTTTCCCATGTTCCTTTTACTTAGTTGAAAGTGCACAACTTGGAAGAATTTTAGCTTCCTTAAAAGTCAGCCTTCGCTGATTTGAGTATTTGGCTCTTTCTCTGCCTCCTTGGTGAGCCTTGTCATCAACACCTCTCTTTCATCATTGGAAAAAAATGGCTCAAGAGGAAGATGAGTGTAGAAACTGATTAGCAGGATACCCCTCTTCTTCTTCTTCATTTCCCCTCCCCTGAAGATTACCTTGGGGATGTCACAAGCAATTTTCATAAACAGGTTGGTCATTTACAAGAGATACGTTTACAAAGCATGAAATTAACATTTTTGCACAGAGCCAAATAATTGCTTATAACTTGGTGACTTTAGTAGCTGAGTTTGCAGCTTGAGCAGCAATTAGCCAGGTCAGATGGTACATGCAGTAATGCAGTTAGCAAACTCTATTACCAAAGCAAAATTAGCCAAGCACCTCATGTTGGAGCAGGTTTCTCTCCCTGTCGAGTTCAACCAGGAGGTCATTTCATACACGGGGAGTACCACAGTCTGCTGACATTGCAGTCCATCGTATATCACAGTGTTGCAGTGTCACCCACCCATGGAGCAAAGTGACACAGCCACAGGTGGCTGAAGAGGGTCACCAAACAATGCCCAAACCCTTCAGACTATACAAGAGGAGTGGCTACACCTTCAGGCTCTCACCAGGACAGTTAGGTACCAAACTAAACATCACATTAGAATTAGGGAGTACCAAGTGATAGCCTCCAAAGGGAAGAAACAACAGAGCAGACAAATTTAGGCAAACATCTTGCATATTTCAGTAGCAGTTTAAAGATTTGTTTATTTATTTATTTATCCCACCTCCACCCCCCTTTGTTTTTGTGCTCGCTGTCTGCTCTCTGTGCCCTTTCACTGTGTGTTCTGCGTCTGCTTGTTTTCTCTTTAGGCGGTACCGGGAACTGATCCTGGGACCTTCCAGAGTGGGAGAGAGGTGCCCAATCTCTTGCACCACCTCAGCTCCCTGGTCTGCCAAGTCTCTTATTGTCTCTCCTTTGTGTCTCTTTTTTTGCGTCATCTTGCTGCGCCAGCTCTTCTGCGCGGGCCAGCACTCAGCATGGGCTAGCTCTCCGCTCGGGCCAGCTCGCCTTCAACCAGGAGGTCCCAGGAATCGAACCCTGAACCTCCTATATGGTAGATGGGAGCCCATTCGCTTGAGCCACATTCGCTTTCCTAAGACATTCTTAAGTTCATAAAAGTGGCAAGAGAATACTAAATTCCATCTAGTAAATTCTATTTTAGGAGGCATGTCAGTGTATAATTTTGGACTTGCAAAATTATACACCAGCATGACAAAGTTAGCTGGCATAACATCAATTCTGAACTGTCGGTGGCATGACCACAGAGATTTCTTTCTCACTCATATGAAGTCCAAATGGTTACACTGTGATGTAGGTCTCAAGAGCATTTCAGAAGGGAGAGGGATGTCAGAAAGGAGATAAATTATCGAAGGGTTCCCAGGAAACTTAGTAAAATTCATTTGGGAAAACATAATGAATCCGAGGTATCCTCCTCTCCAAGTGTGTGGAGAGAAAAGGAAAACTCTCCCTTTCTCTTTGCTCACTCCACCGAGAGAGTTTGTATTCTAAATAAAGGTAACAAGTAAATGTTAGAGAGGTCCTGTACTGCCTAGCTGGGGCTCAGATTTTGCAAAATAAAGAGTAAAAGCATTAGAATCAGACAGACTTGGGTTCAAATCCTGGCTTTACCACTTGCTAATTCTGTGGTCTGGAGCAAATTACAGTCTATAACTTGAGGATAATAATGGTGCCCGCTTCATATTTATAGGGTAAAATGAGGTAATGCATAGAGAAGGAATTATTCTGGAGATCTGCATGTTGTATGTACTCAGTCATCCATTCATTGAGTTCATTCGGCTAACATCTATTGAACACCTTTAGGTGTGTGGTACTGTGCTAGGTGTCAGCGAGCTAGATGTGATGGTGAGCCAAACCAGATGCTGCCGCTGCCCTCCTGCAGCTTATTGTCCAGGCATAGATATGCATTAATCAAATGATCACTCTAAACAAACGTCTACTTATTCATGTAGTGCTCTGACGGATGGCCACCATACTGTGTTTGCCAGAAACCTAGACTGAGAGGTCAGAGAAGACTTCCCAGAGGAAATGGTATGGCATCTGAGCTGAAATGTGAAGTTAATTTGGTGGAGTTGGGAACAGGGTCTGACAAATGTATTAGGTAGAGGACATAGCATGTGCAAAGGCCCCATGGTAGGACAAGCATTCAAAGAAGTGACTGGAGCTCTGAGAGCAAGGTGGAGCAGGGTGTAAGATGGGCTGGAGAAGAGGCCAGAGGCCAGTCCATTTAGAACCTTCTAAGCCTGTTAAGGGGCTCGGTTTCATCTTAAGAGCAACAGGAAGCTACTGACGGTTTTAAGCAGCAGCTTAAAAAATTATTTTAAAAAATGTTAGTTATTGTTCATTTCTTGGAACGTTTATATTATATCCCAACATTATGGCTCTCTTCCTAGATTCTCTGAATATGTAATTTAAAACACACACACACACACACACAGCCCTATGGATCTATTTGGTGCTCTGAAAGCAGGAACTGTAATATGCCAGAGCCAGCTGGTCTATTACAATGTGCTTCCTCCTCTCTGTGGTATTGGAAAGATACTGAAAGCAACATAGATCCAGGACAGAAAGGTGAGACTGTCAGAACGGGCACCTAGTCTTTCTCCTGACAAAGGCCAGGCTTACCCTAAAGATAGGCAGCTTGGCCAAGGATCTTGGTGGGAATCAAGCGGTCCCAACTTTCAGGGCATATTTGCCCATCGGTGTGTGACTAAACTTGATAAATCCATGTTGGCTACCTAGGTCAGAACTTCAGCCCCCAAAAACTCTATTGCCTAACAGAAGCCTATATTTTTCATCTTAGCCTTTGCCCTATTTCCCCTGGTGAATCCTGAAGTTGGTATAGTAGGGCATGGACTCCTCAGACCAGACCTAACTCCAGGCTGGTTGTGTGACTGGATAAACAGTTACAGAGTTAATCAAACTTGGCATCGCTTTGCTGGAGAGGGCCTGGGCCACAGTGGTTATTTTTAAAGAACATGAAGTGGTGGACAGAGTGACTTTCCAGCTCCTCTGCACAACAGCCTGAGACCACTGGTTTCATGGCTGACCCAGTTCAGAATATGGTGATGACACTTTCATGTCCCTTCCAGGGCCCTTTATAGTTGCAAATGCTTTGTTATACACATACTCCTTGATCCTCCAGACAGCTCAAGGAAGCAGCCTAGTCAGTGGTTGTCTTCCCCCTTCTTCAGATGAAGAAACTGAGGTCTGATCATTAAGAGCTGTGCCCAGGGTCATACGTGAGATCACTGCTCCTGGGACACCAAATGGCGAGCCAGGATAAACTTGTTTGGAGCCGCTTTTGTTGCTCATGCACCCGCCTTAAAAAATAGATAAATAAAAAAAAAATTTTAATGACGTGGACTAGTGACATGACTGAAGAAACAATAGCCTGGAAAATATTTAAATCCTGTGAAGGAGGGTGGGCTCTATGTAGAGCAGACAGTGCTTAGTGTGGGTTTGTCAATAGAGTCATGGGCTTTTTCAGATGATTTCACTGTATTCAGGCTTTCCAAGTTCAAGGGACACTTGTGTGTCTGTCTGTCTCTCTTTTACGTCCATTACCATCTAGTGAGGAAGCTGAAGTTAACGTGTCTTTAAATTTTGTTTCTTTGAGTCCTGATATATTCAGACAGTGATCTACATCTGTGTCCCCCAGGAAACTAAAACACACCAAGGGAGGAAAGACAGAAGTACAGGTAGCCCAAGCTCAGATTCAGGTCGGCTGACAGAGTGTGTTTCTTAGAAAATAAACCCTTTGCAGTACAAAGACTGAGAGGCTTCCCCCTTCCCCTGCCTCCTTCCTGTGTAATTTTTAAAAGCATGAAAAATGAAATGGGGCCCTACATGTGTGAGACAGATTTTTTCTTTTTTTTTTTTGAATAGCCCAAATAATGCAAATTATAATTATGCCTTGCCAGGCAGAGTATTCTTGCCTTCTTAGTGATAGTTGAAATTTCTTGGCATCTACAACAAGCTTCTTTCCCGTCCCGGTTCCAGGTGGTCCCTCTTTGGCCGTCTTCCTTTACCCACACTGGCTTCAAGGCTTCCTCCCTACAATAGTTAAGACATTTCATCAAGAAGTGCTCCTCAACTTTCTTGCTTCTCCCATGGGGTGTGGGCAAGACTGAGCACCCCTCCAGAGGGAGCCTCGCCAATCTGATTAATTAAAGTAAATAAAGCGATCGGCAATGGGTTAAGTGCCCAACTCAGGTAACCGAGGCAACAGCAGGGAGTCTGCACCACTGCAGACAAGTCATGGGATTAATTTCTTCACAAATCTACGCCCTTCTCTTAAGTTCCAAGTCCACTTCAAGAGCCTTGAGAAGGAGCAGGGCTGTTGAGTAACAATGTGTGGAGGGAGGGAATTGGTAAGTGTCTGCCAGGATTACGGTGGGTGTTTTGTCCCCTCCAGAAATACAGTGTCGGCAGGGTAATGGAAATACATTGATGCCAAAGGCCTCCAAGTCAAGGACAGCTCACTGGCTTTAAGGATTTGATCAAGCCCTTCCTGAGCAGAGTGGTTGAGTGAGCCAGCCTTGGGTCAGCCAGCCCCACGTTCCTGTCCCAGCCACTTCCTAGCCAGCCTCACTTGTAAAATAGGGATTGTAGCTTCCTTCTAGGCTTGAGAGGATAATGCCAGCAAATTGCCTAGCACAGAGCCCGGCAATAGTAAGCCCAGTAGGTGTTAGCCCTCGCCGTAGAGGTAGATCCGGAGTGGAAGGCAGCTAGGAAAGGGGGCCACAGCTGGGGAAGGTCAGGAGAACAACCCAGGCACAGGAAGCAGGCAGGCAGCTTGGGGATTGGGGTTAGGAGCCCAAGGGTTAGGAGAGCTGTGAGGAGGCTGGCACTGCACGCAGAGAGGATCCGCCGTGGCCGGGGAGGTGGACATGGCTGCTCCCTCCATGACTTTGGTTCAAGCCAGACTTCCCATCCAGTGATCAAGATCATTTGCTGAGCATACAGTTTGCAGCTTCTCCTCCTGACTTGAACACTGGCCAGCTGAGAATTGATTCTGGTTGTTTCTCTACCACATGAAACAAAGATCATTGGGAAATATGATCACATGAACAAAATGTGAAACCTTCCTGTTTAGTGAGAGGCCAGCAGATGCCCAGAAGTATGGTTTCTGGGGCTGTAAATAGATTTGGGGAGAGAATTTACAATCTGTGGAAACATTTGCAACTTTTACAAGATATAAAGGGAGCGATAACTGCCAGGAGCCTAATGTCCAGTCAAGAGCCCTGGGCCTGACTGAATATTCTCAGACAAGCTGAACTCTGGGGCTCAGTTTCCTTATGTTAAAATGGAGCTGGATTAGAGAATGCAAGCAACTTTCTGCCCCAACATTCTGTGGGTCTAAGCTCTTTTAACAATAATTGTCCTTTTTTTTTTTTAATTTTAGAGAAAGCACATCATGTTCTGCATGATTTCATTTACTCCAACAGCCTGAGGTGGGCAGGGAAGAGAAAGGTTTGTTAGGCCCATTTCCAGATGAGAAACTGGAAGGAGCAGGTCCCCTGTCTCACTCCACTGTACCATGCTGTCTAACCAGGGTACCCCGGTATCCATGAGGGGTACCCCCTGGATCGTGAAGAAAGAGGAGCACAGAAGGAAAGCAGGCAGGAAGGGGGTCTGTGCAGACCCTGCATGGGTGATCATCTCCTCTCTATCCCCACAGCCATGTTATTCTGCTTCTCCAGCTCTCCTTTTTGCCCATCTGCGACTGAGACAGAGCCCGTGGCCCCAGGCAATAGGTCATATTCTTGGCCTCTTTGGAGACATTGTTGATAGTTGGTTATCCAAATGCTAGGAATCAGCATAGAGAATTTCTGCACAGAGCATCTTGGCTGGTATGGTAGACAGAATAATGGCCCTTTAGATGTCCATGTCCTAATCCCTGGAACCTGTGAATATATTGCCTTACATGGCAAAAGGGACTTTGCAGGTGCGATTAAGGACCTGAAGTAGGCTCTGTGTAATCACAGGGGACCTTATAAGGGATCCGTATAAGAGGAAGGCAGGAAGGTCACAGAGAAGGAAAGGTGATGATGGAAGCAGGATGGATGTAGCCAGGAAGACAGGTTTGAAGATGGGGGAAGGGGCCATGAGCCCAGGAATGCAGGCAGCCCCTAGAAGCTGGAAAAGGCAAGGAAACTGAGTCTCCCCTAGGGCCTCCAGAAGGAATGCAGTCCGATTGGTGCTTGGATTTTGGCCTAGTGAAACTGATTTTGGACTTCTGACCTCCAGACCTATAAGGTAATAAACCTGTGTTATTTTATGCCACTATGTTTGTGGTAATTTGTTGGCAGCAGCAATAGGAAACTGATACAGCAAGAATTGAACAGAAGTAGTTGATAATCAGAGCCATTGCTGGAGGTGAGAGGGAGGGAGAGGAAGGATGAGAACCAGTTGGTTTGGTGAAGACCCAGGATGTCAGAGGAGAACTTTGCTGATTTGTACTGTAATCTTAGGGCAAGTCACTTTCCCTCTTGGTGTCCTGGTTTTAACTCATCTGGAAATTTAAGGGGTTGAACATGAGTAGTTAGGGAATGGCAAGGAGAAGAGAAAGAAGAAAAATTCTGAAAGAAATACTCAAGAAGCTGTTAATAGTGGTTATCTCTAGGCAGTGGGACTAGGGATTGGGAGAGAGAATTTTATTTTTCATTGTATACCTTTTGACTGCTTCTTTCACCATGTGCTTTTATTATTTTTGTAATTATAAATCAAATTATAAGGTTTGTCTTTTCAGAAAATGCAGTGAAGTGGGTGGATTAGATCAGTGGTTTTCTAACTATTTTTTTAAAGGAGTGGAACCCTTTTCACATAATATTACTTGAAAGGCTAATTAATGTATGGTAAAGAATTTGGAGTCCCTCTTGCTGGGACTTCCCCTCCCCAACTCCTAGTTCCAGCATCGTGCAGGAATCTATTGAACATAATTGGAAAATAACATGTGTAAATCATTTCTCTCAGACCCCTCCACCTTTCCAATTCTGTGCTTCCCTTCCATTTAGCACAGGAAGCTGGGTGTCCCTGCCTTGTGGCACAAGTGGACAAGCAAGCGTTTACACTGTCAGTAGCTGTAAATTCCCCCTGGCACTTTGGGGAGTCAGCAGTTGGGAAGGATGGTGTGAGCTGTAAACAGGGTAAGTGTCACTCAGATACTGGGAGACAGGAAACAAGTCATTCCTGGTGAACTTTTCCTGGTCAAAATGGTAGAAAAGTGTTAAAAGGTAGATTTTACAACCATTCCAGGAAAAACAGTACCTCCCAGGGCTTTGATAGGAAGGAAGCTTAAAGGGACAGTGAGATGGTGGGAGACCCATTCACCTTGGGAAAATGTGGTTATGGACGCAGACCTGCTCCTTACTTACACTGTCATCTTGGCAAGTTACTTAACTTCTCTGAGTCTCTTTGTGAATCTGTAAAAAAAAAAAAAAAAAAAAAGGGAAATGCTAGTACCTACTTCCTAAGACTGTTGAAAGGATTAAATGTGATTGTAGGTCTAAATGCTTGGCATGGGGCCTTGCACATAGTAGGTGCTCAATGGACATTGCTCATACTGCTCATTATCATCGTCACCAGATTTCTGGACTCCTGGACAAGTCAGAAAATAGCCTTGCTCCCTCTTCCAGTATATTCTTGGTTAAACCTGTTCCTCTATCTCAAGAATTGCAAATTGGTGGTCTGCTAGACAAAAATCTACCCTGTAAATATATTTGTTTATCCTGTGTGATATTTTAAAAATCAAAAAATAAATCGTAGAAATCTTAATTTTCCAGCTTCTCTCTAAAAACTGAGCATCTAACTACACTGGCCCTCATGTGGTAACAGCCAGCTGGAGCCGGGGTGACAGCAATTCCCCAAGATGGGGTAGGCATGCACTTGCCTTCTCACCAGTCTCCTGCCCTCCATATTGTCTTATACTTGGCCAACCTCCCCCCCCCACCCCCATGCACACAGAGTTTGCAAAGCCTGGACTAGAAAGTTTCAGTAATTCTGTGCCCTTAACATGGCTCTGCCATTAGCCCATTCCATGACTGCAAATGTATCTCTGCATTTCCATATTGCCAACTAAAGAATGAGTGAGTTGAGTTTCCAGCTTTGGCTTTCTTTGGGTCTTCTTCTCTTTCCATAAACATTTACTTTATCCCCCCTATTTCCAGGAATTCTAACAAGCACTTGGGAGGATATAGAGATGAATTTGAATGGGCCTGGCCCAGAACTGTTTTACAGCAGTGCCACTCAAAATATAGTCTGAAAACTGGCTCCAGTTCATGATGAGATAAATACAAATTGAGAATAAACATTTAGAGACTTTGTAGCAATTTGACATTGCCATGACAGTCAAGCGCATACTCAATTGACCAACTTGTTGAATAGATATAGATCAGGTCATAAGTTGTGGAACTCCTGTAGTTGAATTGCCTGTGGCGCTAGCTGCATATTCTTTCCAATTACTATTGCTGCTTAACAAACTGCTTCAAAACTAAGTAGCTTAAAACATCAACAACAATCATTCATTTGCTCTCAAATCTCCAATTTGAGCAGGGCTGGACAGAACATTTCTTCTGCTCCAAACAGTACTTGCTGGGGTGGCTCAGCCATGGCCAGAAGATCCACTTCCAAAATGGTTCTTTCATGGCAAGTGGGTGCTGGCCATCTGTTCCTTTCCATATTGGTCTCTCCAAAGGGTGGCTTCCTCATAACATGGTGGCTGGGTCCAAGAGCAAGTGTCCCAAGAGAGCAAGACAGAAGTGCATAGCATTTTTATGATCTAGCCTCAAAAGTCACATTGCATCTCTTATGCCAAACTCTGTTGGTTGAGGCAATCACAAAGGTCTGCCCAAGTTCATAGGGAAAGGACATACATCCCATCTCTTGATGGAGTTGTGGAAAGGTTCTAGAAGAACATGTGGGACAGGAGATTTTGTTGCAGCCAGCTTTGGAAAATATGTCATACTGTTCAAATGGTCCATTCATTTTCTATTGCCATGTAACAAATTACCACAAACCTAGTGGCTAAAGACAACATACTTTTATTAGCTAAGAATTCTGTAAGTCATGAATCCAAGCAGACTTGACTAGATTCTATGCTTAGGGTCATATGTTTTAATTTCTCTTGGGTAAATACCTAGGAGTAGAATTGATAGGTCATATGGTGAGTCTGTGTTTTACTTTTTAAGAAATTACCGGGAAGCGGCTGTGGCTCAATCAGTAGGGCTCCCGTTTACCATATGGGAGGCCCTGGATTCGGTTCCCCGGGGCCTCCTGGTGAAGGCAAGCCCGCCCGCACGGCGTGGTTAGCTGACCCAGCAAGCACAAGCAGCAAGGGGGGGATAAATGAATAAATAAATAAAATCTTAAAAAAAAAAAAAAAAAGAAATTACCAAACTATTTTCCAAAGTGGCTGTACCATTTTGCATTCCCACCAGCAATGTATGAAAGTACAATTTGTTCCACATGTTCGCCAGCACTTGGTATTGTAGTTTTGTGTGTGTGTGTGTGTGTGTGTGTTTATTATAGCCATGCTGATGGGTGTGTAGTGGTGTCTCATAGGTTTTGTTTTTGTTGTTTTTAATGTTTTTATTCAAGTTTATTATTCATACATGAACATACATAAACAATAAGTATGTAGTAAAAGTTGTGAACTTACAAAACATTCATATTATCCTACAGGGCTCCCATATATTACCCCACTACCACCACCCTGAATTGTTGTGAAACAATTGTTACAAACTCTGAAAAAGCATCATCAAAATATTACTGCTAACTATAGCCAATATCTTACGTTTGGTGTATTTTTCCCCCAACCCACCTGATTATTAACACCCTGTATTAGTATTATATACTTGTTATAGTTCATCATTTATACTTCCCTAATGACTAATGATGTTGGATATCTTTTTGGGTGTTCATTTGCCATTTATATATTTTTTGATGAAATGTCTGTTCAAATATTTTGCTCATTTTTTCTATGGGGTTGTTCACCTTCTCATCATTAAGTTATAAGAGCTCTTTATGCATTCTGAATATAAATCCTTTATCTGGCACATGTTTTACAAATATATTCTCCCAGTACACGGCTTGTCCTTTGAAGACAAAAGCCTTTAGTTGTCATGAATTCCAATTTATCCATATTTTACTACTGTTTGTGTCCTATTTAAGAATCCTTTCCCTAAACCAAGGTCACTAAGATTTTTGTCCTTCTAAAAATTGTATAGTTTTTGGTTCTTACATTTAGGTCTATGATTCTTTTCGTATTAATTTTTTGTGTATGGTGTGAGATAAGGGTTAAGGTTTACTTTTTGGCATGTGGATATCTAATTTTTCCAGCACCATTTGTTGAAAAGGTTATCCTTTCCCCCCTGGATTTTGAATTGTCTTATCACCTTTGTCAAAAATCAGTATATATATACACACACACACACAGAGAGAGAGAGAGAGAGAGAGAGAGAGAGAGAGAGAGAGACTCTTCACTCCATTCCCATTAGTCATATGCACATACTTACTCAAGTAACACACTCTCTTGGTCACTGTAGCCCTAGAGCAAGTCTTGAAATTAGGATATATAAATCCTCCAACTTTTTCCACATTGTTTCCTGGGTCCGTTGCAAGTCAATTTTGATAAAGATTGCATTAAGCCTATAGATTAATTTTGGAGAGTTTTGACACCATAACCATATTGAGTCTTCTGATTGCATAAACATGCTCTATCTCTCTATTTAGAACTTCGATTTGTCTTAGTGGTGTTTTGTAGTTTTCAAGTATACCAGTCTTGGAAAATTAAATTTGTTATAGTTATCCCTTAAGTGAATTTAACATTTTTGATGTCATTGTAAGTGATATTTTTTATTTCGTTTTCCAATGTTTCATTGCTAGTATTTAGAAATACAGTTGATTTTTTTATGTTGACCTTTTATCCTGTGACACTGCTAAACTCACTCAATATAGACTTACTAGTTCTAGTAGCTGTTTTGTAGATTCTTTAGTATTTTCTACATAACTAATCATATCATGGATAGATATTATTTTGATCTCCATGTTATAATAAAAAAAAAAAATGGAGATCTAGAAAGACTAGAGGACCTGCCTAACACCCTACTCTGTAAATGCAGAGTCAGGTGTATGAAACTTGGATCTTCTGGGTCTGACTTTAAAGTCTTCTCTAACATACCTTTAGAGAGTTACCTTGTATCATTTAAGATTAGATCTGAGTGGCTTTCAAAGATGGAAGTTTATTGATTTATGGTCCAGGGCTGTTATGGCAGTTCTGCTCCATGAAGTCGTCAGAAACTTCAGGTCTTTCCCACTAATGGCTTCACCGTCCTTAGGGTACAGCCCTCCATCTCATGGTCTAATGTGGAGGTATTTACCTGCTAGGCCGTAAGACAGAAGAAAGGATGGAGAAGAGAAGCAGAGGTGCACACCAGGGGTTTCTTCAGGTTGGTTCCAAGAGGCAGGCACATTACACCTCCACTCACATCTCATCAGACAGAACCTAGTCATACAGCCATGTCTAGCTGCAAGAATGTCTGGGGAATATCTTCTTTATTCTGGGCAGTCATAGCCCCAGCTATAATTCTATTCCTATAGAATGGGAGAACAGCTCCTGGGGGACATATAGCAGTTTCTACACAAATCTTAAGGTTAGGAATCCAGAAAGGAATCAGTTTGAAAATGAAAGAAGGAAGAAGGTGAAGAGTTCAAAGTCTGTTGCATCTTTTAGAGATCATTTTAGGATCAGGTGAGCCAGCTCTGTTTACAGTTTATGTAGCCTATCAAGTAGACTTGATGCCCTTTAGTCACAGGATAAAGTTAATCCTCAGACCCCCACTGTGGTATTAAATCTTTGTGAACTACTCTTCCTGATGCAGGTGTGATTCACTTCTCCAAGTTTTCCTTTCTTAAGAACTATGTTCCTAGTGTAGTTCAAGACCCTGAGATTTGGGGAGGAGTAGATGGATGTGTGTGGCAGGCACTAGCAGCTGTGATGGTCACACTCATGAGGTGCTTGTCAGTTTGCAAAGTACTTTCATACTGATTTTCTCACCAGGTCTCAGTTTTGTCGTCTACAAAACAGATATAAGGACAATTGTAATATAATAAAGTCTCATCTGCTGAAAGTATTAGCTTTAAACTCATCCCTTAAAATGAAAATAACATCAAATAAGAATCACCCTTGACAATTGCCCATGGAATGTAAAGACAAAATACCTCTCATGAGTCCAGTTTGGCCACTTTTCCCTCTAGCATTAAGTGGATACTGTTTTGTTGGTTAAAGTGATTGCAGTGCCTTCTGAAGTAACAAAAATATTATCTTTAAAAAGTAGGATCACTCGGCACCAAAGAGCTCATGCCCCCAGAGGCCAGAGAGAAAGAACTAGGCTAGGGTCGGTGGGGGCCACATCCAGGGCATGGCACAAGGAGCAGCGGGTCAGGAGGGTCACCAGCTCCCCTTTATGATTTCTTCCTCCCTCCCTCCTTCCCTTCCTTTTTTCTTTTCTCTCTTTTTTTTTTTTTTTTTTTTTTTTTACCAAGGGCCGGGAATTGAACCTGGGAACTTGTATGTGGGAAGCCGGCACTCAGCGACTGAGCCATATCGGCTTCCCTGAGTTGGTTTCTTTGTTTGTTTTTGCTTGTTGTTTTTTTTTTTTTTTTTCAGGAGGCACTGGGATCCAAACCTGGGACCTCCCATGTGGGAGGCGGGTGCTCAACTGCTTGAGCCACATCTGCTCACATGATTTCTTTTTCTTTCTTTTTGATCATGTGTCACTGAATACCAGAAGGTTAAATGTATTTATGAGACAAATCCATTGGGTATGGTTTCCTTAAATAGAGAACATCTATTTCTTTCTATGGACAGTATTAAAACTTGAAAGTTACATGTGCTGAAACAAATACCAAGCTGGGTGAGAGGAAATAGAGCTCAACCTGGGCTCTGCACCATTTACATCCATGGGGACTGTGGGGGAAGGACCTTAAAGATAAACCTCTCACCCAAGTGGAGAGTGCTTTCCCTTCTCAGACTGCATTTCTTGACTACAGACCCACAAGGCCCTTGTGACCCTATTAAAAAAAAAAACAAGTCTGAGTCTGCCCGTGCCCACTTCTGCCCTACTAGCCCAAGCCAGCATCATCTCTGCCCACACCACTGTGATAGCCTGCTCCCTGGGCTCCACACTTCCTCCTGGCCTCCTAATCCTTTCTCCACCTTGCTTCAAGAGAGCTCTCCAAATGCAACCTGATCTTCTTGCCACCTCCTTACATAAAACACTTGGATGTCCAAGTGCTCCTGGAGGAAAGACAAAGTTCTTACTTGCACACCTCTCATACCCCCACCCCCAACCCCATGCACCACATTCACTGCTCTTCTTTTAGTCGCTCCTCTGTTTCCTGCTTGCCCAGCCATGGGGCCTTCACATGCCCTTGCTTTTCACCTATCCGGAATCCTCTGTCCTCCTCTCTCTGCTGAGTTAACTCCTAATCATGCCTCATCCATTTCCTTTCCTGACCTTGCTGACTAGATCAAATCCCCCTGGAGGGACTTTCCACCCTATACCTCTCTCTTATGCACATGCCACTGTTGCTATTTTAATTGATTTGTGGTTCTGGATGAAAGTCTTTATTCTCACCTACCACACACACCTACTATAAGCTTAATGAAAGCAGGGTCCTAATCAGTCTTGCTTACCTGTGTATCCTCAGCACCTAGCACAAAGCCTGGCCTGTACTCATTAAATATTTAAGTGGATGGATGGATGGATGGATGGATGGATGGATGGATGGATGGATGGATGGATGGATGGGTGAGGGACACCAATATGAACATTATCAATTGGGGTGTGTGTTTGTTTTCCAGTGTTAAAACATTTGGGAACTTCTTCTGGAGAAAATGGTGTAAGTTGCAATCGTCCTTTTAGAATGGAAGGGAAAAGTTACCAAAGGATCCATTTACCCTTTAGATGACAGGCATTCCCAAAGTTCTTGTTGTTTTTTTTTTTTTCTTTCTGCTGTTTAAAAATATTTTAATGAGCTTTCATACCTTTAGTGGCAAAGCCCTTTCCTAAATCCCTCTATAGAAGACCAAGGATGGGTCGGGTGGGTGGTGTGGTTCTCCCTTGGAAGCCCATGACCAGCCTTGTTAAACAATGGCTCCTCTCTGTGAATGACCTTGCCTTCTTATGGAATGGAGCCCTGTCCAGATTCCAGATTTCAACATCCTGGTATTGAGTTTTCAAAGTGGGGGAAATTGTCGCGGCCCGATTGCTGAGTAGAACAGCGGAACAGAGCAGACATGGACCCAATAGACTTAGTGAGTCTTGTGGTTGCTGGGTGATGGTGTCCCTTTTCACTCATAAACAGTGCCTGTTAGGTTTGATTGTTTTTCTTATACAGCTTGGTCCTGGTTGTAGTGAAAGGTACATTTTCTCAAAATAGCAACCTTTGCATTGGGGCAGGGGTTGGATCAACCTCATTTAAGTTTGATTTGTGGGCTGGCCAGTGACATTCCTACCTGTGCTGAAGTAAGTGTGGGCCTCAGCCTACAAGGGGGTATATTTCCTCTGAATGAAAGCAAAATTGTCTTTCTCCCTGCATCTCTCATGGGAAGAGAAGGATTCTGATACAAATAGAAAGTAGATAGGCAGTAATATATTTTCTTCCTGGATCTCTGTTCCAAAGCTCAAAGACCTTCTGTGGCCCCCAATTGCTGAAGAGCCCTCCGATTCTGGTCCATACTCCCTTTCTGTCTCATTGCTCATGACTCTCTCTTGCATCCCAGTCACTCCAGCCAAATCAGGCTCCTTGCCATTTAGTAGATTTGTCCCTCACTTTCTAACCTCCATTTCTTTGCACACCCTTCCCTGTACCTTGATCCTGTCTGCCCCATTGCTACTGGTCAAAACCCTACCCATACTTTCAGGCACCTCTGCTTCTATGGAAGCCCTCTCTGATCATTAGAATTTAACCTTCGGCTCCTATAAATACCTAGAGAATGTATTTGTACATTTATGTACAGTGCTGTGTGTTTTCTAATTTCTTACATACTTGTCTTATATCCACGCTCTCTGTTGAGACTAGGGACAGTCTTACTTATCTTTGTCTTACTCACTGTTCTTTGAGCATAGTAGGCCCAAAGATGAATGAATAAATAAAAATCATCCAAACAAGAAAAAATTTTTAAAAACCAACCGTCAAGCTACATCCTCAAAACTCATCTACTCAGAGTACATTTATTCAATTGTCCAATCTCCCTTTCTTAAAGTAATGTTATACTTTTGGCTAAATTAAACCCTACCTGATTGTCTTTGAAATATAACCTTGAAAGTAACCTTGAAGAGAATGCATTGCTGTGTGTGTGTGTTTGTGTTCCAAGGTTATTAGAGTAATTTACTTAGCAGATAAATGTTTGGAATCGCATAAAGTTATTTAAACCTTAAAGAAAAATCATTCCAGTACCTTTATAGGGTTAGTTGAGGGGAAGGTGGAGTGAAGCATCCTAAAATTTTTTTAGCAGAAGCTGGTCTGCAGTACATCCTCAGACCCTGGATGAAACAGCCTGCTCAGACTGAATTCCAGCATTGCCATTTTAGAGTATGTCAGCTCTTCTTCCATTATTTTGAAGACACTAGCCAGTTTGGCCAGAGATGCAAGTGTCCTCTCTGAGCTAGCTTTGAATAGTCTGTAGTCTTGGAATTACAGTGTGAATTTTAACAAATCTTTCTTCTTGAGCAGAATACAGTTGGCTTGCTTTACCACCATTCTTCCCTCCCTCCAACGGGTGCCAGGCATCCTTAAATAGTGATTAAACAAAAGGTTAAAATTCCATTTGTGTGTGTGTGACTGTTAGAACACTAATCGATTCTTTTAGTGGAATGTTAAGTAAAAGCACGCAGATACTAGAGGCAGTTATTTAGAGCAGCCAGTCAAAATCCATTTCTAATTTATTGTTTAATGTGATTTCCATGCTAAATCTGCCAACCTCCCCCACAAACTCTCCTTTGCTTCTCTTGCCATCCTCCTTCCCAACCCCTTTGCTTGCTGTCGCACAAGGACATCTGGAAACCAAGGGGAAGAAAAGTGGCAAAAGACAGATGCTGAAGGAATATAATCACAGCATTTCTAGACAACTCTTTGAGTCTATAGAATTAAAGAAACTTCACATAACCTCTGGATTGAAAACCAAGACATGCTTTTTTACATATTAAGTGATTGCTATTACATAGGAATTGCTGTCTTTTGAAAAGCATTGTTCATGCCTTTCTGGTTGTTAAGGATCTTGTGACATTTGCTTTTATTGTAGAATGCCACTATTAACTGAGAACTTTCTTTTCTGAAGAACACTGAATTTCTACATGGGCATGCGAACCTCCTGTTAATTAGGAAACTCTAAATCCTGTTATCAGCAATAATCAGTTGAATTGGATCAGGTGTTAAATAGGTTGCCTCTGCAGGACCCATACTTTATTAACTTTTATTATTATATTCCCATTCCCTTCCCCTTTCACCCAAACATGGCTGCCACAAATACTGGAATGCACCTTTTTTCATAAATTTTCTCTAAAAATAATGGATTAAAAGTAGCTCTTCTTTACTGAAAGGACCTGACTTTGTGCCAGGTACTGGCTAAATACTTTGTATGGATTAGTTCATTTTACCCTCCCAACAGCCCCCAGGAGGTTGTTTTCCTTACTTATAGTCGAAAACTGGGGTGCACCTGCTAGTAAATGGAACCTAGGTTTATCCAACTCTGGATCCAGATGTTCTTAAACTACCTACCCCATTGATAAGCATTCGTTCATTCCTTCACCTGATATTTATTGAGGGCCTGAGATGAGCCAGGTGTTGGCCTAGGCATGCACAGCGATGAGCCAAAACAGACATGTCTCCTGCCTTCAAGATGTTCACAGATTGTACAAGGGACAGGGCAGTCAGTTGGTCTGCCTTGGTCTTTAGGGCTGACAAACTATGGGATTTTGAATTTTGGACAAGTCCTGTCTACTCCTTTAGCCTCAGATTCTATTTCTGTAAAATGAGGCAGTTAGATTTAGACATTTGGTTTTCCAACTTTATTGTGAATCAGAATCACATTGTGAATTTGTTTAAAAACATATCTTCTTGGGCTTTTGTCCCCAGATACTTTGATTTAGTAAGCTCGGGGCATGGCCCAGAAATTTGCATTCTAATAAGGGCCCAGAGACTGATCTGGCTGCCAATACCATTAACACCTACACTGGGTCTGTCTTGTCATGCTTGTGTCCCCAGCCCCTGGTACAGTGTCTGGCACAGAGTGGGTGTCAATAATCATTTGTTGGGGTGGATGTGGCTCAAATGGTTGGGTGTCCGTCTGCCATATGGAGGGACCTGGGTTCGATCCCCGGGACCTCCTGGTAAAATAAAAAATATATATATAGAAGGTGCATGGGCTGCCAGGCTCTGTGTGCCAGGCTCTGTGTGCCGGTGAGCCACCAGGCTCTGGGAGCCATGCAGCAAGATGATGACGTAACAGGAGAGAGACACAGGGGAGAGACAAGACGAGATGCTCCGAAAGCTCCGAAAGCCAGGAACCGAGGTGGCGCAGGTGGCAGAACACCTCTCTCCTACATCGGAGGTCTCCAGGATCAAATCCTGGTGAAGACTGGAGGAGGAGGAAGATGAGAAGAGATGGCAGGAAACAGATACAGAGAATTGCCCAGCGAATGGACACAAAACAGCAAATGGGGAAGGGGGGGGGTAAAATGGATAAAGTAAATAAATAAATCTTAAAAAAAAAAATCATTTGTTGATCATTTGATCTGGAAATTCTTAATCTACACTGTTTCTACAAATTTGGTGGATGGACCTCAGAGAATCCTGAACCACCAGAAAATGACCACAAATTTTGTTTAGGTTTGTGAGTAGGATTCTAAGGGCCCTTTGGGCCTTGAATACTCTATGATTTTAGGATTGAAACCAGTTTTTTCCCTCTCTCTCTATCAAAAGCACAAACCTATTATTGGATACCTATCTAACCTATGTAGTAAAATATGAGTCCAGTGTCAAGGTGATTTGGCTAGAAGGTGCCAATTTATAGTACATTCATCAATCTCTTTGTAAATTCTGGGAGTGCTCAGGATATGCTGTTTATGATTTTCTTGGTTTATCTGAAAGTACCTTTTGGTCAGGTAGTGCCATCTCCATTTTACAGGTGGGGAAATTGAGGTGCCTATGATACCTATAGCTTGTCCAAGGTCACAATATTAGGGCTATTTCAACTAAAAACTAGCCTGGGAGTCAAAGGACCTGACTGTTATTTTTGTTCCTGCTTGTGTGGCCTTGTTTGGGTAGCTTGGCCTTTTGGGGCCTTAGTTTCCCCATCTGCAAGATGGGGGTGGTGGTGGACTAATTGTCTCTGAACAATTGCTTGGCAGATGTCTGAGAACCTTCTGGCAGTTGTTTGCTTAAATATGCAAAACTCCTTATGTCAGCAAGCTCTGTAGTCCCCTTGTTTTAGGGAAGATGAACTAAAACAGCATAGGTCATCGCTCTAGATCCTGGGAGTGGGAGCGGGGGGGGGGGGGGGGGGGGGGTGGGAGAGGGATACACATCATTAAGGCAAAGGCAGTGGTGATGGTCTGAAACTCCCAGAATTTTGGAACCTAAATTCTCAACCCTGTCAGTACAGCAAGTCACTGTTTCATTTTGAGAACAGGAGCCAAGGACTTAGCTTCTGTGAGGTCCCTGCTGCACTCCATTCCCAGTATTATGGGAAGACTTTTACAAGCTTGTTAAGGAAACAGAATCTTATACTCTTGAAATGTCCTTTAAAGGTTGCCTAATCCTTACTACTCAGAGTTTCCTGCACAGACCAGCAGTATCAGCATCACCTGGGAGCTTGTTAGAACTGTAGACTAGCGGGCCCCATCCAAGATTTACTGAATCAGGATCTGATTTAACAAGATCCTCATATGATTCTCACACACACTAAAGTTTCAGAAGCTCTAGTCCTAACCCAGCTCTTGATGAGCAGTCAAGCATCCTATTCCAGCCTCCTCCAAGGTCAGGCAAATGATCGTCTTTCAAGTCTTCCTGTTTCATATTGGACCAATCCAGGATTGGAATTTCTTCTCTATTTTAGGCTAACCCAGCAAACATTCAGTATCTTCTGCCACTGACATTTCCTCTAGCCTTAGGGCCTCATAGAACAAGATAATTTCTTCCTGTTCTCCCAAGGCTTCTCATTTCCTAGTCTTCATACAACAGTTTCTAATCTTCTCCATCATGAATACATTCCCTTATATCCCAGTGTGGTATAAACTCACCAGAGCCAGGCAGGCAACACCGTTGAGAGATGAGGCCAAGTGAAAGGCAGTAAGGAATGGTTGCAAGACATATCCAACCAAACAGGGCAGCCATTACTCAGCCCAGCTGAGAGACAGAGGGAGCTCAACCCCCGTATCGGTACATCTTTTTGGTTTTCAAAAGAAATTTAAAAATCTTGATTTTTTCATGTGAAATCTCTCGCTTTTCAGACTGGCAATTAAAAAAGCAAAACAAAACAAAGCAACAACAACAACAAAATAAAACCACCCTGAAAGCCACCAGATTGTTTTGCTCGGGACCACATTTGACCCATAGGCTCAGTTTTTTGCAATCTTGGATGATAGTTACCTTTTCAGATTGGATACAATAAGCTCATCTTGAATACAGAAGCCCAAGTTTGGTCTGCCCAGCAAAAAGCAGGAGGGGATCCTCCTTCATTCCAGACCAGTGGCTCTCAAATTTGAGTGTGTATCAGTATCACCTGGAGGGCTTGTTGACTGTAGATCCCTTCTGCCTCAGGAGGTCTCGGATGGGGCTCAAGAATTTGCATTTCCAACATGTTTCCAGGTGATGCTAAGGTCGCTGGTTCAGGGACCACACTGTGAGAACAAAGTCTTTTAGATTCACCCTCAATTTACAGAGCCTCTTTAGTCCCACAGGTGGCCCACAGTAATCAACTGAAGTTCCCAATCTTTAGGTAGGGGAAGAGGGAAAAGGAATTGGGAGAGAAGATCAGAGAAAGGAAAGCTAAGCACACCTTGACTGAGCAAGCCTGCCATTGCAGAAACAGAATATTACCAAAATTACCTTGCACAGGTCCCTGGCCCTTCCCAAGTCTTAGCTTCCCTGTCTGTAAATCAGGAACGTTGTGCTAGATCAGTTTCCAAGCATGTTTGTTTGTTTTGGGGGGTTGATTATTTGTTTGTTTTTTTTTTTTAAGATTTATTTACTTTATCCGTTTTAAACCCCCCCTCCCCCATTTGCTGTTTTGTGTCCATTCGCTGGGCAGTTGTGTCTGTTTCCTGCCATCTCTTCTCATCCTCCTCCTCCAGTCTTCACCAGGATTTGATCCTGGAGACCCCTGATGTAGGAGAGAGGTGGTCTCCCACCTGCGCCACCTCGGTTCCTGGTTTTTGGAGCATCTTGTCTTGACTCTCCCGTGTCTCTCTCCTGTTACGTCATCATCTTGCCAGGTCTGGCGGCTCACCGCACACAGAGCCTGGCAGCCCATGCACCTTCTACATATATATATATATATATATTTTTTTTTTACCAGGAGGTTCTGGGGGTCGAACCCAGGTCCCTCCATATGGCAGAGGGACACCCAACCATTTGAGCCACATCCACCCCCTCGATTATTTGTTTTTAACAGGAACTTTTTTCAAGTGGAATCCCATATAGAACCCCAGTATATAAAACAGACTGATGCATTACTGCTCTGACTGGGTTGGGAAGGAGTGGAACCCCTGCTCTCAGCCTCCCCTGCTCAAGCCAGTGTCTAAGGCACCCCCTGTAGAACTATAGCTCAACGCAGTTGAAACCAGCTGCACTGACTAGATGGCCCTTAAGGGCCCTCCAGCTCAGCTTCTGTGGACCTGGTTCTAAGAACCCAGAGAAATCTTTGCAGGTGTGTGGCCCTTGTTTTTGCAGTTTTCTTTCCCCTTCTGATCAAGACAGCTAGCACGCTGACCTTCAGGATTTTCTTCTTGCAAATCAGAGAGGTCTGAGGAGAGACCTCCTGTAAAGGCTTGTTTTTATCATTAGAACTGTTGTAAAGATATTGAGCCGTTGTGGAAAATCTGCTCACACAAGGATCAGCCAGAGACTTAATAAACAGGCGCAGAGATGATTTTATTCAGGTGGTTTCTTGTTAGGCTAATGCTCCAGCACACCACAGATTCAGGGCCTTCATAGTTAATTACATAGGAAATAGGACCATTGGATTCTGCATGCCACAGAGGCAAGTCTGCGGGATTTTTAATGGGTGAGGTGATTCAAAGAGCTGTTCTCGTTTATGTGAACACAGAAGATATTTAAACAGCCAGGCAATGTAATATTACCTAGGGAAGACTCTAACAGAGCCCAGGGGCCAAGTCTTTAGACTTGACTGTTGTCCTGGAAAAGCATCAGGGGCCTTCTGCTGACCCCCAAAGCTGGGATGCAGCCTCCTCTAATTAGAGAGGCTTCCTTGTGGACCCCCAGGAGCGCTCCCCTCCCCAGACACATAATAAACACCTCCCCCAAGCCCGGACCCTGCATGCTGCATCCCTTGTGGCCACTGTCTATTCCGTTTTACTTGCAGTCATTCAATTGATGGTTCATACATTCAAGGCACATTTGCCAAATGTTGGCCCTGTGCAGGCCTGGGTCCCTGGTGACCACCTCCTGTCCTCCTGTGCTAGGTGCTCCTCCTCCTCCTCCTCTGCTGCCTTCTCCATCAGCCCTCTGCCTCTCATTTCTGCTGTCCCAGGCCCAGCCCAAATGCCTTTGTCTCCATGAAACTTACTCCCAGATGGAAGGGACTTTCTCTGGGCCCCTCATCTAAGAGTCACCCTACCCTGTCCAATTCATAGCCTCCAGCGACATGTGGCTATTAAACACTTGAAATGGGGATAGTCTGAACTGAGTTGTGATGTAAGTATAAAATACACACTGGATTTTGAAGATTTAATGCAAAAAAATGTATTTTTTTTTTTAAATTTTGGGTAAAAATCAAAATTCTCACAATACATACAAACATTTGCAAAATGATATATAAATATATATGCATATATGTGTATTTGCTTACAAAAATGTTGTTTATATATATATATATATATATATATATATATACATATATTTTAAGAGGTGCTTAGATTACCCAAAATATTACATGGAACCCACTGGGATTCCCATGTTGCCCACCTCCCACACCTCAAAAAATGTAATTTTTTATATTGATTATATGTTGAAATTTTATTTTAGATACAGTATATTGGGTTAAATAAAATATATTATTAAACTAATTTCACCTGTTTATATTTTTTAATGTGACAATTGGTAATTTTAAAGTGACATATGTGACTTGCACATGTGGCTCTTATATTTCTGTTGCTGGTGCTACACTTATCACTTCCTGCCTTGGGTGAAAGGAATCTCTATCCATCTTCTTTCTTTGCTGTTGGTTGTGGGTTCCGGGTGGGTGGACCCTGTGCCCCCCTCAACCTGCTGACCTTTACTGTACCTAGCTGTACCTGGTAGCACCAACAAAGCTATACTGAGGGACTTAATAAAGGAACAAATAAAAATGATGACAGGCATCCAGTTAATACAAGATGCTCCCACAGGCAGTGTAATTTCTAGGTCTGTTTTACTAAGATTTATTTCCCCTTTTCCTTTATCACTGTTTTTGTCTCTTTTTTTAAGGGCTTACACAATCATCAAAAAAAAACAGTTTTCACAGGAGATGGGCAGAAGCTTAAGGACTGGCACGACAAGGAGGCCATCAGGAGGGACGCTCAGCGCGTAGGTACGGAGGGCAGAATCATCCATGGGGTCCCGGGGGGGGGGCGTGTGTGTGTGTATGTGGTTTGTGTTTGTGTTTAGCGGAAGCATCTGGACCTCCTGGTGACTCCCTCTCCATCTGCCACCATCCTTCCTTGAGTCCCTGGTTCCCCCTCTTTGCCTGCTACCTGACCCCTTTCTCCACTTATGGCACCAGACCCACTGCCTAGAGAATTTGCCCTGCCTCCTGTATTGGGTGATAGAAAATGCCTCCCCCTTTAAGGATATTTTACCACCAAAATGAGAAGCAACAATAATAAGTGCAAATAAGTGCTGTGAGCAAGGTCCGTGTTCTGCACTTTGTCAGTGAAACCCCACATCAGCCATTGTGGCCCATTCGACAGAGAAGGGACCTGCAGCTCGGAGGCAGGGGGTGGGGGTGGTTTGCCCAGCCCACAGTGACACAGCAAGAAAGAGGCAGACTTGGGATTTGAACCTAGACCAGGAGGCAGAGCTGATCGCAAATCACCCAGCACTGCAGAGACTGAATTCATTTAGTTGGCTTCAGCTAATGTTTTCTTCTACTGATTAGTCTTTGAAGCAGTTCTCGTTACACTGGGGAAGTGTTGAGGTGGGGCTGATACAGAAATTATGTGGAGAATCATCTCTAGAGGGCCCGACTAGGAGTAGAGGGAGCAGCGCTGAGCCACTTACCAGCCAGGTGACCATCAGATACAGTTCAGCCTTCCTGAGCCTCAGTTTCTCCATCTGTCAATGAGGCTCATGCTCCCTGCTCTGACATCCTCAGAGTATTGCTATGAAGGTGACCGAGTAAAGTGATGGTATGAAGTAGTTTTGCAATACTGGAAATTAGTGTAGAAATATTAGGGATTGTTTTTTGTTCCTTTATATTTCAGTCAGAGGTACCTACCACTATTGATTTTCTTTTGAAATTACATTAGGACAAAAGCAGATTACAAGTCCCTAAATGGAGCTGATCTAATAACTTAACTGATGGTCAGGAAAATCTAAAGACATGACATGCATTTTGTCTGAATGCTAGTGATTTAAAATGAAGGTGGGGTCTGCTTAAATTAAGAAAAGAAACATTTGCCAGGCAGTCAGTCAAACCAGAATTGTTAGAACATTTGGGCAAGAAAAGGGTAAATGGTAGAAATGTTATTAAGAATCATAACCAGCATTTGTTGAACGCTCACTATCTTGCCCTGCATTTACCTCCTTATCATCACCCTGAACTTTTTATCCCAATTCATAGAAGGGGCAAAATCCAAGACTTAGAAAAGACTAAAGGCATGCTCCAGATGGCACAGCTGGGGAATAGCAGGGCCAGGCTTTGAACTCCGTTCACCTGGTTCCAGGGCCTGATGCCAAGTCACCCCCACCCCCATTTTACCTTCCTGCTTCCCTCCCCAAGCAGATGCTTCTGCTCTTTTTTTTTTTTTCTGCCTGCTGCATTTGTGACTCTTGTGGAATCTGTCCTGGGCACTGGGCAGCCATATCTGGTCATTGAGTGCACAAGTTACAGACCATAGAGCCCTCTCCCTTATATTGCGGAACTGGGGAAGCCACAGCCCTTGGGATCCACCTTTTGGCATGCTCCTTCACGTCAAGCCGATGTTGTCAACATTTACTTTGTAAAGCAAATGGGGTGTTGCTCAGACCTCAAGCTCTGGGAAATAAGTCAATTTTTAACCGGCTCACTTAATTGTCATTTCTTCAAGACCCTGGGTTATAGCAGATTCTCAGAAAGTGTTGCAGGAGTTACTATGGACGTTCCCACCCCCCATGCACACTCTGGGAACCCAGAGAATAATTTTCTGGAGTGCCAGGGACTCTTTCCTCACATGAACTGTGTGGAGAGTGGAAAGCTAGCACATTGTCCACCCAAATCTAATTCAAATCAATACTTTTCAAACATTCCTGGCCTGGGCAAGGCATATCCTGATTTGTTTGCTGGCTTAAAAAACATCAAAATGTCTTTTATCATTTGTGGCAATTTTGATTAACTGGAAATTTGGTCTTAACATTTCCTTACATTTATATAGTGTTTTAGAGTTTACAGAAAACTTTCACACACAGCCTCTCATTTGCCCCTCCCAAACGCTCTGTGGGTACCATAGGGAAGTACCAGTGGGAGTACCAGAGCTCAGAGAGGGAGTGCAGCTTGCCCAAGATTGACCAGCTCATATGGGGCAGACGTGGCCTCTCATCCAGATGATCAGAATCCATGGGTCTGATCTGGGTTATCTGGGGCTCCTGGTGAAGTGAAGGGAGCATGGACTTTGGAACCCACAGACCTGGTTTTATAACCTCTCTGAGTCTCAGTTTATTCACTCATAGAATGGGAGCTCTGATGTCCTCCATACAGGGTTGCTGTGGAGATGACGTGAGAACAGGGTCTGCAGAGCGCATAGCACGACAACACCTCCATAAATAATGCTCGTCCCCTCCGCTTCTTTGCACTCCCCCCTGCAAAATCTGGAGGAACACTTTATATCCAAGTATGAAGTTTTGTCTTTGTGGTTTAATCTCATTTTTCATCCATCTTCCCCCACCCCTACACAGTACCCCCACATGTGCTAGGTAATTAGCAACACTGATTTTGCTCTTTGCCTCTAGGAAATGGAGAACAAGGGAGACCTTACCCCATGACTGATGCTGAGAGAGTGGATCAGGCTTACCGAGAAAATGGATTTAACATCTACGTCAGTGATAAAATCTCCCTGAATCGCTCTCTCCCTGATATCCGGCACCCAAAGTGAGTTTAACATCTCTCATCTTCTGGTATCTAAGGATTTTGCCCCTGGCTCTTAAGAATTAAAGGCACAGGCACATGAAAGCACTGCTGGGGAAGAGAGAGTCCCTCCTGTTTCGTGGGCACTTTATGCCAAGGTCCAAGTGATCAGCTTCGCCTAGAATTTTTTTTTTAATATATATTTTTATTTTTTTGAAGATACTCAGATTATACAAATGTTACACAAAAAATATAGGGATTCCCATATGCCCCGCTCCCCACACCTCCCACATCCTCCTACATAAACAACATCTTTCATTAGTGTGGCACATTCATTGCAATTGATAAACTTCTCCTAGAATTTAGAGCTGGTGTCGGGGGTTGGGGCCTAGGGGGCTGATGCTGTCTCCCCAAAGGAGCTGGTCTCCTTCTTCTTTTCAGGCAATGGCAACATGTAACTTCTGCATTTCCCTTTTTGCGCTGGCTCACAAGGAACTTCAGGCTTAAATTTAGAGGACAGTTGCAGTAACATTGTGTGATGTTTTAATTTCTTTTTTAAAATCATTATTGCAGCTATCCTGTGTACCTAGATATTTGTGCCTTTATTATAAGCTGTCTCAAATCATTTTGAGGAAAGACATAGAATGATTATAAAGACGACAAGCATGGTAGCTAACACTGCCACACACGTGGTATGTCCCAAGCACTTTGTATGCATCATCTCAGTTAATTCTCTAAATGTTCCTATGAGGTAGGTCTTACACTGATGCCCATTTTACAGATGAGGAAACTGAGGTGAGTTTCATAACTCACCTAAAGTCACACAGTTTATAAAAAGCTAAAACCACACTCTGGACCTTAAGCTATCCTGCTTCCCTGTACATTTTAACTAAGGGTTGTTGTGGTGGTGATGGTGATTTTCTAGTAGAGCTGAAGTTCTCAGACTTGATGGCATTAGAATCACCCAGAGAGCTTTTAAAACACAGGGTATTTGCCCCCACCACCATAGTTCCTGAGTATGGGGTGGGGCCTGAGAACTTGCATTTTGGACAAGCTCCCAGGTGCTACTCGTGCTGCTGGTCTGAGAACCACTGCAACAGAAGATTTCAAAATTGCTTCTACACAAAGGCAGTACTGAGTAGCCTGGCACATAAAGTATTATGCTCAGGAACTAAAAAGGTAGAGCCCAGGAAAAGAGAATAAGAGCCTGTACTTACTAGGGCTTACTCTAGGCCAGGCCCATTGTTCTAAGCCAGTGGGTTCTCACAGTGTGCTTTCTAGACCACTAACATCAGCATCAACTGGGAGCTTGTTAGAGATGCAAATTCTCAGGCCCTAGCTGAGATTTTTTCAAAGGGGAAATCAAAACGGGGGGGGGGGGGGGCCAGCAATTTGTGTTTTAATAAGCCCTCCAAGGGATTCTGATGCATGCTCACAGTTGAGAACCATTGTTCTAGGCAGTTTAAATGCATAAACTCAGTCAAAGCTCTCCAAAACTCTATGAGGGTAGATATCATTTCTATCACCATTTCACAGATAAGGAAATGAGGCACAAAATGGTTAAATACTTTGTGTAAGATGGTATAGCTGGTAAGAGGTGGAGCCAGAAATTTGAATCCAGAAAGCCTGGCTCTAGAGTCCATGTTCTTAATCACTGAGCTGGAACTCAATCAGTAGAGTGCACTAATACAGAATTAATCTTGCAAGCATGTTTGGCTACTTACAGCATGCTCCATTACCTCCTGTAGTTCCTGCAGCAGTACCTGGAGGTTGGTCTGGTAGATAGGAAGCCAAGATCCACAGAGCTTGGGGAAGACTTGCCCCTAGACGTGCAGCTGGGGATCCCCACCTAAAAGGTGTGCTGCTTCCCTAGGGTTGGCCCCTTTCCCAAGATTTTCTTGCTGTGAGGAGGGAACAGAAGCCCTTGGTTTGCTTGCTCTGGGGATTGCAATTTGTTTCATGGCCTTCACTGCCAAGCCCCAGGTTTTCCCATCCAAGCCTGAGAGCATAGTTCAGGTAGTAGATGTTGCTAGATTCAGAACTGTGACCTGACTATGAGGCTCAGAAACTCAATTTATATGTTTAGCCCCTTGCAGAGTTCAGAACTCTGCACTGATTTCATCTTTCTGGGTCCAGAAAGAAGTTCATTTGGGAGCATTACACTCTAACCTCAGCTTTTGCGCTTGTGGTACTATGAGTTCTCAATCCTGGCTGCTCCTGGGGAGCTTTTAAAAAAATACAAAGTCCTGGCCTTACCCCAGAGCACTGAAATATGTATCTCTGGGGTAGGGTCTGGGTCTCAGTGTTTTTTTAAAACCTCCAAAAGTGATTCTCCCGTTCAACTAGGGTTGAGAACCATTGATGTGAAATAAGAAACATTTTTACAATGAGAGAGAGAGGCTGGATGTGGTCACAGCTTTTGTCCATCTATCCATTTATTCATTCGAAATATGGATTGATGGTCTTCTGTGTGCCAAGCCTATGCTTGACACCAAGAACACAGTGATAAATGAGACATTGTTGCTGCTTCAAAAACTCACAATCTTGTGCTAGGGGTGGAGACAGGTGGAGTAAGCAAGTTGTTCCAACACAGTTGAAGATCAGGAATACGGGTGGGGATTAACTCTGCTTAGGTATCCCTGTTGTTGTGACTTTGGCTCACCTCTTCACTCTTTTTATTCTTCTATTTACCAATATTAAAAAGTGAAGCCTAATGACAATGAAAATATCAACTGCCCAATCTGTTCATCAAAGATACTGGTCTTGAATACTCTTTTCTTATAATGTCTTTGTCTGGTTTTGGTATCAGGGTAATGCTGGCTTCACAGAATGAGTTGGGAAATATTCCATTTTCTTCAAATTTTAGAAGAGTTTGTGTAGAATTGATATTATTTCTTAAATGTTTGGTAGAATTCACTAGTGGACCCATCTTGGCCTAGAGTTTTCTTTGTGGAGAAGTTAACTACAACTTCAATTTCTTTAATAGACATAGAACTATTCAGGTTATCTATTTCTTCTTGAGCAAAGTTGGGCTGATTTTGTCCTTCAAGGAATTTGTCATTTCATCTAAGTTGTTGACTTTATAGGTATAAAATTATTTAGAATATTCCCTTATTATTCTCTTAATAAGTGTCTCTATAGAGTCTCTCTTATTTCTGGTTTTGTTTCTTTTTCTCCTTATCAGACTAACTAGAGGTTAATCAATTTAATTGACCATCTCAAAGAACCAGTTTTTGATTTCACTGATTTTTTTCTATTGTTTTTCTGTTTTCTATTTCATTGATTTCTGCACTGACCTTTATTATTTCCTTTCTTCTGCTTACTTTGGATTAATGTACTCTTCCTTATCTAGTTTCTTAAGGTAGAAGCTGACGTTGTCAATTTGAGATCAATTCTTTTCTAATATAGGTATTTAATGCTATAAATTTTCCCCTAGTACTGTTCTAGTGGCATCCTACAAATTCTGATATGTTGTGTTTTCATTATTATTCAGTTCAAAATACTTTCTAACTTCCCTTTTGAATTCTTCTCTGACCCATCTGTTATTCAGAAGTGTGTTACACAGTTTCCAAATATTTGGGAATTTTTGAGAGATCTTTCTGTCATTGATTTCTAATTTAAATCCATTGCGGTCTGAGAACATACTTTGTATTATTTGAATACGTTTAAATTTATGGACACTTGTTTTCTGGGGCAGAATCTGGTCTATCTTGGTAAATGTTTTGTATGTACTTGAAAAGAATTTATATTCTACTGTTACTAGGTAGAGTGTTCTATAAATGTCGATTAGGTCATGTTGGTTGAGAGTATGTGCAAGTCTACTATATTCTCGCTGATTTTCTGTCTACTTGTTCTATCGGTTATTGAAAGATGGGTGTTGAAATCTCACATTATAATTGTGGCTATGTCTGTTTCTCCTTGCTGTTCTATCAGTTTTTGCTTGATGTATTTTGAACTCTGTTATTAGGTGCATAAATATTTAGGACTGCTGTATCCTCTGGATGAATGGACTCCTTTATCATTATGAACTCACCTTCTTTATTACTAATAATATTTTTTGCTCTGAAATCTGCTTTGGCTGGTATTAATATATCCACTTCAGCTTCTTTGATTGGATTTTAACCTTGTTGGATCCCAAATATTTTTATATTCCTATAAATTTTTCCAGCTGTATTCTGGGATATAGTTATTTGAAACACTCTGATCCTTTGGGAACTTAATTTATAATTTTTTGGCAGGTCCAGAGCACTGCTCAGTCTAGGGCTAAGTAGCCCCCACTGGGGCAAGATTCTTCTGAGTATTCTACCAAATTCCCCATAAATTATAAATTATGAAGTTTTCCAGTCTGGTGGAAAGAGGTGCAACTCTTGGCCCTATATGAGTACCAGGCACTGTTTTCCTTGACTCCTTTTGGGTGGTTCTTTTCCCAACCTCAGGTAGTTTCCTCACAGGCATGCACGGACCAGTACTCTGCTGAATATTTGAAGAGACCCTCTGCAGATCTCCAAAATTATCTCTCTGTGCAGCTTGCTTCTCTCCAGTACTCTGTCCTGTGTATTCTAGCCACCTTGGCTTCCCTGGATTCTCAGCTCCGTGGTCTGGAAAGTCTCTCAGGGCAATATGCTGAGGCAGTTGTGGGGCTCACCTCATTATACCTCAGTGCCTGATGTCCATTGCTTCATATATTTATCTGGTTTTTAGGGGGCTTATTCTGGGTAGAGTAAATCTGGTCCCTTTTATTCCATGTTGGCCCCCAAATAACATTTTTGTGTCTATGTGTATAATTATTGTTATTATTATTTTTTAATAACAAATCTGGGTTGAATTAAACTTCTTGTGCTGGTAAGTAGTAATTTTTCAGAGTATATATTTAATAAATGTTTATCAAAATAATAATAATAAATAAATGTTTATCAAATGTCAGAGGCTATAACTCTTTCCCTTATTGTTTTTACTTTGTAACCTATTGAGGATGTAAAGGTGCTCAACAAAATATTGGCCTATTTTAATAACATAAGCTTATAAGTTCTTTTTTTTTTTTTTTTTTAACAATTTATTGAAGTATACCATTCATACATGAACATACATAAACTATAAGTGTTCAGCAAACATCGTGAACTTACAAAACAAACATGCATAAGGCTTATAAGTTCTTTTGAGGAAATTCAGCACATGGCATGAATTAACCAGGTTAATTTAACAAAAAAGAAAAAGGAAAAAGGAGCGTGGAACCAGGACTCTAGTAGACTTGGGCTTTTTATTGCAATAAGGACTCTATTCAGTTTCATTCATTATTGGAAGCTAAAGCCATGGAATGGAGAAAGCAGGACAGGATTGTAAACTACTTTTATTCACACTATGGATAATGTTTGCATGGGAGGAACTGACCACCCAACAAGAGGTTTCCACAGGAACCTGCAGACCCTGGCTACTTCATCAGTTCTGGCTCCATTGTGCCAGGGCTCCTGTGCCCCAGGAGGCACCTCCGTGTGTGATTGCCAAAAGCCCAGCAGGGCTCCCTGGCGGGTAGGGAAAGTGGGCCAGCCCACCAGCCAGCCATTCTTCACTGCCACTTGGTGGGAGGTGCAGAGGGCAGGCCTGCTCAGAGCCAGCTGGCCTCCCCCAACATGCAAACCCGGCCAGTCAGGGCCGCGCTGCCCAGTTTCCATTCTCCGTGGCGGCACATTCCCTGGTGTAGCTTCTGGTGGAATGAAAGGCAGCTGGCACAAACAAACAGTGCTTCAGTGCTGTTCTTGACATGCTGTTGCCAAAATTCAGTTTGCAGGAATAAAAGGCATACATAAACCTCAGCTCCTGCCTGAGAAGTTGTTTAAGGTAAAAGAAACTGAAGAGAGTAAGTGGCTCAACTGTTCTAATTTACTCACACATTTCTGCTGTCAAAATGCAGGAAAGATTCCTCCTGGGGGGGTGGGGGGAAGCTCTTCAAAACATCTGTCAACCATTTCTGAAAAGTCAACTTCCACAACTGGGGATTCTAAAAAAGAAGAGTGTCAGGAGCACTGGATTTGGCAACATCTTTCGCTGTACCCTGGATGCTGGCTGGGTGGATGGTAATAGAGGTGCCTGAGCATCCTAAGCTCAATTCATTCACATCCAGCTGAAACAGAGGCTGTTCACCTTCTTGATGCCATGCGCCCCTATGCCAGGCCAATGATGTCTGTGGACATGTTCTCAGTGCAATGCTTATGACACATAAAATATACAAGTCTGTAAAGAAAACCAATTATACTGAAATACAGCTATCAAAATAATAAACAATTTGAAATATAGTAATGAATCTGCTTCTTTATTAACACACTAAACAACAAGATCTAGTGACAGTTCTAAAAACGACTTTAATATCAAAAGTAGTGATGAGTGTACATTTCAAGATACCTGTAAAGTGACATGATAGTAAATGATTCCTTTTGCTGACAAGGTCAAAGGTGGTTTGTTGCCAATATGCATAACGGAAAACACTAAATTTTGGTTTGGAGTTGTTCTGGGTTGAATTGTGGCCCCAAAAGATATGCTGAAGTCCTAACCCCCAGAATATGACCTTATTTGGAAGGAGGGTTGTTGCAGATGGTATTAGTCAAGATGAGGTCATAGTAGAGTTAGGTGGGCCCTCAATCCAATCTGACTGGTGTCCTCGTGAGAAGAGAAGGGACACAGGAGGCAGAGACTGGAATGACTACAAGCCAAGGAATGCCAAGGATTGCCAGCAGACATCAGAAGCTACCAGAGGTAAGGAAGTGTTCTCTCCTACTAGGTTCAGAAGGAGCACAGCCCTGCCAACACCTTGATTTGGGGCTTCTGGCCTCCTGAACTGTCAAACAAAAAATCTCTGTTGTTTTAAGCCACCTAGTTTGTGGTACTTTGTGATGGCAGCCCTAGAAAACCCAAACAGAGGTTAATGAAAATAAAAATGCAATGTTTTTCCCATTCAAGTTTACAGGCCCCCCTGAATTTCATCCATAGACCTGTCTGTGGATTCCAGGTTGGACCCTAGATAAGAATGCTTTTCTTTTCCATGGCTGTTGGGAAAGAGCACTGCACTGGGAGACAAAGGGGCCAGGTCCCGGGCATGAGCCTTGACAGCTAGGAGACTTATCTTTCTAGGTCCTAAGCTAAAGAATTGGCACTGTCTTGCCTGGACGACTGCCTGGAGGCAGTTCTCTGCCTGGAATGCTCTTCCCGTTCTCTATCACCCAGCCAGCCTCCCTGGCTCCACAGGACACAGTATATAGCACCTCTTTGGAAAGGTCTGCATGGCTCCCCAAAGGCTGGCACAGGGTAGGGGGTGTCCCCTGTTGTTTCAGTGCACCCTGCATAGAGTCCAGCTGCAAATGGATTTGTTATGGCTTGCCAGTCAATGCAGTGCCCAAAACACTAGAGAAGAGTGTGGAATGAGGAGGAGGGGGTGAACTGTGGGAAATGGCTTCCTGGGGTCCAGGTTGAGCTGGTGGCTGTGGTCCTGTTCAGGACACTACCTTCCTCAATGATAATGTGGCCTTGGTAATGCATAGTTTGGCCTGCAAACCAGGAAAACACAATGTTCTTCTCAAGTGGTAATATAAGCTTGAGCAAGAAAGGGCTGCTATGTAACAAGAATTGAACTTTGCTGACCCAGAAGGCACTGCCAGCCATGCATCCTTGTTTAGGACTCTGGGCACCAAGAGAAGCTGTTGGGAGAGCTGCTGCCTATGCTCTTGTGCTCCTGCCTTTCATGGCTACCTCACTGCGATGCCCAAGATTAATCAAATCAAAAACTTAATCTAAGTTAACTGTGTGTGTGTGTGTGGTAGAGCCCCTTTTGCTCCCTCCTCCCCAATATGCAGCCCATTCAAAATGCAGCTACCCCCTACTGTGGCTTATTATACAATAATGATCAGAAGACAGTCCCTGGGGGGAGTAGATGTGGCTCAAGCAGTTGAGCACCTGCCTCCCACATGGGAGGTCCCGGGTTCAGTTTCCAGTGCCTCCTAAAGAAGACAAACAACAAGCAGACAACAAGCAAAAACAACAAGCAGACAACAAGAAAAAAATGAGCTGACAACGAGCAAAAACCAATGAACAAGACAACAAGCAAACAACAAGCAGACAATGAGCAAAAACCAACGAGCAGGGAGCAGATGTGGCTCAAGCAATTGAGTTCGCACCTCCCACATGGGAGGTGCTGGGTTCAGTTTCTGGTGCTTCCTAAAGAAAAAAACATATAAGCAAAAAATAACGAGCAGACAACGAGCAAAAAACAACACGCAAACAGACAAGGAAGCCATCTGGGGGAGGGGGTAGACAGTCCTGGGGAACAGATGTGGCTCCAGCAGTTGAGTACCTGCTTCTCACATGGGAGGTCCCAGGTTCAATTCCTGGTGCCTCCTAAACAAAACAACAACGAGCAAAACAAACAAAAAAAATCAACTCAGAGAAGCCAATGTGGCTCAGTGGTTGAGCGTCGGCTTCCCACATTCAAGATACTGGATACAATCCCCGGTAACTAAAAAAAAAAAAAAAAAAGTAAGTCCCTGCCTTAAAAAGATTTCAAGCTTACTTGTCACCTATTTAAACCTGTCTCTGCAATTCATTTAGCAAATATTTATTGAGCATCTTTTATGTGTACTTACTGTGTGGTCTCGGCCCTGGGGAAGCAACAATGAATAAGATAGATAAAATTCCCTTCTCTCCTGGAGGAGGGGGCTACAGAACATAATATTAACAAATAAATATATTAATTTTTCAGACAGTGTTAAGAGATTTAGGGTAAAAAAGAAATCAGGGTAAAGGGTAAAGAAAGTGATGGGATTAGGAGCTATTTTCTTTCTGTGGTCAGGGAAGACCTCTCTGATAAGGTGACATATGGAAAGATATGAAGTGAGGGGCTGAGCAGGACACTTAGCTGGGAGAAGAATCCAGGCCAGTGTGGCTAGAGTCCAGTGAGCTAGGAGGAGAGGGTTAGGAGCAAGTCTGGACAGGTGTGGGAGGGCTGGTCATGGGTCATGATAGGGATTTTGGCTTTTACTGTGAGTAAGATGAAAGCCACTGGAGGGTTCTGAGTAGGGAATGACATGATCTGATTTTGATCTTCAAAGAATTACTTTGGCTGCTGTGTCAATAAAATAGACTTTAGGTGACCAAGAGTAGAGGCAGGGAGCCTTGTTACAGTATGTTATAGTGACACAGAGGAGAGTGATGGCTCAGACCACAGTGGGAGTGGCAGAGGGACTGGGCAGTGACCACCTTCTAGATGTACTTTAAAGATCAAGATGATACAGGATTTGCTTACAGGTGATGTGGATATGAGTGAAAGATAGGAGGCAAGGATAACACTAAGGTTTTTGGCTGTAGCAAATGGGGAGATGGAGAAGATTTTAGGAAGAGCAAATTTGGGGGTAAATCTAGATTTTGGTTTTGGATACATTTGAAATGCTATTAAACATCGAAATGTCCATGTCCAGGTAGGCAGTTGGATAAGTGATGCTGTTTATGTTGTGAAAAATGGAAATGATGACAGCATTCTCTTTTGAATTGCTGTTGTTTTATTGATGTTTTAATTAACTCAGTTCCCTTGAATAGCAAGGTGCCCAAGGTATAACAGATATTAAGACTAAAAACGACCCAAGACCAGTCATGGCCTGTGGTGTGTGGGATGATGGAGCTTATCTTCTGTGTGCGAATTATGCGAGGTGGTCGAACCTCCCCATCTCCCACCCCCGCGACAGGAACGAGTGGCTGGAGTCTGCCCTGCTGCCATGGTGCAGAACGGTTTGTCAGACCCTCCGTAGAACAGTGACAGGCTTGGAAGACATACTTAGTAGTTATTAGCAGTTTTTATCCTTTTTCCTTTTTATCATGATTCATGTGGTGGAGTAAGCTCGCTTGACACTTTTATAATGGAGTACTTCAGTGTAAGATTAGCAACTCAGAGATACCCAGGATTGGAGAGTAATGCAGACTCCTGAGTTTGGCAGGTTGTTAGCAAGGCAGTTGAGGGGACAGTTATAGGCTGGATGATTCGTGAGCTGGAAAAGGAAAAAAAGCCAGGTTTCTTTGGAGCATAACTGATGTTTCAGGAGAGTTAAATCCACTCTGTTCCTCCAAAATTAAATGACTCCCTTCTGAACAATGGTGTTTCTTTCAAGATAGCAGTTAACAAGATAACAGATAACAGTTATTGATCCACTGGGATTTAAAGGTGCTTATAAGCCTTAAAATGATATGGCCAGCCAATAAAATTTCTCAAACTGCCTTATTTTCTGTAGTTTTAAAAAACAGATTTCAGTGAATTCAGCCTTTGAGTTGAAATTGCAGAGATAAATAGCCAAAGAGCAAAAATGCCTGTCAACTTAAAATCAAATGGGCATAAAGCCCCTACAACTTGTGTGAGGTGAAAACTGCCCAGCATCCACATAAGCTGGTCTGTGGCTTGTAGTTTTTCATCATTTCTGCAAATAGGTGCATTCTCTAAGTATCATTGAAATGGATGCTATGTTCACCATTAACTGTAACAACACCTCCCATTCATCAAGTATTTAGTCTTTACCATGTGCCAGGCATTGAGCTAAGCACTTTACCAGCTGTGTCTTACTTGTTCCCAATTTCAGCTTTGGTGTGATAAAAATTTTATTTCCTTTATGTTTGAACACTGTCTTCTGGTTTACAAAAGCACTATCACTGTTTTGTGATTCCAGCCTCTCCAAAATCGTTTGTCTCAAACAGGGATGACTAGCTCCATTTTATGGCTGTGCAAACTGAACCTCAGACAAGTTTAGCTTTCTGCTCCAGGCCACACAACCAGTGGAAGGCAAAGCAAGGCTCAAACCTAGATCCAAGTGTATGCTCTGATACTCCATCATCTGCAAACTGAGACGCATTTCTCACAGAGAAGGACGGAGATGTTTTTCAGTTCTAATCTCCTGTGCAAGAAGATTCTTGGATCACGCGTTGCGAGCAGGATTTGCTAAGATAAATGGACCCAGCCAGCAGATTACTTGGGTCACCTTTCATTTGCCATGCTGGATGTAATATATGCTTTTCCAGGAATAGATAAATAGCATTCAGGGAAATTGGTTACAGAGATGAGTTTGCTTTCTAAGTGGTATTGGCCTTGAAAGGGTTTAAGGAAAAAGAAAAGAATGACTTGGAGATAAAGGTGATTATCAGTTCTCTCCCTTCATTAAGATGGCATCAAGGACAGCATGATGGTAAGACAAGCAGAGGCGCATAGTTCAGAAGCACTTTTATGTTCGGGAGGGAACATACTTTCCTCCTGATTGTAAGCCTCCTCCACACCCTTTTTTAGGGAAGAATTCAATAGTCCCCCCGGTTCCTGACTCCCCTCCCCCAATATATGCTCCCTTCAATCCTAAATATGCTGAGAGACTGAATGGTAACAGTTAGTGTAAATATTTCTGTAATTTTTTTCTTTCTTATGCCAACCTTATACACATATGAAGGGGTTTAGGGTTCTGTTTTGTTTATTAAAATGTGGTTATGCTATATCTATTTTATTCACTTAATATCACATTTCTAAGGCATACACATAGATTGATCCCACTTTTGAATAGCTATATAATATTCCACAGGAATATCATAATCTTTTCAACCATTTCTCTGTTGACAGGCATACAGTTGTTTCCACTTCTTGGCTTCGGAAACAGTGTGACAAAAACACCCTTAAACATATATCTTTACGTCTTTATTTCTTCTTTTTCCTCCTCTTTCATGAGTCATCAAGAAGGTGGTTATGAAACTCCACTTTCTCCTAACTACTGTTTGCCTGGCAGCTGACTTCTTCCTGGAATTTGAGGTGTGGTCCTTATAGTTGTTATTTCATGCCAAAATTTTGGTGCCCTTAACCTTACTGTCGGCTTTCATTTAAAGTGTGGGCACATAGAGTTGGTAGGTGTATGCCCAAGAGACTTAAATCTTTGGGCTGTCCATGTGCCAGCTGGGCCCTGAATCTCAACAGAGTTGCAGCACTTACCCTCCAGTTCCTTGGTCTCACCCAGGACAACTAACAAGGAGGTGATGATGGACAACTACCATTCCAAGGAACCGAGAGAGTCTACAACTGCAAGCGAGAGAGTCCCATCCATTGGCCCTAGTGAATTACAGCCCCTTCTCAATTAGAGGCGGAGTGGACATCACCATCCCAGAATCCTCAGGATTGGGGGATGAACTATGGAGTAGAGTAGACTTACTGGTGTTCTACTATAGACTTATTGTGATTCTAGCAGTGGAAGAACTTTTTTCATTGATGTGGAGGCAGTGGCCACTGGAGGTTCTGAGGGCAGAGAAGGAAAAACAGGTATAATACGGGGACATTTTCAGGACTTGGGAATCATCCTGAAAGACATTGCAACAGATACAGGCCATTATATATCTTACCATAACCTACAGATTGGGTGAGAGAGTGTAAATTAGGTAAACTTTAAGCCATGATTAGTGGCAATGCTCCAAAATGTGCTCATCAGTTGCAATGAATGTACTTCACTAAAAAAAAAAAAGTGTGGGCACATGGAATACATTGCATGTAATATATATAGGAGGGCCAAATATTTTATCCTGTGGGAAAGTAGTATGAAGAAATGATTTGATTTTGTTGCTTTTATACCTCTGTTTTATAACTGGATATCATCTGAGCAAATAGGTTTCCAAAGGTAAGTTCAAAAGGAGATTAAAGAAAAAAGTAGCCTAAACCAAGATCCTATAAATACTTACTGTCTCTGAATTTTCTGGTGCAAGTCCACTTGTAAAATTGGTCATAAACTGATGGTGAAGAGGTTCGCAATTAATAATAAATCTTTATGTTCATCTTAGCTGTGTATTGAGAAGGGGAACAGCAGGTGGGGCTCTCAGCAAACCCTCCCTGAATGGAAAAGGACCTTCATGATGATGTCACCCTTGGCCTACGTTGTCATACTAGTCTTCCTCCTCCTCTGGTTTTATTCAGCCTGTGTTAAAGAGAAAGCCAGCACCTGTTTCATCCCCAGAGACAGGCAGAGAAGAGCTAGGGAGCTGAACCCTAGTTGAGGGAGGAAGGAAGGCTTAGTGTTTCCATCGAACAGAGAGAGTGTCAGGAGAGGGCCTTAAGTTTGTGTCTGGAAGGGATATGGTGGGGGTTTGGGAGTGGGCCAGGGACTTTCACATTCTACCCACTAAGACTCGATCTCTCCCTTCAGTTCCAGAGCCTGGAGCTATTTATAACTTCCACTTAGCTTCTTGGTGGCTCCAGAGCCCATTGGACCTTGTCTTTCTGAGACTGTTGTATTATTGGGACTGTCCTTGATGCAAAACAGAGAGGGGAGGATCCCAGGATTTTGAGCTTAAACCATTTTCCAGGAAATGACCTACTGTGGTCTCTGTGAAGTAGAGACTTATTTTTCTGTGCTAAATGCTGTACCAGATGCTTTCATACATGATATACAGGATTTGTTGTGAGAGCCTGCAGAGAATTCTACCCAAGTGGAAACTGAGTCTCAGGGAGGTTGCAGTTTTGCAAGGTGATCCAGCTGGTAAGTGACAGAAGGTGGAATTTGAACCCAGATCTGAGTGTCTCCTCAACCCAAGCTCCATCTCCTTCACAACGCCTATAGTTGCATCCTTTGAAAATACTCTTCCTAGAATGTTCTTACTTACCATTGGAGCCCAGGGCTAGGATTTGAGATGTGGATGCACTACCTTGCTGTGTGATCCTGGGAAGATCCCTCTCTATAAAACAAGGAGTGTTGACAAATGAGATTTGCTTCCAGCCTTCATATTCATGGTCTCCTTGGCTTCTCAGATTGAAGCTGTGTACATGACATAGGAACAGTAGTTGGCCTTCTGCCTTGTTCCTTAATCGAAAGAGGTCCTGGCTTCTCCCAACTCCCAAAACACACAAACCGTCTTCCAACAGACGCCATTTGGACAGTGAAAAATCTACAGTTGTCATCTGTATGGTGGAGAAGGGTAGTGTAGAATTTGGTTCCCATGAGCATTTCCAGAAGATTGTTTATCTGGGAGTCCAAACACAGGGAGCTTCCAACCACAGAGTCACTCCACATCATTGTCTTAGGAAAAACAAAACAAAACTTCCCCTTCTAATAACTGGAGGACAATTTGCTACAGTGTGCAAAGCATAGTAGTGGTGAAATGCTGTGGGCTGCAAGTAACTGTGCATGATGTCATGGTGGCCCAGTTGGCACAGTATCAACAAGGCATTGCTCATCATGTAGAACAATAACAGCCTGTCCCAGCAGTCTCAGTGTCCATGTCTTGGAAGTCCAGATTTCCTTATTAGTTTTATTTCTGAAGTTTAGAAATCTTAATTCAAAAAGCATCCAATCATTTTCAAAATAATAAAGAAAAAAAATACTTGTTCCAGCTCCATTACAACCTTTGGATACTTGTTTTTTGGTTTTTCTTTTGTGGAATGGATTTAGGAAGTGTGAGCTCCCTAGGCTGCAATGTTACCTTAAATAATGAGTCCCATGCAAGGAGGCAGGGCCCCGGCAGGTGGCCATGTCCTGTGGAAATGTGGGGAAAGCCAGTCAGCCTTCCCAAGTGGAGGGGCCATGTCACAGTCTGGCTGAAATAGAAAGATCTTTCCAGGTCTGGCCTCCAGGTTCTGTTATGACTCCCTCAACAGGAGGAATTCTTGTATCCCACTCTTAAGAGACCTTAACTCTTCTCTGTGTACCTTTGTGTCTGTTCCCCTCATTAACTCTTTGACTCCCTTTTCATACATCAAAGTCATGTCCCAGAGAAAGAGAATTTGGTGGCCTGGTGAACCCCATTTGAGTACAGATTTCTTGCTAGACCATTGACCACTGGCAAGTCAATGGTTTTGCTGTCCTCGGGCCAGAGAAGGGACAGTCTAGGCTCACCCAGGCCTCCTTCCTTGGTCCGGGCTGTGGGCATGACCATTTGTGTCAGAAAAAAGGCAGGGACCTGGCAAGTACTGTGATTGACTTGACCAGCACAGGTTTTCCTTTTGGACCACAATGGCACCTGATATATCCTCAGGTTTATAGGACACCAACATGTCCTTTTCTTATTCACTTCACCGTTCAAACCTGCAAGGTAGACATCCCAATTTACAAAGGTGGAAACTGAAGCATGCAAAGGTTCAGTAACTTACCTAAGACTATACAGCTAATCAGTGGCCTTTTTGGCTCCAACCCATACCAAACTACTGATATATGAGAAGAAACGTTGAGTGGACATGAGCCAGCATATTTAAAGCATCTGCATTTTTACTAGTACATGTTTTTAGTTGTTGAAGTTCATCTAAAGATGCCTGAAGATCCCACTTTTCTAGGCTGTATGGTCCCACCCTCCATTGTCTTGCCAAGCCTACAGGCGGCACTTGGAACATGATGGCAGACCTTAGCTCCTTGAAACCTATGTATAATTTAGATGTATCATTTATATCCATGGTTCTGAAAGGATTCCCTTTGTGCTCTGACTCAACTCAGGAACCAGTTCCTCCTCCAAGTCCGACACCAGCTAGCCATGTGACATGGAATCACCATTTAACCTCTTTAACTCTCAAGTCCTCACTTGGAAAGCAAAAGGGATTGGACCAGGCTCCTTCCAACTCCAGTTCAGCCCAGCAACCATTCATCTCCTGCTTGCTGTTGGCAAGGCACAAGGCTGGGCATGACGATGTGCTGCTCATAATGCCTCTACCCTTTGTCTTTCCTTTTTTTTTTTTTTTAAGATTTTATTTTATTTATTCATTTGTCCCCCCCTTGCTGCTTGTGCTCGCTGGGTCAGCTAACCACGCCGTGCGGGCAGGTTTGCCTTCACCAGGAGGCCCCGGGAACCGAACCCGGGGCCTCCCATATGGTAAACGGGAGCCCTACTGATTGAGCCACAACCGCTTCCCTACCCTTTGTCTTTCTAAGTGATTTTTCATTCTGTTCTCATCTCACAGCCATACACAAGGAGGCAGGGAAAAAAAGTATTGAACTTGATTACTGCTTATATTATTTGTCTTCCCTTTGTTAGAATCTGTTTCCTATTGGGACAGAGGCAATGACTTGTTCCTCACCATTGTAATCCCAGAGTTTAGCATAGTGTCTGCCACATAGTAAGTGCTCAGTAAACATTTCTTGAATACATAAATGGATGTGGGAGTGTGTGAATGAGAATGGTTTTAGGCATGAGCTGGCTGAAGCATGAGATACCAAGGGTGGGATTCAATCCACAAGAACAGAACACTTATTTAAGCCTTACTGTAGCCATGTGCCTTTTCCTGGGATGGTCATACCTGATTCCCAAGAGAATTGCAAACAGAAGCATTCTCTGCTGAGTTCACCTCCATATTTACCCATCTCCGAGAATAAAGCTAGCTACTTTTCCCTCTACTTGGCCATACTTATGTGAGCTTTGGCCCATGTTGACTGCTTTATATGCATTGTCTCACCTACTTCTAGTGCTACCATACCCAGTTTATGAATAAGGAAACTGAGGTTCAGAGAGGCATAGAAATGAGCCCCAGGGCTCACAGGTGCAGAGAGGCAGAGTCAGGTTAGGAACCCAGGTCTGGAGCCCTCATGCTCCCTCAAACACATACAATAAAGGATTTGTCCAATTGACTCACATTTCAATTTGGTCTGTGGACAGTGTCCTATGCTAGGGAATTAAATGTTCTTTATAGCTCTCTTTTAAAAGATTGAATTATTCTATTTCAAAGTTGACTCAGGGAGGTTTTTGAAATGCTTCCCTTTTATTTTGATTTCTCTTCTTTTATAAGCCCAAGGGCACATCTTAAGGACCAGTATATTAGATTCATCTTTGTGCCCCAGGAACTCAGAATCCTTTAGGGAATGTTAAGTGTGGAGCTGCTCAGTCACGAATGAGCTAAGTTATCTCCCATTCCTCCCACTATCTCCCACCCACACTAAAGGCCTCTTGCCTAGGCCATTTTTTCCCAGGGCATGAGCAAAGTTCTCTTGCAGTAGAAAAGAAAAGCCTCTCCCTTCTGACCAGAGGTAACTCCAAGAGAACTGCTTGGCTCTTTGTCCTTCAGATATCATGATTAGGTCCAAAACAGACTCATTCCACTGAAAGCACTTAGAGATTATACAGTAATGTTAGAAAAGTGACAGAAACCTAACTCAAACTGACTGAAGAAAAAAAAAATGTATTCACCCATGTAACTGAAAGTAGACTTTGACTTCAGACGTAGCTGGATCCAGGTCCCCAGATGAACCAGCAGAAACTGTCCAACCCTTGGCTGTTTTCTGTTATGTTAACTTTATTATAAAACTGGACCTGTCCACATGGCAGTCCCAAGCAGCACCAGGCTTCCATCCTCCCAAGATCAGTTTCTCCAGAAAAGAGGTTACATCTCTTCCAATTGTCTTAGCAAACATTTACTCTGATTTACACATGCCCATCCCTGAACCAGTCATTGTGACTGGGGAGATGTGATACACTGGTTGACTGGGTTAGAGTCCTTTGCCCATAAGGAAATCATGGAGGAGTCAGCTCCACCCAAACCCTATAGACCTTAGGAGCTGGTGGGATGAAATGATGGGAGATTCCCCAAGGAAAATCAGGATGCTGTTACCAAAAGAACAGGAAGGAATGCAGAGTAGGAACATAAGACTTGCCCATTGCATAAGTCCACCTGCCTCACTGACAGAAAAGGAGACTGAGGTCTAGAGATAAGGGACTTGGATTGCTACAAAGCCGAACAAAACACAGAAACCAGGAATTGAAACTCCTGTTTAGCACCCTCATTTTTTTTGTTTTTTGAGAAGTTGTAAGTTTACAGAAAAATCATCAGAAAATACAGAGTTCCTTAATTTTCTCTAATGGCTAGTTATAGTAAACATCTTTTCATGTGCTTATTTGCTGTTTGTACTATCTTCTTTGGAGAAATATCTAAGCCTTGACCGTTTTTTAATTGGGTTGTTTGTCTTTTAGTTGTTAAGCTGTAAGAATTCTTTATATATACTGGATATGAAACTTTTCTCAGATATATGGTTTCCAAATATTTCTCCCATTCTGTACGTTGTCTTTTTACTTTCATAATGAAGTCCTGTGATGCACAGTTTTAAATTTTGATTAAGTCCCATTTTTCTGTTTTTTCTTTTGTTGATTGGGCTTTTGGTGTGAAGTCTAATAAACCATTGTTGCCTAACACAAGGTCCTGAAGATGCTTCCCTATATTTTCTTCTAGGAGTTTTGTAGATTTAGTTCTTATATTTAGGTCTTTAATCCATTTTGAGTAATTTTTTGTGTAGGGTATGATATAGGTGTCCACCTTCACTCTTTTGGATGTGGATATCTAGTTTTCCCAGCACCTTTTGTTGAAAAGACTGTTCTTTCCCCATTGAGTTTACTTGACATCCTTGTCAAAAGTCCATTGGCCGTAGATGTGAAAGTTGTTTTGTTTTTTTAAGATTTATTTATTTTGCTTTATTTTGCTTTATTTATCCCCCGCTTCCCCCAGATGGTTCTCTTATCTGTCTGCTCATTGTTTGCTTGCCTTCTCCAGGAGGCATCGGGAACCAAACCTGGGACCTCCCACATGAGAGACGAGTGTCCAGCGGGCTGCGGCATCTGCTGGCTTGTGGCATCTGCTCATTGTGGCAGGGGCAGTGTCTGCTCATCTTCTTTTAGGAAACACCAGGACCCAAACCTGTTACCTCTCATGTGGTAGGCGGGCACCCAACTGGTTGAGCCACATCTGCTTCCCAAAGGTTAATTTTTGAATTCTCAGTTCAATTCCATTGGTCTAGATGTCTGTCCTTGTCTCAGAATCACATTGTTTTGATTACTGTAGCTTTGTAATAAGTTGAAAAATTGGGAGGTATGAGTACTCCAACTTTATTATTTTTTTTTTTTTCAGGATAGTTTTGGCTATTCAGATCCCCTTCTCCTTCCATATAAATTTGATGATTGGTTTTCCTTTTCTTCTAATTAGGCCACTGGGATTTTGATTGGAATTGCATTGAATCTGTGCATTGCTTTGGGTAGAATTGACATCTTAATAATATTTAGTCTTCCAGTGCATGAACACAGAATGTCCTTCCATTTATGATGTCTTTTAGCAATGTTTTGTCATTTTTCAATGTACAAGCCCTTTGCATCCTTGGTTAAATTTATTCCCAGATATTTGATACTATTAGTCACTGTTTTAGTTTCCTAGGCTGTTCAAAGCAAATACCAAGAAATGGGTCAAGTTAATGGGAATTTTACTGGCTTGTGGTTTTGAGGCCGGGAAAATGTCCAAATCAAAGCGATGCCTTCTTCTCAAAGACTGGCTGCTGGCAATTCTTGGCTCCTCTCTCACATTGCAAGGCACATGGCGGTATCTACTGGTTTCTCCCTTCTCTTCTGGGTTTCACTGATTTCAGCTTCTTGCTTCTGTGGCTTTCTCTCTCTCTCTCTGTCTGTCTGAATTTCATTCTCTATAAGAGAATGAAAGATTCCACTAATATGATTAAGATCCATCCTGATTTGAGATGGCACACATCTTAACTGAAATAACCTCATCAAAAGGTCCTACTTAGGGAAGTGGCTGTGGCTCAATCAGTAGGGCTCCCATTTACCACATGGGAGGCCCCAGGTTCAGTTCCCGGGGCCTCCTGGTGAAGGCAAGCCCGCCCGCGTGGCGTGGTTAGCTGACCCAGCGAGCACAAGCAGCAAGGGGGGGATAAATGAATAAATAAATAAAATCTTTAAAAAAAAAAAAAAAAAAAAAACACAGGTCCTACTTAGTGGGTTTACATGCATAGAAATGGATTAGCTCTAAGAACATTTTTTTCTGGGGAACATACCACTTCAAAACACCACAGTTGCTATTGTAAATGAAATTTTTTTCTTTATTTCCTCTTAAGATTGCTAATTACTGGTGTATAGAAACACCACTGATTTTTGCCCGTTGATCTTGGACCCCAACACTTTGTTGAATTTATTAGCTCTAGTAACATTGCTGTCAATTTTTCAGTATTCTCTATGGATAAGATCGTGTCATCTGCAAATAGAGAGAGTTTTATGTCTTCCTTTCCAATTTGTATGCCTTTTATTTCTTTGTCTTGCTCAATTGCTCTAGCTAGAACATCCACTACAATGCTGAATAACATTGGTGACAGTGGGCAGCCTTGTCTTTGACTTAATTGTTTCTTACCCTGCTTTAGCTATTCACCTATTGCTTCTGCCTGCAGGGCAAGTTCTGGGAGATGAATTTTCTGGTTACTACCTGGTAGATTGGCACTAACATACAGGCACCTCAGAATGTGCATTGGGGTTATTCTTCTCCCTCCAGAATTATGCCAGGGACCCATAGTGGGAGTGTGGGTCTTCCCACACTCTGCCAGGTTTTGCCAGTTGTTCAAAAATTAGTTTTGTAGGGCAACAGCACCCTAGAGCATCTGTGCTGCCATCTTCATCGACAAGATAACTCACTCACTCCCTCAGTTTTTGCTTTAGCTGTTCTTTCTTCTTTTTGCTCATACAACTAATAGCATTGATACATTATCCCTATAAAATATCAATATGTGTAAAGGACGTGATGGGTTTAAATCCAGACTCCATCCTTTACCAGCTAGTTGACCGTAGGCAAGTTACTTAACTTCTCTGTGCCTGTTTCTTCCTATTTGCATAAAGGGAATAATAATAGCCCCTACGTTGTAAGTTTGTTGTGACAATTAAATGCCTTAATGCAGACAATGTGCTTAGAACATTGCCTGACATATTGAAAGTTCTTAATGAATGTTTTCTATTATTATCATCATTGGCGCCTTATTTTTTTATTTGCGCTGTGTCACATCCCAGTATTCAGTGATGAAATGTTTTATTGTGAATTCTAATTTCCTTCTGAAGATGATAAAGCTTTCAGTGCAGTGCACTTTGTGGGGCGAACAGAGCTGATGGCTTGTGCCACAGCCCTGAATTAAGGTCATGATTATTTAAACCCAAAGTCCAGGCCACTCAGCTTTAGGGTGACCAATTCTCCAGGCCATTTCTTGAAGGACAGACGAAACAATACTCTTTGGTATTTCTAACCTCCACTTAGAGGGAACATATCCAATCCAAGTGCTGACCTGCTGTCTTATCAATAATTAATTCAACTATACGCAAAAAGTATTTAGGAAACTGAAGTAGTGAGGAGAGAACCATCAACAGGAATGCTTGTGTCCAAGGACTCCCTTTCATTACTGCCTACTTTGCTCCTGCCCCAGCATGGAATACGGCAAGAGTGTGTGTGAGTAGGCAAGCAGATGGATGGGGGTTCTCACCTTGTTTCCACTCCCTACTGGTTATGTGGCCTCGGGGGTAATGGCTCTTGGCTTCACTCCATTGGTTCTACTTTTTCAGCCCAATATCAGGTGTTACAGTCTCTGAATAAAGCATTGCTGTTTCTTCTGCAGCCACCCTCTTTGTCTCCACCTGACTTTGCTGCAAAGGCCTATCTGTAATTAGAAACTCCAAATTTTTGAGGTCTCTGTCTAGGGCACTTGATTGCCCCCTCCACGCATTGCCTTTCATGGTTCAGAGTTCCCCCTTCCGGATTCTCCATCCATCTACACTGTGCAACAGAGGGGTCGGGTGGGGAGCGAGGCAAGGCTGAAGGCTGGGAGGTCTAGCCTGCTGGGATACACGGAAAGGTAAGCCCCTTTAGCCCCCAGCAAAATGATCAGAGCTGTGATGTCCAGAGTGTGTTATTCTCACCCTATTTTTAAACTGCTTGTCAGTATTCCCTAGTTTCAGTTTTTCATCATTTATTTCATCTTCCCCTTTTGATGGACATTTACTTTATTTCCACTCTTCCCTATTTTGAGCAGTGTGTCAACAAACATCCCAGACCTCTGCCCAGTCAGGAGTAGAGCCATATTAGACTGAACCAAGTGACACTGAAAGTGCTTTATGCAAGGGATAAAAGGTTTTTCACTCAGGTCTTAGTTGTAAGATTCTGAAGTCCACAGCTGCCTCTTATAGGGCCAGAAATATTGAGCCAAAAGGACATCAAGAGTGATGTTGTATTACTGGAAGCTTCACAGTATCATTGCTTTGATCCTCTGCTGGGACATCGTTTTGCCCAGTCCTGCCCCAGGCATCCCAGGACACAGCATTGCATCTGGGAACCCACACAGACTCAGGCACCATCTGCGGGTCAGGGGGACATGAAAGAGTCTGTGTACTGGATGCTGTGTTGTAAAAACAGATCCATGTGCAAAGAAGAACCCCAAGGAAAGTCTGCCTGAAATGTTCAACAAAGGAATCCCCAGGGCTGAGCATCAGGCAGAATGTTGACTGTGGTTGTCGTTTTCCTTTGAGCCTTTCTTTGTTTTCCAAACTGTGCATTAAGCAATTATTACTTTTGTCATCAAGGAAAAAAACCTTATAAATGCTCTTTTAAATAAGTAATATCTACATTTGAGTCCTGGATCGAAGTACTCATCTCTTTGGGCTCCATTATCCTCATCTGAAAAATGGGGTTTGCACTCCCTGGCTTACCCTCCTCCCAGAGGCATGCTCCACTTCGAGGAGAGAGAAGGAAAGGTGCTTTGTAAACTGTCAGGCATGATGAACCACGAGGAGACAGAGTTATTACATCTTGGATCACTGTGTTAGCCAAGCCCATCTTCTTTGCATTGGGAACAGTGCCTGAGTCTCACCTTCCTGGAGCTCTCATACTTTGAGCTATTGTCTGAAGGTGAAAGGCAAAAGGATAGGCTCCTTGTTTATCATGCACAAAAGAATGGGCAGAGGGAAGCGGCTGTGGCTCAATCAGTAGGGCTCCCGTTTACCATATGGGAGGCCCCGGGTTCGGTTCCCGGGGCCTCCTGGTGAAGGCAAGCCCGCCCGCACGGCGTGGTTAGCTGACCCAGCGAGCACAAGCAGCAAGCGGGGAATAAATGAATAAATAAATAAAATCTTTAAAAAAAAAGAATGGGCAGACTCCACCGTCCAATGTTGAGATCTGAAGACACAACATGCAGACAGGTCTTAAGTGGGGCTGCAAGGTAGGGGTGCCATCACCAGGCGCCCTCCCTTCGCCTCTCACCTGCTGGGATCTGAGGTCTAATAAGAAGTAGGGAATGGACCTTTTCAGGGGCTGCCAACATGAAGGTGACCTGTGGACAAGTTTGTGGCACTGTTTTCTTCCTGGGTTCCCTGCTGGATCATGGAGAGATTAATTAGAATATGTCACACAATCCTTTAAAGAATAAAAAATACTACTAAGCTGGGGCCAAACTAATAACTGGTACTCTTGCCAAAAGTCAAAGTGCCATTTTGTATTTATTTAATGAATGAATGGCAGGAGGGGGAGAGAGAAAGGAAAAGAGAGCAGACCAAAAACAAAACAAAACAAAACAAAAAAAAAACCCACAAGTTCAGGGCTATGTTCCAAGCTGAGCATTTTATCTGAGTTCTGAATAATCTTTAATTCCACAATGGAATTAAATTAGAAGTGAATTTAGCTATCGTGGCATTGTCTGATTTCCCTTAATACAAGATTGTGTTTGTGTATCTGCTGACAGACTGTGGGGCCCAGCTCTGGGGTTCAAGAGAGCCACCGTAATAGCTATATTGTATTTCACTGCTTGGACTCCAGGCAATTTATTATCACTAACCGCCCCCCCCCCAACCCCGCCAAACCCTGCTTCAATCGAGCAAGCCTCCTGTGAAATTGGTTGGAAGGCAGGAACTTACGTAGAAAACTAGATATCGCCTGTCTTTCTTGGCCGCAAGAACTAAGCTGAGTTAAGGGAAAGGGATTTTCGAGAGGAGGTGCTTTCATTTATTTGTGAAGGTCAACATAATGAAGTGGGAGAAGTTTCCCAGAGAAGGCTGGCTGAAATGATCAAAGGGCTGAGAAAGGTAGGGGCTGGGGCCAGAGGAGGGCTGCATGGGTACTGGATAAAAACATCCAGCAAGATGGAATAACGAGAGGGGACATGAAAGAAGCCTGTAAGGTCCCAAGGGGAAAGAGAGAAGCTGACTTGACCATAGAACTGGTCTGTTGGAAATGAGCTTACTGCCAGAACACCAAGGATTCATGCTTGCCAGGGCTGGAAGAGTTACGTCAGACTGAGGCATGGGGGCGCTTTCCCTTGGTGTCTCTGGCAGAGGTCAAATTTGAGACTTGAGGAAACATGGACCCTGACCCACCTTTCCCCAACATTTCATTCTGAAAATTCTGAAACATACAGAAAAGTGGAAAGAATTATACAGTGAAGGGAAGCGGCTGTGGCTCAATCAGTAGGGCTCCCGTTTACCATATGGGAGGCCCTGGGTTCGGTTACCGGGGCCTCCTGGTGAGGGCAGGCCCGCCCGCATGGCGTGGTTAGCTGACCCAGCGAGCACAAGCAGCAAGGGGGGGATAAATGAATAAATAAATAAAAATCTTTAAAAAAAAAAAAAGAATTATACAGTGAAAACTCAATGTTTGTGCCATCTAGAGTCCACAGTTAACATTCCTCTTTTTACTTTATCACGTATCCATCCATCCCTCTCTCCATCCATCAAGGATGCATTTCAAAGTTAGTTGCAGGGAGACCCTGGCCCATCTGACTATTGCACAGTGGCTTGCAATGGCAGGCAAAGGATAGATTTTGTTACACGCATTGCCCCAGACACCCCTTCCCCGCCAAACTTCTTACCAGTCTTTTGGAGTTCCACCCCACTCCACTGGCACACACAATGCCTTTTACTTTCTGGCTCTCAAATTCAAACCTCTCCAGGAGCCTGGGAGGTAGTGTAAAGGAGTGAAGCAAGCCTGGTGTAGAATAGCCGGGAGTTGGGAGAGTACCTACCACAGAGAGGGGCAGCACTGTCAATTGCTGCCCTGTGAAACTTGGACCAGTGTCACCAGGTCTTCCAGTGTTTTAAGAAAATCCAGAAACTATGACTTTTATGTGAAGTCATCTACTTTTTTAAAGTGTTTGCAAATAATTGGTGTTTATTTACTGCACAAAATGTTATCAAGTATGATTCCTGGCATATTTGCTGCCATAACAAATTACTACAAATTTAGCAGCTTAAACAAGGCAAATTTATTATCTTACAGTTTCCTAGGTCAGAAGTCTGACATGGGTCTTATCAGGCTAAAATCAAGGTGTTGGCAGGGCTGCATTCCCTTCTGGGAGCTTTAGGGAAGGATCCCTTTTTTTGGTTCTCCAGTTTGTTGGCAGAATTCAGTTCCTTGCAGTTGTAGGACTAAGATCTCTTTTCCTTGCTGGCTATAAGCTGAGGGCTATTCCCAGCTGCTAGAGGTGACCCACATGCCTTGACTTGTGGCCCCTTTTCTCCATCTTCAAGGCCAGCAATTCTTTGAATCTCTCTGCCTTCTTCCCTCTCATCTCTGACCCAGCCAGGATAGTTCTCGGCTTGTAAGGACTCATGTAACTAGATCTGGCCCACCTGGATAATCCAGGAAACTCTCCCCATCTCAGTGTCCTTAACCTTAATCACATCTGCAAAATCTCTTTTGTCAGGCAAAGTGACATGTTCACAGGTCCCAGGATTCGCACTTGGACATCTTCTGGGGGCCTTTACTCTGCCACACCTGGTTTCTGGCTGAGGAACACAAGTACACAGTATCTTTGTTCCCTCTGAACTTGCCTGGTCCTCAGGCCCCCTCCTCTGGGTCCTGGGAAAATCCCTTTTTCCCTCCCAGGTAAGCAGCAGTCAGATGTCCTCAGAGCTCACTTGTTGGTGCTATGCCTGGGAAGCGCCTGCCTCCGCAGACTCCCACTTCTCCCCAAGCAGGGACAAGAGTGTTTCTCACAGGAGACTTACCACCCACTTGTTACACTGGCCCTGCATCTGCAAAGCCAGAGAAACATGTGGAAAAAAGGACATGGAATGTTGTGGAAGAAAATTGGCTGAACTCTGGGATCCTTCATTTACTGATCACAGACTATGTGCCTGGCATGGTGCTAGGCTACACATAAAAATTCCACTCAACATGGAGCTTACGAGGTATAAATTATGTAAAGTGTATTAAGGACAGTGAAGGAAAACATAAGGTGTTATGAGATAGAATAGGTTGCAGAATTTTTCTGTAAAGAGCCGTCAGTAAATATTTAGGTTTTGCGGCCCACACAGGATCTCTGTTGCATAGTCTTTGTTTTTTTGAATTGGTTTGGTTTTACAATTCTTTTAAAACTTAAAAGCCATTTTAGCCCACAAGTCACATACACACAAAAACAGGCTGCCAAATGTGGCCATAGTTTTGGCCAACTTCTAAGATATCAGGAGGGATCTGTTTTAGAACATGTAGGGGTTCAGGGAAGACTTCCTTGAGGAGGCCATGTCTAAGCCGAGATGCAAAGGTATGAGGAGAAGCCAGCCAGGCAGTCAGGTGAAGTATGTGTGGTGGGCACGCGAGGTCCAGGAAGATAGGGATCTCTTTCTCAAAGGCCCGAGATAGGAAGGACCCTGGCTTACTGTGCAAGCAGAGGAGACGCTCCACTGTTCAGAGCTCTGGGTTCCTAAGCAGATTCCTGTGCCTCGCTGAGCTCCCCTAGGTTTCCCCTGTTCCTCACCCGATTATCTTGAGCATTACTTGGCACACTATCCACCCTCGTCTCCAGCAGAAACCAAGTGTAGAAGGCAGAATGATGCCCCTGCCCCCAAGATGTCCAAACCCTAATCCCCAGAACCTGTCCCCATTATCACACACAGCGCTGTGTTCCACTGTGAAGTGCTGTGCCAGCAGGAGGCGTCAGCTTCTTTCTGGCTCATCCTGCCTTTCTCACTTCCTTACATTTTTAACTCCCCAGAGCATGCCCCAGTAAACCCTCTGCACACAATTTTTTCACCGCAGAATCTGTTCCACGGAACTGAAGCTCAGCCAGTTGTGAATGTGAATATTTTTAGGGCACTGATTCTCAAACTTGAGTGGGCAACAGAATCACCTAAAGGGCTAGTTAAAATACAAATTGCTGGTCTGTACCCCCAGAGTTTCTGATTCAGGAGGTCTGGGGTCAGACCAAAGGATTTGCATTTCTGATGCTGCTGGTGCAAGACCACACTTTTCAGATCACTGCTTTAGAAGCTCAGTAAATGGCATACCTCTTCCCACTGACATTTGTAAACAAAAGGTAAATATAAGCTTTATTTCTATAAACCCTGAATTGGAGGCCATGGTTTAGGTGCAACCAAATGGACTTGCTTACTGTCCTGAACTGAATTTACCCACTCCTTAAAAACAAACTGTAGGGAAACGGCTGTGGCTCAATCAGTAGGGCTCCCGTTTACCATATGGGAGGCCCCGGGTTCGGTTCCCGGGGCCTCCTGGTGAAGGCAAGTCCGCCCGCACGGTGTGGTTAGCTGACCCAGCGAGCACAAGCAGCAAGGGGGGGATAAATGAATAAATAAATAAAATCTTAAAAAAAAAAAAAACAACTGTAGACCTTTTTATTCCAGATAGATCTCCAGATTATGATGTTACGTGAAAAAAGCAAGATAAAGAAAATTGTATGTAGCAGGATACCATTTATTCAAGAAAAGAGTGAGGGGATAGGAATTTATATACATAGTTGCTCAGACTAAAAAAAGAAAGAAAAGAAACAATAAAAGGATAAACCATAAAATGATTCCTAGATGAAGAAAAACAGTATAGAGGAGACAGAGATAAACCCAGAATTCTCTAAGTTATCTTGTTTATCTTATTTTGCAGATTTGTCTTTGGCACCATATAAATACATAATTATAAAACAAGATTAAATCAAAATGGAAAATGTAATTCCAAAAAATCAAAAGCTAAATGAAACAAATGAACCTAACTGTGTGTTGAGTCGGTGGCATAACCATGCAGAGAGGAATTTTTTAAAGTGGTTTCAAAAACAAAAATTTGACTATACATCCCTAATGAAATATAACTTGTAGACAAAAAGAAATGAAGGACAAAAAAATTTTTAAACTGTTTTCTGTAATCATATGGTTAGTAATAATATTAGCGTTGTTTTTCTGAAGCTATTATATTTTATAGGATAACACAAATAAATAATTATGTTAATATTAGCCTAGAATTTTCACAAAAGAGATCCAATATATAAAACCAGACACCTCACAAGAAAAGAAAACTTCAGACAAATGTCCCTTATGAATATAGACTCAAAAATCTTCAAAAAACATACTTGCGAACCAAATCCAACACCATACAAAAAGGATTATGCACCATGACTAAGTGGGATTTATCCCAGGAATAGAAGGTTGGTTCAACTATGAAAAATAGTCAATGTAATATGTTATATTAATAGAAAATTAATAGAATTAATAGAATATACCATATAAATAGAAAATAGAATAAAAACCCACATGATCATCTCAGTAGACACAGAAAAAGCATTTGGAAAAAATCCAACACCCTTTCATGATAAAAAACACTCAACAAACTGAGAATAGAAGGGAACTTTCTCAATCTGATAAAGAGCATCTATGAAAAACGCACAGCTCACATCATACTTAACAGTAAAAGACTGAAAGCTTTGCCTCTCAGGTTAGGAACATGACAAGGGAGTCCACTCTCTTCACTTCTATTCAACGTTGTACTGGAAGTTCTAGCCAGGGTGGGCCTAAGCAAGAAAAGGAAATAAAAGGCATCCAGACTGGAAAGGAAGGAGTAAAACTATCTCTATGTGTACATGACATGATTTATATGTAAAAAAATCACTGAAGAATCCACCAAAGCATCTATTAGAATGAATAAATGAGTTCAGCAAGGTTGTAGGATACAAGATCAATATACAAAAGTCAGTTGAATTTCTATATGCTAGGAATGAACAATCCAAAAATGAAATAGATAATTAGTAGACATTTCTCCAAAGAAGATATACAATCGGCCAATAAACATATGTAAAGATTTCAGCATCATTAATCATTAGGAATATGCAAATCAAACCGTAATGAAATACCACTTCACACCCACTAGGATGGCTGCAATCAAAGAGAAAGAGACAATACCAAGTGTTGATGAGGGTATAGAGAAATTAGAACCTTCATATGCTGCTAGGGGGAATGTAAAATGGTGCAGCCACTTTGGAAAGTAGTTTGGCAAGTCCTCAGAAAGTTAAATATAGCGTTACCATATGACTCAGCAATTGTTCTCATAGGTATAATTGAAAACATATTCACTCAAACACTTGTACTCAGATATTCATAGCAGCGTTATTCATAACAACCCCAAATTAAAAACAACCTGTATTAGTTTCTTGACTGCTAAAACAAATACCACTCAATAGATTGATTTAACAACAGGGATTTATTGGCTCACAGTTTCAGAGACTAAGAAGACTTGCTTTCTCCTGGTATCTTGGTATCTTCTGGCTGGCTGGCAGTCTTTGGGGTTCCTTGGTTTTTCCATCACCTGGCAACACCCACAGTGGTGTCTCCTTTCTCTTCTGGGTTCTGTTGACTTCCAGCTTCTGGCTGCTCCCCGGGGTTTCTGGCTTTGCTTTCGGTGTTCAGTTTCCTTTACTTATAAGGACCTCAGCCGTAAGGATCAGGGCCCACCCTATTCTGTTTGGGCACACCTTAACTAATAATGTCTTCATAGATCCTGCTTACAAGTTCACTCACCCACAGGACCAGGTGTTGGAAGCAGGACATGCCTTTTGTGAGGTATATGATTCCATCCACAGCACAACCCATATGTCTATTAATTGATGAATCGATAAACAAAACGTGGTATATCCATAAAATGGGTAATCATTCAACCAAGAAAAGGAAGGAAGCACTGCTCTGTGCTACAACATGAACGAACCTTGAAAACATCACGCTAAGTGAAAGAAGACACACACAAAAGGCCACATATTATATGATTCCATTTATATAAAATATCCAGGATAGGTAAATCCACAGAAATAGAATAAACCATAGATTATTGGTTGCCAGGGACTGGAGGGAAGGAGAATGGAGAGGAAGTGGGATCTGTGGCTGTCAGAACCACGCGCCTAGTATTCTCCTGGCGAGGTGAGAGCTGAACCTGCTCACTCCCTCTCCCGTGTCTCCCTCTAGCTGCAACCACAAACGCTACCTGGAGACACTCCCCAGCACGAGCATCATCATCCCCTTCCACAACGAGGGCTGGTCCTCCCTGCTCCGCACCGTCCACAGCGTGCTGAACCGCTCACCCCCGGAGCTTGTCGCGGAGATTGTGCTGGTCGATGACTTCAGTGATCGAGGTAGGACCTGTCCCACCCAGTTTCCTGCCCCCCATGCTCCGTGCGTGACTCACATTTTCCCTCCTCCTCCGTCCTCAGCATCAGCACATGTGCCACCATTGCCTGAATGCTTGCTGGGTGCCTGGCCAAGGGCCTTGTGCTGTACACACAGCACCTCATTTAATCCTCAACAACCTATGCAGTAGGTTCTATCTTTATTCCATTTGTATCCATTTAGAAATGCAGTTAACTGCAAATAATAGAAAATATAACTAACAGGGAAGCGGCTGTGGCTCAATCAGTAGGGCTCCCGTTTACCATATGGGAGGCCCCGGGTTCGGTTCCCGGGGCCTCCTGGTGAAGGCAGAGCCCGCCTGCACGGCGTGGTTAGCTGACCCAGCAAGCACAAGCAGCAAGGGGGGGATAAATGAATAAATAAATAAAATCTTTAAAAAAAAAAAAAAAAGAAAAGAAAATATAACTAACAGCACCAAACAAGTTAAGGGATTTGTTTAATTTTTTTTCATAGTGAGAGACCCAAGACTGGTCCAGCTGCTCAAGACTGTCATCAAAGAACCAGGCTTCTTCTCTCTTCCTCTTTCCTCATCCTCATGGTCACAAAATGCCTTGGAAAGTCTGCCTTTCAGACTTCTCTGAAGGCAGAAGGGCAAAGGGTATAAAACCTCCTTCTGTCAAGGGGTTTTGTCTTATTGAGGAGCATCTCCCCAGAGACTTTTGGCCAAGGCTTTGCCATCTGGACACCCCATCTGCAAAGAATGTTCCATTTTCTGGCTTCTTTAGCAGAGGTAGGAAAGAGAAAAGCAGATTAGAAAAGGTGTTAAGTGAACCCACCTAAAGTACCAGCCATGCCGTTTTATGATGAGAAAACTGAGACTCAGAGAAGCCTGGCGACTTACCATTGGTCCCATCACTCTCACGTGGCAGCACAGCAACCGAACAGTGTCTGTCTGCCTGCCCCCCAAGGATATGACCTTGACCACTAGACCACTCTGCAGAGTCTCTTAGCTATAAGTCTCACCCCGTGGAATAATTCTCAGTCTTGGGTTTATGAGACACAGAGGTGGGACCAAAAATGCTGTCTCAAGCATATTCTTTATATCAAAGCTTTTAGCAGTCGAAGCAAAATCAAGAAAAGCCCTTTCCCCTGCTTGCTTTCTTGCAGAGGCACTAATAAGTGGTGAAGGGAGGGAGTCCAAGTGCACTCCAGAATAATTAAAGCTGACAGTTTCAGGAGCAACACACCTACCTGTCACCTGTTTTAATACTACACTCTTAATTACATGCCTTTAGTACAGAGGCGCCAGAATGTGTACACACGCACACACATATACACATGTATCTACCTCAGTTCTTACCACCACTGTAAAGTCCTCTCTAACCCTTGACATACATGCATTCTCATGGCACCTTTTATTTTTCCTTCCTAGCACTTATCATGGGTGGAATTAAATATCTATTCGTGTCAACATTGGTTTGTTGTGTGCCTCGCTTACTTCACTATACATCCTGAGAGCAGGGACCACCATATCAGCCTTGCTCACCACTGATCTCATTTCCTCTATTCCCTTAGCACACTTTGGCCATGGTTACTGACCAGGGTTAGCCAGGGTTCTCCAGGGAAATATTATGTAAATATTATGAGATTTATTATAGGAATTGACTCATGCACTATAAGGATGCACAAGTCCAAATTCCATAGGGCAGGCTGAAAGTTGGAAACATGATGAAGGTTTTGATGGATTCCCCAGGAGAAGCTGACTGGCTGAAGTAGATAGAAATTAATCTTTCTGACTGCTGAAATCATCCATTGGTTCTCTCTTTAAAACCTTCAGATGATTGGATGAAGCTTCTCTCATTGTTGAAGGCAATCTCTGTTGTTGACTGTAGATGTAATCAGCCATATATGCAGTCAACTAATGATTTAAATCCCCAAAATCCCTTCACAGTAACAAGCAGGCCAGTGCTTGCTTGACCAAACAACTGTACACCATAACCTGGCCAAGGCGACACATGAACTTAACCATCACAGTTACAGTAGCATCTAGCACATTATATTCGATTCATTCATGTCCATGAAGTAAGGTCTTTGAGCCCACTAACAGCAGGGGCTGCATCTTTCTTGTCTTTGTAGCCTGCTTTTTGGCAGAGAGCCTAATAGCAGTTACATATTTGATCTTGGCCCTGTCACTTACTAGCTCTGTGACCTTGACCCAGTCACTTAGCCTTTCTGTGCTTCAGTTCCCTCATCTTTAAAATGGGACTATACTAGTACCTACCTCTTAGGCAGCTGTGACTCTTTAATGAGTTACTATATGTAAAGTGCTTAGGACACTGCCTGGCACATAGCTAACATTGTAGATAAACATTTAAACTATGGTATTATTATTATTGGCAAATGTTTGTTTATGGCTAATTTGCAGGAGTTGGGGGCCAAGGGTTACAGAGGTGCAGGTACGGGCTCCCCCTTTCTGTGGGTAAAAGGACTTGGTGAATTGTAAATCACCAAACAAATGCACCACTGTTTCACCTTCCACCTAAATTTCCTCCCCGTCCCTTAAACATTCTCTTTTAATAATGGCAGTCACCATTGAGGGGATAATATCAATGTGCCAGGCATTACATTATCACATTAATTCTTGACAACAGCCTCCAAAGGAGGCCCTTGGATCCCTGGATCTCAGTTGAGGGGCCTGGAGAAATGTGATTTACCCAGAGTCACACAGCCAGGAGGTGGCAAATCAGGCCTGTGCTCCACCACTGCCTTTTTCTCTCTTTATTCTGCTTTCCTTGTCCCAATCTCCTCTCCTAATCTCAACCTTCTCACACTTTGAGCCTGCCACCCAAAGGCTAAGGGCTCACAGTCAGTCAATGGATGAGAGAAAACATGAGCCATTTGCCCAAGTGATTAATTGATTTCTATTTACTATGCTACAGCATAAACAGCCCCTGCTCCTTGGGAGCAAACACCCCAGCCTTCCCCCAGGTGAGGGCTGCCTGCTCCAAGTGGGCTTCCTGCTGTGCTCTTTCTGAGGGCCATGACAGTGAAGAATGCACTCACTCACTCTCTCGCTCTCCCTCTGTCAGGCACAGCAGGGCCTTTTCTGTCCTAGAACACACCAAGCTCCCTTGTGCCTTGGGGTCTTCATGTGCTGGTCCCTGGGCATCCTCTTCCCAACTCTTCACCTGGCAGGCTCCTCCTTACGCTATCTCCAGCTCCATCCCCCACAACTACCATTGTTCACTCTTCTCAGTGTATGATTACATGACTATTTGCTGTCCTGTTCTTTGTCGGTCTTACCCACAGGGGTTCTTAACCTTTTTTGTTCCACAGACCCCTTTGCCAGTCAGGTGAAAACCATGGACCCCTTACTAAGTCCACACTGTACTATATATTATTTAATAAATATATCATACCTGCATCAACACGTCCCCACAAGAATAATGTTTTTTTCAATTTAAATTCAAGCTCACAGACCTCTGATTAAGAACCCCTGCACTAGACCAGTACTGGTCTAGAAGTATGTGGCTAATAAATGTTTGTGGAATTAGCAAATGATTGAATAAGTGAATGAATGACAAAGGGAGAGAGAAAGAAGAGAGGGGGAAAATATATGGCAGCTACATTGACACACACAGAAAACCATCACTAGCAATGTGTCACCTTCAGCCAATGAGACAGATGTGGCTGTGAAAGCCACGGCTGTTCCTACAGAGACTGGCACTGGCCCATGTCTTTTGTGTTTCAGACTCAGGTCCCCTGTAACCTGTTTTTCTGAAGCATCACCTGCCTAGACAGTGGGCCTGCAACCGTTGGCAGGTCCCTCTCTGAGCATCACAGGGCATTGGTCCTTCAGAGGCAAAAGAAACCAAGTCTCGGCCAGATTAGAAACAAGCCTTTCTCCTTGTGTAGTTACAAAGGAAGGTCATGATCCTCTAGTCCAGTGTTTTCACCTTGTACCTCAGAGCAGCGGAGCCCCAGGGAGTGGCTTGGGAACACTGTGAGGAGTGTGGAGAGCCCCACTGGTGGGCTCCAGCTGCCTCTTCTGTCATGGTCTATATTTGGTGTCTGAAAAATTGTTGACTAAGAGGAACGCAACTACTTAAAAATGTGTGCAAACCACAGGTGTAATTCAACCTGCTTTTACAGAGGGGAACCCCAAGGCCAGACACATAGCTGACCGGTACAGAGGAGGGAAGAGAACCCCACATCTGGCTCTCAGTGCATGTCCTTCCCGCCTCAGGTGTTAAGTGAGGCATCTGCAGAAATGGACCACCCCTTTCTGTTCCCAAGGGCATTGCTCAATAAATTACTTCTCCATTGCACTAAAGAGCAAACTTCTTGCTAAAAAGAGACTATCAAACACAGCCAGTCCTGGACTACACTAGATTGCAACTCTAGTATCCCAGTTTCCTCAATGTTGCTACAAAAAAGTGTAGCAGTCTTGACAAAGAAAAAGTAAATTTTACAAGAATGACATTCTCCAAGCGCATCCACTTCTCCAGAGAGGAAACCATTAACCCAATGTGGTGCCGTCTCCAAATCCCAATAAGATAAAGAAGAGAACAAAGACTGTCGCATTTCACAGCTGAAAATGAGAACTAAGGCCCCAGTGATTGCTGCCCCCGTTTTCTCAATATTCAGACTTGGAGCCCAGAGGAGAACGCTCACCCCACACCCCTCAGTCTCTCACATTAGCTGTCAGATTTTGCAACCTGCCTTTTCAGAAAAGCAATCATTATTCTTGTCTCAAGAAATTCTCAAAGCAGCTTTGGAAGAAAACTTACTCAGCAGTGATTGTTTTAAAAATGAGATTTGGGAGAAACAATTTCAAAATTATGGAGAGTCCTGTCGAAAGTGCAGCAAATATGGGCCATCGTAAAAGACAGATTTCTCTGGGTCATGTTAGCAGAGGCAGTTCTCAGTGTTGAAATTCATAGATGCTAACTACAGGATAGATTGGCACTGCCTAGCAGAAGGCATTTTCCTCTGAAATGAGTCTCCTTCAGGATCCTCAGGGCAACTAATTGTAATTCAGCTAAGGGTCGAGACCTCTGGTAGGAGATAAAATTGGAGTAGATGAATTCTTGAAATAAGATCCAGAGCTTTGTGCAGGCAGCTCTAGGGCCTAGAGTGGAGGCCGATGCCGACAACAGAATAATCCTGGCCCTGCTTACAAATAGAACACAGCACGATTTTCTAGAGGTCTCTAAAAGCTCTTCAAATGTGTGAGCTTGGCTTGAGGATTAGGAGGACATGGAGATGTTTTCACACCTGTGGGAGAGAGAAGTGAGGTTAGAGGTCATCCAGTGTCTGGATGAGATAGTTTTAATAGGAAGAAGAGAGTTGTATGTTCATTTCTTTCCATTCTTCTCCTTCCTTGCTTCCAGTCATATAGTGTTGGTTTTCCAGAAAAAAACGGAATATGTAGTAATGGAAAGGGTTTTATTTTTGGATGAACCACGGGTTACCTGGAATGATGAGGTACAGAACTAAAAGGCATTGATTTCATCAACAGCATTGTACCCCACAACTCCCCGTCAACAAACAAACAAAACATACACAGGAAATTGCTCCCGATGGGAAGTTCTTAAGCAAGTGTTGACAGAGCTGTTGATAGCTTGTTGGCAGTAATTTATGCTCCGAGGAGCATGGAAATTGCTGGGCCCATTAGTTCACACGGGAGCGACCTCTGCCGTGAGGCCTGGGAAGAGGTTCTCTTTCCAGTCTGGGCATACCACCTTTGACCTGCACCCCTACACCATGCCAACCATGGGAACACATGGAGGAAATTCATTTTGCCCTATCTCACTTTGCATTTCAACATCCTGCTTTTTTTTTTTTTTCCCCTCTTCAGATTTTTAATTACTGACCCAGAAAAGGAAACCAGGGAACTATATTCATTCATGTAGGAAATACTTCAAAATCACAAACTTCACACATTCTCCTGTCCCCAAATCTGTAACACTTCCACTGTTGCTATCCACAAAATCAACCATCAGATACCCAACCATCATTTGCCCAAACACCTCAAACAATATCCCTCACAGAAACACAATTACTGATGCACACAATCTCACAAATCTCTGAATAAATGATTTCCTATGATTTTTCATTAAATGCACTCTCCACCATGAATTTTCTGGAAATCCTTCAAGGTGTTTCATCCTCTAATAAAAACTTCTCTCTCTTATTTCATGGTTTTTTTTGTTTGTTTGTTTGTTTGTTTGTTTTGTTTTTGTTTTGTAGTGATACTATAGGTTTTATTTTATTTTTATTTTTTATTTTTTTTATATTTTAAAAGATGCTTACATTACATAAATGCTGCACAAAAATTACAGGGATTCCCATGTTCCCTACCTCCCACACCTCCCACAACCTCCCACATAAACATCTTTCATTAGTGTGGCATATCACCTGCAATGGATATACACATCCTGGGGCTTTGCCACTAAGCATGGACCATAGTTCACATTGTAGACACACTCTCTCTCACACAGTTCTGCATGTTATATGCTGATGTAAAATGGCCTATATCTGTCATTGTAATGTCACTCAGGATAATTCCCAAGTCCTGAAAAAGCACCTGAATAACAACTGCTTTTCCCTTCCCTGCCCTAAAAGCATCCAGTGGCCACTGGCTCCACCTCACTGTTGTAATTTCTTCCCTTGCTTGAAACACATTATGTCTACAACAGCATACCATTAAGTCCAGTCTACTCCATAGGTCTTTCCCCAGTCCTGAGGAGTTTGGGATGGTGATGTCCACTCCACCTCCAAGTGAGAGGGGGCTTATATCCCATGGATACAGTGGATGGGATTGTCCTGCCTGTGGCTCCAGGCTCTCTCCATTCCCTGGGATGGCTGTTGTCCATCATCGTCTCCTCATCAGGTGACTTGGGTAAGTCTATTGAGCTGTAGAGTAGGAGTTGTAGCTCCACCGAGATTCCAGGCACAGTTGGCACATGGGCAGGCCAGAGGCTCCAGTCTCTGGAAATACAAACTCCAGCACCACATACAGATTTGAATAGAAGGGACTGATGGACCATGTGCAGGGAGGACTTATTTGAGTCCAACTCTGTCACTTTCAGGAGCACAGATTCCAAAGTAGAGCCCACTGATAAGGCATCAATCTCTGGTGCTATCCCCCCTTATATAGGACCTGGGTGTGTCCAGAGCCCTCAGGAGCCCCTCTGGGTGGGATCAACATCCTGCTTTTGACACTGCCCAGTGAGCACCTATTTGTTTCTTGTCCCCTCTCCCCCAGCATCGGTTTGTTTCCAACACTGCCACAAATGCTGCTGTGTCCACTCCCTGCTTTCCTTTTACTGCTTGGGTTCTTTTACCTTTTTTGGGTTTTGTGCTGCTTGGTTTTTTTTTTTTTTTTTTTTTTTTTTT